>CM010614.1:13137001-13737001 GCA_003430845.1 Xanthoceras sorbifolium | reverse complement strand
TTTGGAATAAATTATCCAAACAGTAACTAAAAAGCTCAGGCTTTTACTTCTCTTCGTCTACTTTCAAAAGTTAAAAATAAAAGTTTTTCCAAACGAGCATTTAATCAAGTTTGTTAGCTTTTGCCATTTGTTTTTGTTTATTCCATTTAATAAGCCAATGAAGTGCTGATGTTTAGCTTAGTGGTGTAGTTGTATTTGCTCAAATTCTTAGTATTGTTTGTTACTCTTTCCAGTATTGTAAAACTATTATATATTGCTGAGTTAGCTTCAATAATACACAAGCAGTTTTAAAAGTCCAAATACTTTTTCTTATTCTTCTCTTTCTCTTCTCTATCAAATTCTGAACGTATCACGACACTACCTTCTCACCATCTCCACTCTTCGACGGTGAGCTCTAGTCTTGGAGGAGATTTAATAACTTAAAGGAGATCTAAAGATATCTCTTTCTTTTTTTGTTAATATTTTTCTCTTTTCTTCTTTTTCAATGAACTTATTTTATTTTTTAAAATATTTTGATGATGTGGCAATAGTTTTATTGGATAATGTAAATTTTGTTTTATTAACGCTTAAGCGTAATTTAGACATTCTGGTGCACTGAGGATACAGTAATGTTGAATAGTTCATTTGACCACTGACGAATTTAACACACGACAATGCCAAATTTTATATTATTTTCTTGCGTATGTCATATTTTTAATTGTCATGTACAACATTGTAGATACTGAAATTTACTAGTTGGATCCGGGGATCTCAGGTAAGATAAGTGTAGGGCCAATAATCTACAAAAAGAGATCAACGTGGTCGAACTCTCTGTGACACCGGGGTGGTGCCAGCCAAATAGTCTCCAACGCTCAAGTTAGATGACGAAGTCGAGTGGAAAATATGAAATAAAGGAAAGTACAACCTAGAAACTTTGAATGTCGAGCGTAGCATGACTGCTTAAATGTCGAGTGTACTATACTCAAGGGTACTGACGTAGATATTGCTAGACTAAAAGCTTTTACTAGGCATTGACTATAGTGAGTGGGGGCTGGGCAACACTGGTATCAAGTGATAACCTTGTTTCTTTTAGAGCAGAATAATAGACTATTGAGTAAAAATTGTCTGACTCTTGGTTATGAAGCTTAGGTTCATATTTATAGGGTATGATGGATGACTGTTGAGGTCGGTCAAGAGAATCAAGTTTCGAGATATCATGAATCGCTGTTATCTCGGAATTATTGAGTCGTTGTGAACTCTAATCTAGACTTAGTCGGGTTTGACTCAGTCTACACATGCGGGGTTGATAGGCTTCAAAGTTTTCTGTGTTTGCTTTTGGATGCTCTAACTCTGGGATTGTTATGGATCTAAGCTTTTTGGGCTATTTTTGACCACTACAATCATTGATAGAGATAACTTAAAAAAATGTTTTATCTTCAATGACCTCAAAATGATCATTTTTTTGTTTGTTTTGTTTTCATTCAATCTGTATTACAAGATCATGCCATGAAACTTATAAGGGATATATTTGATATTCCATATTGAATTATGGAAAAAATAAATAAATAAATTCCATGTCTTTTCTATTCTAGAATAAATTGATCACTTATATATGTATATATATACAAGAACTGTTGTATGACTCATATTAGCCTAAATATTTCTATTTCTAATTAGTGAATTGTTTTCAATCACAAGTGTGATCATCAATTTGTAGCAACAACTTCTTTGAATTATATGATAGACATAGACTACTTATATTATATACTTTAAAATTTGTGTTCAGATGATAAGGGCATGTTTGTTGCTTAGAATTGGACAAAAAATAGTCTAATCCATATTTGGTCACTTTAAACAAAATGGAAATACATATAATGAGGGCTTATTTGTTGCCAATAAATGCATACACTAGCACTTGAATTCTCACCTCTAAGATGGAAGAGAGAAGTATTAACCATTGTATTATGAGTGAATGTGCTCAAAATTTGTGCTTTCGATGATGAGAGAACTCATAACCTAACAAAATGAATATGATTCACTCTTACGTAACTTTTTATATCTTTTTACTATTGTAAATACAAATTAAAGCCTTCTCCGTCCTAGTATGAACTTGACTCTAAGCTAACCTTATTAGATTTAAATAATAGACATTGTTTTCCCAACATTATCGACTCTCCATCCTTATATACAAACATGACTCAAACTTAATCTTGTTAGATTTAACTAATCAACGTTGTTTTCCGGAAAACAATATATACACAAAGCAATTCCCGAACTAATAACCAAAAAAAAAAAAAAAGTTGCCTAAATCAATACTAATATTAATTGCAAAACGTTGTTGTAACCATCTTCTGTTTAAAACCAATTCTAATTCCCAACATATTAGAGCCACTCAAAACCTCTATATTTACAACCCCCCACAATTTATAAGCTCACAGAAGAAGAGAAACATAACATATCAAAAAAATCACACAACAAACAAAGGAATTAGAAAGCTAGCAAAAATGAGTCTCTCGAGCATGAAGTCATGGATATTGTGTTTGTGTCTTGTTAGCTTGGTAGTGGCAAACCAAGTCCAAGTGGGTGCAATCAGAAGCCTAGTCATGGACAAAGCAGCAGGTGCAGTTGACCCATGCAAACTGTCTGGTGGTTCGGCACCAGGGTGCATTCACTTCAGGAAGAAAGCTCTTCGTGAGCAAGCTAACGAATACGACCGTGGCTGCTCTGCTATCCATCGCTGCCGTCAAGGCTGATTTTATATATATATATATATATATATATATATGATGTTTCAACAAAATCTAAGAAAATGTGTGTGTAGTTGTGTGTCTCAACAATTGTCTCTATATATTATTAAGCTATATGAGTATATTTGTCGTCTTATATAATGTTCATTGTATCTTGGCTCATCGTAATATATAGTTAATTTACTTTATTATTATTGACGGATCGATTTTATAAGAAAATTTAGGAGTATATACAAAATTTAATATAAAATACGAAAGCATAATAAAAAAAAAATTGAGAGCAAATCGTTCATCGTTGAAATATATTGTCAATATGATTAAAATAAAGCAAATATTAAAAAAAAAAAAAATGATATGTCAAAATATTGAAAAGCACCATCTTAAAATCCAAACCCACTCACAAAGCATGAAATCCTTACCGTCAACATCAAGTCAATCCAAAGCCATCCATAAACCCCGTTGCATGAATCAAGTCCTTTGTGTTGTGAAACAATAATTTCCATTTTTTAAACATATACAAGAGATTTTATTCGGTTTTTCGGTTTCAAACCGGACACGGCCCGCACAATCCAATTTGAGTTTAGATTTGAATAAAAAAAAAATACTGAACATATATTAAACTTATTGAATTATACTTAGAATTAAAATTAACAGACACTCACACTGAATTCTCCTGGCATTAAGTTTGATAGTTAAAAAATAAGATTGATCATTAAAAAAAATAAAAAGTAGAAGAAGAAGCGAGAGATCTATGGTGGATTCACCGTGGATTGTGAATTAGGGGAGACTGGAGCCTATTTTTTAATCATTAAACTTAACGTCAGACAAGTTCAGTGTGAATCTCTACAAACTATAATTCTAACTGTAATTCAAAAAACTACAAATAGATTCAATGTTATTTTTGTTTAGATTTTAAAATGTAAGATCAGGCCAAATTTTGGCCCTATACAGTATTGGGCCAGACCTAGATTGGACTTGGACTAGGCTGGGCCCGAATTGGGTTATTTTTTATTTTTATTTTTTTGCTTGTTATTAGTTATAAATTGAAACATGAAACTCCATTTTTTTTCTCTCTCTATTGTCTGGTTTGGTTTGGCCATTTCAACAGTTGAGTACTTGAGTTGGGTCCATCGTGTACTACTATGAAAATCAATATAAAACTATGAGATTTTTTCCCATTAACTTGGACCCTATTCAAGTACAATCACTAAAAAACTAATGAAACAAATTTCTAGCACCAAATTGGCTCCCAAAATCACATTCAGCATTATTGGCACAAGCACAACAATTATGGAAGCAGACATGGTGGTGGGTGTGGTGGTTTCAATGTCAAACAAATCTACAACTCCAACTCCAACTCCAACTCCAACTCAACTCTCGTTGTCATCAAGACAAGATAAGTCATTAAATCCGATGATTTTGATTTACAATCCTTGTACGCGTGAGAGAGTCTCGATGCAATTCTTTCTGGACAACTATACAATGATCAAGCATATAACCTAAAATATTCTTGATATTTTTTCTCATGTGGGAGTAGGTTATTTTGCCACATTTTTCCGATTCTTTGGGTGCACTTTATGTAACAATTTCTTATTTACTCGAAAAATATTTTCATCATATGAATATACAATTTTAATCTCCTCATGGAGGAGAACATGAATTTACTTTGATCTATTATTTTCATGATATTGGTTCTACTCAAATTTGAGCTTCAAATAGTATATACAAAATGCTATTTTTTCCAACAGCAATTGTGTTTGTTACCTTCCGTTATGGTTAGCAATAGTATGGCTTATCGTTTCGTGATTAATGGTACTTTTTAGATCAAGTTGTTCTAATTTTTTGTTCAGCTTTCATATTGTGCGTGTGTGTGCGCCTTTGCGTGTGTTGATATCAATGGTATGGATCGTTGTTGTTGTTGTTATATGTGATCATCAACTTGTAGCAACAAGTTCAAGCGGTCTTTAGAATGTGCATTATATGATAGACATAAACTACTTATATTATATACTTCAAAAACTTTGTGCTTTTAATCATGAGAAAACTCATATCTTAACAAAATGAATATAATTTACGTAGGCTCAAATTCCATGTCTATATGAGTAAGACCAGGCCTACAGACTAATCCAATCCAGTAGCAGACTTTAAACTTCATTGACCAAGTCCATCAGGTAACCGTTACTTCCGCGATTCGGGCCACCAAGAAAGCAACCGTTACCGTCCCACCAAGATGAAGGCCGTTACATCCAGATCCAGGGCCTTCAAATCCGGGATACGATCCACCCCCCTCGAACGGGTGGATCAATCTCTATAAATAGAGAGCTAAACACTCAAAAAAGGCTCTTACGCATACTGATACAAAGTATCACACTAAAATCAAAGACACTTCAAGCCGCCAAACTTCAGCTTGGGAATCACCGGTAAGCATCAGTCATATTCGATTATCCATCTATCACGACTCCGGTCGCTCACGCTATCTTTCCAACCATCACGAGGGTCATCACCCTACGAGTAAAGAAAGTATTTCTTACTTTTTCCCGTTTCCTACATTTTATCGTTTACTAGCATTTGCTAACTTGACCGTCGGAGTGACTTTGGCCGGCACCACCCCGGTGTCCCAGACATCCTACGGTTCACATGCGTTCTTTTTTTACAGGTTGTAGTGTCCCGTGTCTCCCGAGCGATTTTTGAGGACTACAATTTGGCGCCCACCTTGGGGCATGACGATATTTGAACGAGCAAAGGTAGAACGTGACACATTCGGCAATGTCGTTCGACAACTTTCATCACGACGCAATGGAGGCTAGGTTCCAACTCTTCATATCCCAGATGCAGGAGAACAACTAGAGACTCCAAGTGCTCGAACAAGAGAACCAACGAGTATTGGCGGAGAACCAAGAACTGCAGAACCGGGTCAATTCTCTCACCGTCGTCCGCCTATTTGGAGACGCCTCGACGTCACAACCTGGGCCGTTCGACCAAGTCGCCCATGCTGCTTTCTTCACACCAATATGCCAGAACGAACAAGGTATGACGGCGAGCGACATCGACCCAGTTTCTGCAGGTACGGAGTCGAGCAACCAAGCCACAGATGGAACGCCCAATGTCGTGCGACATACCACAGGTAACCCAACGAACCGGGCAGGTGTGAGCTAATCAGATGACACTGCAAGATAGCGCAGAAGGCGCTACTTATCTCCACCCCCAATGGCAATATCGGCTCAACCCAGCAAGTCGTCCCGCCACAGGGAACGCCTTCGGCTCCCTTGTATTCAGCCCCATCGAGCTCAAACTTGGTAAACTTTAAACCAGCCTTAACTAACCCTGACTTGGCAGTAGATTCGCAGAGATGAAGGCGCTCATTCAACGCATTCCTAGAATGCCGGCACCTATAAAGAAGAGTGCGGCCAATAGCTTTGTCGACTCCCCCTTTGTTGACATGATAGCACTCATAGAGATGCTGAGGAAGTTCAACTTCCCAAGTATGAAGCAGTACGACAGCACGACTGATCCTGCCGACCACATCGCGCAGTATCGATAAAGAATGTTCACTGCTGCGATCCCTCGAGACCTGAGGGAGGCATGAATGTGCAAGGGCTTAGGTTCAAGCCTCATAGGGCCAGCCTTGCAGTGATACACCAACCTTCCCAACGTTTCCATCAGCTTCTTCACTCAACTCACAGATACTTTTGTAGAGCAGTTCGCCAGTAGCCGAAAAATAGAAAAGTAATCCGACGATCTTTACACAATCAGCCAGAGGAGGGGTGAACGCCTGTGCGGTGAGCCGCTTCAACAAGGAAAAAGTCTCCATTCCCCACTGAACCAGGCGACGACCATATCAGCCTTCGGCAAAGGTCTGCTTCATGATTCCGACCTATACAAAGAGCTCATCAAATACCCATGCAAGACAATGAAGGACGTTCTAACCAAGGTATGGGCACCGATAAAATGGGAGGAGGACGAAGTGAACTACCAACCCAACAGGTCAAGCAGGAGGGATGACAGATCGAGTAGTAGGGTTGAACGACGAACAGGTGGCAGACGCGTTGAGCCTTACCTGATGTCTTCTCGAAGGGACAGCCAGATGAGGGACAATTGCTGACATGATGAGAGGTCCCCTAGACCAGTCGACCGACCAAGGAATTAGCTACCCGAGTATAACTTGAACATCAAGCCAGAAGAAGTAATCACCGTCCTTAAAGGAATGAGTGGATCGATTAGGTGGCTGTAGTAGCCAAAATATGTATGGCCCAAAGACAAAGCCCATAGCTAAAAGAAAGGTACACTCTCATGTAGTACGACAAAAGGCTTAGCGTGAAGACCAAGTCACACGACATGGAGCATCTTCATATCAACGTACCAGTTGGAAGATTATGTCGTACGACACGAAGCACTCGTGTAGTACGACGACGTACCAGTTTGAAGACCATGTCGTACGACATGAAGCACTCGTGTAGTACGACGACGTACCAGTTTGAAGACCATGTCGCACGACATGTGCACTCGTGTAGTACGACCGTGCTACATCACCCAATCATGGTCCAAATTGACAAGAAACCTACATGTCGTACGACGTAGCATCTCCGTCGCTCCGAGGGAGACCAAATTGTGATTTACTTAAAACGGGTCCTACAAAGTCATAATGACACTTAATGGCAGCCCGATCAAAAGAAGCACCCAGATGCTTTCTTGGTGGAAGACAGAGAGGAGAGAATGATGAGATCCCTCAAAAAGGAAGAAGCATCAGTCTCCTATAAAGAGGAAGACAATCCCTCATAAAAGAGGACGGCCGAAAAACTAAGAGAAGGAGATTACTAAGAAAAAGCCACACCCTACGGCCATTGTTGAACTTCTCCGATCACCCTCCGATCTTACACCCCCCTTTGATCAGAAAAACCCCAACTGTGAAGATAGCAGGAAGTATTCCTTTCTCATCGCCATTTACAAACATTACACTTTTACTAGCACTCGCTAACTTGACCGTCGGAGTGACTTTGGCCGGCACCACCCCGGTGTCCCAGACGTCCTGCGGGTCACGTGCATTCTGTCTTTGCAGGTTGTAGTGCCCCGTGTCCCCGAGCGATTTTTGAGGACTACAATTTGGCGCCCACCGTGGGGCCCGACAATCTCTAAGCAAGCAAAGGTAGAACGCGGTAACCCCGACTATGTCATCTGACGATTTTCATCACGACGCGATGGAGGTTAGGGTACAACTCCTCATATCCCAGATGCAAGAGAATACCCAAAGGCTCCAAGCACTCGAACAAGAGAATCAACGAGTGTTGGCGGAGAACCAAGAGTTGCAAAATAGGGTCAATTCGCTCACTGTCGTACGACCGTTTGGAGACGCTTCAACGTCCAAACCCTTGCCATTCGAGCAAGCCGCTCACGCTGCTTATTACGCGCCAGTCCGCCCGGACGAACAGGGTACTACCGCGAGAGACCTCGATCCAACCCACGAATGGACCTCATATCGTCGCACGACATACGGCAGAGAACATACCAAATGGGATGGGAGGACATCGATCAGACGACATGGCAAGAGCTACGCAAGGAGCGCCGCCTATATCCACTCCCAATGGCAACGTCGGCTCAACCCAACCAACCATCCCGCTACAAGGAACGTCATCCGGCCCTTCGCATTCAACGTCGTCAAACCCAAACCGAGTGAGCGCCGAGCCGACCTTGGCCAACCAGGACTTGGCACGAAGATTCACAGAGATGGAAGCACTCATCCAACGCATTCCGGGAATGCCCACTCCTATAAAGAAAAGTGCGGCCAATAGTTTTGCCGACTCACCCTTCGTCGACACAATAGCATTGGTGGAGATGCCAAGGACGTTCAACTTTCCAGGTATGAAGCAGTACGACGGTACGACAGATCCCGACGAACACATTGCGCAGTATCGACAATGAATGTTCACGGCCGCCATCCCTCGTGACCTTAGGGAAGCATGCATGTGCAAAGGTTTCGGTTCGAGCCTCGTGGGACCTGCCCTACAATGGTACACCAACCTCCCCAATGTTTCCATCAACTCTTTTGCCCAACTCACTGACACCTTCGTAGAACAGTTCGCTAGTAGCCGGAAACTAGAAAAACAATCCGACGACCTCTATTCAATCAGCCAAAGGAGTGGCGAACGCCTACGAGACTTTGTGGGCCGGTTCAACCACGAAAAAGTATCCATCCCTCATTGTAACCAGGCGACAGCCATATCAGCCTTCCGCAAGAGTCTACTCTATGATTCCGATCTGTACAAAGAGCTCACCAAATACCCTTGTAAAACCATGGAAGACGTCCTCGCCAAGACATGGGCACAGATAAAATGGGAAGAAGATGAAATAAACCATAAACCTAGTAGAGCGAACTACAAGGAGGATAAGTCGGAGAGGATGGTCAAACAACGAATCAACACTCAACACAGCGGGCCATACCCAACCATACCCCGAAGGGACGGCCGTATGATGTACGAGCGCCGACGCGACGATAGACCACCGAGGCCATTCATTCGTCCAAAAAACATAACACCAGAATACAACTTGAACATCAGACCAACGGAGGTAGTCGCCATACTCAAAGGAATGGGTAGGTCGGTTCGGTGGCCAGACAAGATGATGAGCCCGCCGGATCAAAGAGACAACTCTAAATGGTGCGAATTCCATGGAGACCACGGCCATCGAACTGAGCATTGCGTGGCGCTACGATTGGAAGTGGCCGAACTACTTAAGAAAGGCCACCTTAAAGAATTCCTGACTGATAAAGGTAAGCAAACTTTTATAAATAAAGAGAGGTCGCGCGACATTGCTTCCATACCACCACCAGAACCTCCCAAACACGAGAGAACTGTGAACGTCATCTCTGGCGGGTCTGAAGTGAATGGAGTAACCTACTCGGAGGCAAAGCGCCACTCGCGACAGGCCGATCGTACGGACGTCCAACGAACTCGTACGGCAGATCCCACGTGTAACTACCCAATCAGTTTCAGCAGCGATGAACACATGGACTTATTCAATCCCCACCACGATGCACTAGTCATCTCACTGACGGTGGCCAACTGTTTGATCAGACGGATCCTAGTAGACAATGGAAGCTCAACAAATGTACTCTTCCTCGGCGTATTGAAAGAAATGCATATTGACGAGTGTAACATCGTACGTCGCTCCACAATCCTTGTAGGATTTAGTGGAGAACACAAGAACACTTTGGGAGAGATCACCCTTCCAGTCTACGTGGAAGGCGTCAACTTGAACACACATTTCCTCATCCTGGACTGTCCCTCGTCCTACAACATAATTATGGGTCGCCCGTGGATTCATGAGATGAGGGCAGTTCCCTCAACGTATCATCAAGTCATCCGTTTCCCTACCAGGTGGAGAGTTCACGAGATCCGAGGGCAGCAAAAGACCTCGCGTGACTGTTACCAGAACACTCTTAAAAGCAGGTCATCCGACTTATAGCAATTACAGAATGAGAGCACCCCCACCAACAAAGACGGACCAGATATGGAAGAACTCGACGAAGTGTCCATACATCCAAATTTTCCAGACCACAAAGTTAGTATCGGATCCCGCCTTCCACAAAATATCCGAGCAAGACTACTCAGCTTCTTGACAGCGCGGCACGACAGCTTCGCATGGTCGCACGCAGATATGATCGGAATTAGCTCAGAAGTCCTAGTACATAGGTTGCAAATTGTAACATCCCGGATTTCGGGTGATGAATTTCTGATATATGTGAAATATGTGAAAATGAATTTTACTATTTGAGAGGGGGTGTAAATGTAATTAAATGTGAAAATGATTTCCAGCGGACCGGATTGAATAGTAAAAAAATGAGAAAAATGAAAAATTGGAAAACTGAACCAGAGAGCATCGCGACCACAGGTCGCGATGGCTCGCTCGCGGTGAAAAACGCAAAATCTGGCAGTGAGTACCGCGACCAGTCACCGCGACCACAGGTCGCGATGGCTTGCTCGCGATGAAAATGGCAAAACCTGGCAGTGAGCAACGCGACCAGCCACCGCGACCACAGGTCGCGATGGACTGCTCGCAATGAAAGTGTTAAAAACGGGCAGAGAGCAGCGCGACCACTAGCGCGACCAAGGCGCGCTCGCGAGGAAGGCGGTGCGCGTATTCCAGTGAGCATCGCGACCTAGTGCCGCGACCACAGGTCGCGACGGCGGTCGCGATGGCGAAAAAAAAAATATAAAAAAAATAGAAGCTTCTCGCAGAAGCGAGAAAACATAACAGAGAGAGAAAGAACCGAGAAAAAGAGAGAAAAGGAGAGAAAAGAGAGAAGAAAAAGAAGAAGAAGAAGAGAGAAGAAGAAGAAAGAAAAGAAAAGAAAAAAAAAAGGAAGAAGAGGAAGAAGGAGAAAGGAAAAAGAGAAGGGAAAGAAATCGTGGAACCACGGTTAGTCGAACGAAAAACGGTACCGAGGTTGGTGTACTTTCGATTTCGAAATCTTTACGAAAAGTATCTCATTATTGTTTTCGTTTTCGTTTCCGTTTTCGTTTTCGATTTCGTTGAAGTTTCACGTTTTCGATTTTCGTAAGAAACTTGTTTATTTATATGAAAAATTAATGATTTATATATATATATATTGTTGATTTGGAATGATTTTATGATAGATCGTATTTGGATCGTGTTTTCGAATATTCCGATTGTTATGATTTGTGAAAAATACTGCTCACAGGATTATTGTTTATGATTTGTAATATATTGTGATTTCTTGAAAATTTATTTATTGTAACGGCCCTAGGATACTTAGACATAGAAATGGATATAGGAGGTTGGTATACCAGCTGGGTTTTACTGAGCAGTACTGCGCCGTTATTATTGTGTGATTGTTGTTGCGGGGCAATCTCGGACAATCACACTGATTTAGTGATCGTTGTTGCGGGGCAATCTCGGACGATCACAATGATACTAGCGATTGTTGTTGCGGGGCAATCTCGGACAATCGCGATGATATTAGTGATTGTTGTTGCGGGGCAATCTCGGACAATCACGTGATATCAGTGACTGTTGTTGCGGGGCAACCCCGGACGTCACATTGACCCATATTCCAGTCCTAGAATGTTTAGTATTCTAGTGGGCCAAAATTGATAGAATTGAAAGTGAATCGAATGATTTTATTGATCGAATTCTTATGTTGATTTCATTATTGAACTTCGAGAAATTGAAATTGTTTAATGATTTAATTTTGAAATTCAATTGTTTTGAAATCGATTAGTGATGAAAATGTTTATCTTGTGGTTTATTTCTCTTTAAAGACTAATTATATTGTAGTTTATCTAATTGAGATTTTAGTACACCCACTAAGCTTTATGCTTAGCGCGTTAGTTTTTGTGTCTAACGCGTAGGTACCAGGAATCCAGAGGAGGCTAGAGACTGAAGGAAGAGCAAGTTGCAGACCAAGTCACAGGATTGTACAGTTGGGTAGCGATATTTTTGTTATGTGTATACATATTCTGAAAGCATGCATATACAGGAAATTTGTAAAACGTTTGTAATTAATTATTGTATGATTTCTGTCTTTTATTATTTAAATGTAAATAGTAAAGTCTGTTTTGTTTTATTTTATAAACTATTTGATAAGTCGCACTAAACGGCAGAGTGCGCAATTGTTTGAAATTGTTATTGAAGTGTTATTGAAATTGGTATTGAATTGATTGTGTAAAAACAGGTTTTGGAAAGTCCGAAAAACAAACGGTACTCTGCCGGATTTCCGTAAAAAGTTTATTGTATTGAATGGGTTCACTCTGAAAAAGGATTTCTAAACTGTTTATGGGCTCACAATGATTTTTGAAATGTATAAAACTTTTTTTTTTAAAAAAAAAAGTTTTGAAAGTCCGAGTGGCGCTTCCCGGGTCGGTCCGGCCGGGATCGGGTCGGGGGGTGCTACACAAGTCGACCCGGATCATCCACCTGTGAAACAAAAAAGAAGGAAGTTTGCGCCCGAGCGCAACAAGGTTATAAATGAAGAAATCCAAAAGCTAATTGATATTGGTTCAGTGAGAGAAGTAAATTACCCGGACTGGCTCGCAAACGTAGTGGTAGTGAAGAAAAAGAATGGGAAGTGGCGAGTTTGCATCGACTTCACAGACCTCAACAAGGCTTGTCCGAAAGATTCCTTCCCTCTCCCACACATCGACATGATGGTGGACGCTACGGCAGGCCACGAATTATTGAGCTTCATGGATGCATTCTCCGGTTACAACCAAATCCTTATGCATCCGGACGACCAAGAGAAGACTTCATTCATCACGGAGCGCGGCATTTTCTGCTACAAAGTAATGCCATTCGGCCTCAAGAACGCTGGGGCAACCTACCAAAGATTAGTCAACAAAATGTTTGCAACCATGCTTGGACAGACCATGGAGGCCTATATAGACGACATGCTGGTAAAGTCATTAGTAGCAGACCAGCACCTCGACCACCTCCGGTAGTCGTTCGACATCATCGACAAGTATGGGATGAAGCTTAATCCAACCAAATGTTCCTTCGGAGTTTCATCAGGGAAGTTCCTTGGCTATTTAGTAACCAAGAGAGGCGTCGAGGCCAACCCGGATCAACTCCGATCCGTCATGGATCTAAGGTCCCCCAAAAGCATCAAAGACGTACAAAAGCTAACCGGACGGCTCGCGGCCCTCAACCGATTCATTTCAAAGTCATCCGAAAAATGTAAACCTTTCTTCGATGCTCTAAGGAAGAGCAAGTCATTTGATTGGAATCAAACAAGCGAGGACGCCTTCCAAAATATAAAAAGGTATCTAGCAAACCCACCTCTCCTGTCCAAACCTAAGGAAGGAGAGACCCTCCTGCTCTACCTCGCTATATCCGAGACGGCCGTTAGCGCGGTACTGATAAGGGAGGAGGATGGTAAACAACTCCCCGTATATTACATCAGCAAGACCCTACTCGACGCAGAGACAAGGTACACCCAACTTGAGAAATTAGCTCTCGCACTAGTCACAGCCGCAAGAAAATTACGGCCGTACTTCCAATGCCACACTATTAGTGTACTCACTGAATTCCCCTTGAAGAGTGTCCTATATAAACCTGAACTATCCGGCCGTCTAGTAAAATGGGCCGTGGAGCTGAGCGAGTACGACGTCAACTACCAACCTCGCACGGCGATCAAGTCGCAAGTACTGGCGGATTTCATAGCAGACTTCACGCCCGGGATTCTACAACAAGCGGAGGAAGAACTTTGCACCATGTCGTGCGACACACCAAGGGAGGAGTGGAGTTTAGCAGTTGACGGATCAAGTAACACTAGAGGCAGCGGGCTGGGAATAGTACTTACCTCCCCTACTGAGCACATCATCGAGAAGTCCATCAGATGTGGATTCAAGACCACCAACAACGAAGCCGAGTACGAAGCCCTCATAGCCGGGCTCACCTTGGCAAAGGACTTACACGTCGAGCGAATCAAGGTACGCAGTGACTCCCAATTAATTGTGAGACAATTGCAAGGGTCCTATCAAGCTCGGGACTTAAAGATGTCGGCCTACTTGACCTTGGTAAAAGAGTTACAAGCTTCATTCGAGTCATTCGACATCGAGCAAATACCCAGATCCGAAAACGCGCATGCCGACGCACTCGCCAATCTTGGGTCCGCACTGGATACCATAATTGAGCGAACAATTCCCATGGTGTTTGTCCAATGGCCAGCTGTGTGGAAACCAACAAAGCTCGAAGTCAATCCAATTTCGGACGAGCCAACCTGGATCACCCCGATCTACGACTACTTGAGGGACGACACCCTCCTAACTGACAAAGTAGAAGCACGAAGAATTAAGATCAAGGCCGCCCGATTTTCTATAATAGAGGGTCAACTCTACAAGCGATCCTACTCCGGGCCCTACCTCAAATGTCTCGACCCAGTCGAAGCTCAGCAAGTACTAAAGGACTTACACGAGGGGCAATGCGGGAATCACTCGGCCGGGAGAAGCCTAGCCAATAGAGCAATCACGGCCGAGTATTACTGGCCCACGATGCGGTCCGAGTCCCACGACCTCGTCAAAAGGTGCGACCCCTGTCAGCGCTTCGCCCACGTTTCACATCAACACCCGGAAAGACTCCACCCCATCTCAGCACCATGGCCCTTCATGAAGTGGGGTATGGACATAGTAGGGAAATTGCCCGTCGCTACCGGAGGAAAAGTCTACATGCTAGCCGTAACCGACTACTTCACAAAGTGGGTCGAAGCTGAATCATATGTAAGAATTAAAGACGCCGAGGTAAAAAGCTTCATTTGGAAGAATGTCATATGCCGCTACGGAGTTCCAAAGGAAATAGTTACCGACAATGGCTCACAATTCATTTCATACGATTTCCAAGACTTTTGCGACAAATGGAACATCAAACTAAGCTATTCAAGCCCAAGATACCCTCAAGCTAACGGACAAGCAGAATCCACTAATAAGACAATCATGTCCACCCTCAAGAAGCGACTCGACCAATGCAAAGGGAAGTGGGCCGACGAGTTACCAGGTGTGCTATGGTCTTACCGTACGACGGTAAGGACATCAACAGGCGAAACACCATTCTCTCTATCTTACGGCTCAGAGGCCGTCATAGCAATAGAGGCTGACTACCCTTCTTATAGGATACGACACGCAACAGGAGAAGCAAACGACAGAGAAATGCTGAGTGAACTCGACACAATCGACGAGCGCCGCGACAAGGCCGCAATCAGTTTAGCCGTATACCAACAACGAGTCGCCCGCCATTATAACAGAAGCGTTCGTCTCAAGTCATTCCGTATTGGAGATTGGGTTCTTCGCCGCGTCTTCCAAAACACAAAGGAAAAAGGAGCAGGCAAATTCGGTCCTACGTGGGAAGGACCATATCAAATCACCAATATATTTGGACATGGAGCTTATAAACTACGATGTACCGATGGCATGGAGATCGGCAACAGCTGGAATGCATGCCATCTAAAACCATATCAGTTTTAAAAAAAAAAAAAAAAAAAATTATATATATATATGTATATATTTGCAACACAGAACTCTCTTCCCCGTTGGAGGGTCGTTGATAAACCCAACGGCCGACGCTAACATTTTTACGCAGGTCAGCATTGCAAAGACTATCTTAACTACATTCTTAATCAAAGTTGTAGTGTGCAACTAAGCAGTTACACACTCCAACTGGGGCAATTCAATACCATAAACAAACCAAGTCTACGACAAGGTCGACCACGACCCGCATTCAAGGTCATGGACCGCGACCTGCATTCACGGTCTCCATCTCCAAACGATCACATGACCCACATTCAAGGTCATGGACTCTCCATCACCAAACGATCACATGACCCACATTCAAGGTCATGGACTCTCCATCTCCAAACGATCACATGACCGGCATTCAAGGTCATGGACTCTCCATCTCCAAACGATCACATGACCCGCATTCAAAGGTCATGGACCACGACCCGCATTCAAAGTCACGAACCATGACCTACTCTCAAGAAGGTCACCATCTCCCATGGTCGTACGACCAACACTCAAAGTCGCAAAAGCAAAATATGGTCACAAACCGCCATCGTACAAATTCTAACATACACTAAAACAAAATTCCAAAATCAAAATATATATATTAAAAAGAAATCGTTCAAACAAAATATAAAAATTCATCAAGTACAAAAAGTTACAACCCCTTATGGGGCAAAACCATCAGACTCTCCAGCAGGCTGAGCAGCCAAAGCCACGACTGCCGAGCCTTCTGGAGGAGGAAGAGCAGCTGTATCTCCTGCATCTTTCGCATCAGCTTCATCATCAGAACGCGTCAACTCCTCGTGATCAGCAATCCAGTCCTCGACCTTCCACTCCGTCGCACGACCGTCTCGATACTCCCTCATCAGGTCTGCACGGGTCTTGATGACAGCATTAAGAACATTATCCTCCGCCTTGTCGTACAGAGCGTCGTAATCAGCCTCCTTAGCCTTCAGCTTGGCCTGTAGTAAGTCGACAGTCGACTTTAGTTTGTTCAGCTCAAGTGTGGCCTCAACTGCACGACCCGACGCCTCGAGAGCTGTCTTTTTTGCCTCCAAGTTTGAAGCTTTCAAATTGTCATTTTCCTGCTTCAAACTCTGGTTACTCGACTTCAGCTCTCTTACCTTCTTAAGGGCGGAGCCGAGTTCTTCTTTCAAGTGCACGTGCGACTGGAGAGCCTACAAAAATAAATGAAACAAGTTAGAACAGATTCTAAAATAAGCAAAAATAAAATACAAACAGCAACAGTCGTACGACCATACCTGGAAGAGGTGGCCTAGGCCCCAATCGGCAGCTTGGGAAAGACCCATCTCCCTGAGACGACTCTTGTCCTCAGGCAATAGCAGCCGCTCGACCTGTGGAAGGATCGAGCCAACATCAGAATACGCGGAGGCATCCTGCGGGAAGACCAGGTCGACCGACGCGTCGACACCCGATGTTGAATCTTCCCTCCTCCTTTTCTTCCCAGCTGAAGAAACATCTTGGGAGGCCTTTGCTCGACCAGTTGGAGGAGGTGGAGGAGTGGAGGCCGCCTGGTCGCTCGACTCAGCCTTCTTCTTTCCCTTCCTTTTTTCCCTCAGCCTCCTCATCGCATCGTCAGCAGCAGGCGCGGCGATCTCTCCAGCCATAATGTCAACTACAAATCGTGTGCCGTACAGACGTATGAGATGGGAGTCAAAAAGCGTGTGCCGTACAGTCGCTCGACACAGTGCCTAACCCTGACAAACTCCACTAAATTTTTGAAGGCAGGGTAAGGGGTACCTGGCTCGTTTATCACGCTAAACTTCCAGAGGTGGCTCGGCCGCAAATTCTCCTCCGCCAAAATACTCCTCCAACTCCTCTCCTTGGCGTCGTACGACAACACCCTTTCCGTACGTGTCACACACGTTAATCCAACAACTGATTGCGGCGCTCCTGTGTTCACTACAAAACAAACAGTAGTTAGTAATAACAATAAGTAAAATACTATCGTACGACTCAACTAAATAAAAAACCCACCAGCCTTGGACCAGGTCGCACGAACGACAGTATCCCCGAGAGGCCAATCAACAAGCAGGCCCCTCGCAAAGAAATACATGTCCTTCCACAACCTGTCGTTTGTGGTTAACTCGGTTATCAGGTGCGTTCTGTTGGGTCGGAGGTTTAAGTTGTAACGCCCCTTCTCTGTGTCGTGCTCCCGCACGGTATACGAATAGAAAAGGTCAGGAAGCTCGAATACTATCCCTTCCCTCGTACACAGCAGATCCAACGCCAACAGGATCCTCCAGCTGTTGGGCATCAGCTGCCCTGGGGCAAGCTCGAAATGATCTAGCACTTTCCTCAGTAGTCCGACTACTGGCAGCCTGAATCCCACCCGCTGGAACGGGAACTCGTACAAGCAGGTCCATCCTGGGACGTCCCAATCTGACCTCTCCTCCTTGTACGGCGCCCTCAGTGCGACACCATCGGGTATGCCATAACTAAACTGGAGACGCATGATGTCGTCCTCCGTTAGCACGCTTGCTGGATTATTCAACAGCAAGCCTAGCGGCCTGCTAGGTCCCATCGGGCATGGACCCGCCGCGTCGCCCGGTAGATCGACTAGGGGAATCCCCATAGGAATGTCCTCCATCACGCGCGACGTACCCGCGAAAGAAACAGTCACAGTGTCGTACGACGCCACTGTCACTTCAGCACTCGCTGCCTCTGACTCCCCCCATGAGTCGTACGACAGATCTATTGGATCGTCATATCCACGCCCAGAGGTACTGGGAGGACTCTCATCGCCTCGACTCGACATCAGAACCTACAAGTCGAACGACAGTAGCCAACGATTAGTAATTATAACCTAAAACCAAAGACCTTGCACGACCTAATATCAGCTCCCAAGACTGTTAAGAAGGTCGTGCGACCTATACGTCTTGGCTACTGTCGTGCGACCTAGACTCTACAAACACGTTATATGTAAACCTAAGTTTTATTTTTCGATCTAGAACTAACACTTTTTAGATTTCTTCTCGAAAGATACTCAAGAACACGAAAAGGACCCCAGAAACAGAAATGAAAAATACATTAAACAAATGCGGAGATAACAGAAAAACTTACCAAACTAAAACGAGGTAACCACGCTTCACCGAAAAACGCAAGAGAATGGTAAAAGACGATCAACAAACAACGCCGGAGAAGTTCACAGAGGTGACTGGTTCCTAGAGAGAGAAAGCTAGAAATTGAAAAATGAAGAAGAAAAGGAAAGGGCGGCAATTAAAAAGAAAGCATGTGCTGACGTGTCAGCTTCTCATTGGACACATACTCCCATAACCTATCATGACCCAGGCATGCATGCTGCCCATAAAGACCGCATTTATTTCGGCATAGATATCGATGAGTCATTCAAAGACCAACCATTCCTTCTCTAAAGTGACATTGTCGCACGACAAATGGCAAAAGTTACGCACTATCATCTGCTCACCAACACTGATACACTCTCTCAGAAGGACAGAATCGTGCGACAATATCGAACCAACGTTAGAGTTCACACATACATATTTTACGCCTACATGTCGTACGACGCAAACCCATTGGCTCTTCTAAAACCAATACGTTTGGGGGCAAACTGTAGTAGCCAAAATATGTATGGCCTAAAGACAAAGCCCATAGCTAAAAGAAAGGTACACTCTCATGTAGTATGACAAAAGGCTTAGCGTGAAGACCAAGTCGCACGACATGGAGCATCCTCATATCAACGTACCAGTTGGAAGATTATGTCGTACGACACGAAGCACTCGTGTAGTACGACGACATACCAGTTTGAAGACCATGTCGCACGACATGTGCACTCATGTAGTACGACCATGCTACATCACCCAATCATGGTCCAAATTGACAAGAAACCTACATGTCGTACGACGTAGCATCTCCGTCGCTCCGAGGGAGACCAAATTGTGATTTACTTTGAAACGGGTCCTACAAAGTCATAATGACACTTGATGGCAGCCCGATCAAAAGAAGCACCCAGATGCTTTCTTGGTGGAAGACAGAGAGGAGAGAATGATGAGATCCCTCAAAAAGGAAGAAGCATCAGTCTCCTATAAAGAGGAAGACAATCCCTCATAAAAGAGGACGGCCGAAAAACTAAGAGAAGGAGATTACTAAGAAAAAGCCACACCCTACGGCCATTGTTGAACTTCTCCGATCACCCTCCGATCTTACACCCCCCTTTGATCAGAAAAACCCCAACTGTGAAGATAGCAGGAAGTATTCCTTACTCATCGCCATTTACAAACATTACACTTTTACTAGCACTCGCTAACTTGACCGTCGGAGTGACTTTGGCCGGCACCACCCCGGTGTCCCAGACGTCCTGCGGGTCACGTGCGTTCTGTCTTTGCAGGTTGTAGTGCCCTGTGTCCCCGAGCGATTTTTGAGGACTACAGTGGCCAGCCAAGATGAAGAGCCCGCCGAATCAGAGGAACAGCTCCAAGTGGTGCGAGTTCCATGGCGACCATAAACATCGGACAGAAGATTGCATCGCCCTACAACTGGAAGTGGCAGAACTACTTAAGAGGGGTCATCTCAAATAATTCCTGACTGACAAAGGTAAGAAGACTTTGAGTATGCGACGACAGGTCATGCGACAATGGTTCTACTCCACCACCAGAACCCCTCCGGCACGAGAGGACTGCGAAGGTCATCTCAAGTAGGTCCGAAGTAAGTGGAGTCACCTATTAAGAAGCTAAACGCCACGCACGACAAGTTGGACTCCAGGAGGTCATACAAACCCGTCCAGCAGACTCGACCTACAACTATCCAGTCACTTTTAGCAGCGACGAGTGCACGAACCTGCTTAACCCCCACCACGACGCACTGGTTATTTCATTAACAGTGGTGAACTGCTTGATCAAGAGAATCCTAGTCGACAACGGGAGCTCAACAAATGTGCTCTTTCTCGTTACTCTAAGGGAGATGGGCATCGACGAAAGTAACATCGTACGCCGCTCGACCGTACTGGTAGGATTCAACGGGGAGCATAAGAACACAATCGGGGAAGTAGTCCTGCCCGTCTACGCTGAGGGAGTCAACCTGAACACTCGCTTCCTTATCCTTGACTGTTTGTCGTCCTATAACATAATCGTGGGTCGCTCGTGGATCCACGATATGAGGGCAGTCTCATCAACATATCATTAGGTTATCCGTTTTCCTACTAAATGGGGGGTCTGCGAGTTCCGAGGGCAGCAGAAGACCTCACGAAATTGATATCAAAAAACCTTAAAGACCAGACCGTCCAACTTATAGCAATTACAGAGCCCGAGCTCCACTACCAATAAAGACGAACTCAAAATGGAGGAGCTCGACGAAGTCCTCATACATCCGAACTTCCCAGACCACAAAGTTAGTATCGGCTCTCGACTCCCGCCAGACATCAGAGCCAAACTAATCAGTTTCCTGACGACTTGACAATCAGTTTCCAAACTAATCACGCGGACATGACCGGCATTAACCCAGAGGTCTGATACACAGGTTGCAGCTCGATCCAGATTACCCACATGTGAAGCAAAAACGAAGGAAGTTCGCACCCGAACGCAACAACGTTGTCAACTAAGAAATCCAGAAGCTAATCGACAGAGGCTCAGTGAGAGAAGTAAACTACCCGGACTGGCTCGCGAATGTAGTGGTCGTGAAGAAGAAAAATGGAAAGTGGCGAGTCTGCATCGACTTCACAGACCTCAACAAAGCTTGCCCAAAGGATTCTTTCCCTTTACCACACATCGACATGATGGTAGATGCTATCGCGGGCCACGAACTATTGAGCTTCATGGATGCGTTCTCTAGCTACAACCAAATTCTCATGCATCCGGACGATCAGGAGAAGGCCTCCTTCATCACGGAGCATAAAATTTTTGCTATAAAGTGATGCCGTTCGGCCTCAAAAACGCCAGGGCGACCTACCAGAGATTGGTCAACAAGATGTTCACAAACATGCTTGGACAGACATGGAAGTCTACATCGACGACATGCTGGTGAAATCCTTGGTGGCGGACCAACAACTCGATCACTTACGACAGTCGTTTGACATCATTGACAAGTAGGGAATGAAGCTCAACCCTACCAAGTGCTCATTCGCAGTGTCATCAGGGAAGTTCCTTGGCTACCTGATCACCAAGAGGAGCATCGAGGCCAACCCAGATTAGATCTGATCAATCATGGATCTACAATCTCCCAAAAGCATTAAAGACGTGAAGAAACTAACCGGATGACTCGCGGCCCTTAACCGCTTCATCTCAAAATCGTCCGATAAATGCAAACCATTCTTCAACACCCTACGGAAGAACAAGTCGTTCGACTGGAACCAAACATGTAAAGAAGCCTTCAAGAACATCAAGCGATACCTAGCAGACCCTCCACTCTTGTCCAAACCCAAGGAATGGGAGACACTTCTACTCTACCTCGCTGTGTCCAAAATAGCTATGAGCATAGTACTAGTGAGGGAAGGAGGAGGCAAGCAACTACCCGTCTACTACGTCAGTAAAACCTTACTTGACGTAGAGACTCGATACGTACAATTGGAAAAACTAGCCCTTGCTCTAGTCACAGCCACAAGGAAGTTAAGGCCGTACTTCCAATGCCACAGCATCAGCGTGCTCACTACTTTTCCCTTGAAGAACGTCCTACACAAGCCCGAACTTTCCGGACGACTGGTGTAGTGGGCCGTAGAACTAAGCGAACACGACATTAACTACCAACCTCGCACGGCTATTAAGTCACAAGCCTTAGCAGATTTCATCGCAGACTTCACGCCTGGAACTCTACAAGGAGCGGAAGAAGAGTTTTGCGCCATGTCGTGCGATGCATCAGATGAGGAATGGACTCTAGCCGTTGACGGATTATGCAACGTCAAGGGCAGCGGACTAGGCATAGTACTCACTTCATCCGAAGGTCATGTGATCGAGCAATCCATCTGTTGCGGGTTCAAGACCACTAACAACGAAGCCGAGTACGAGGCCTTCATAGCCAGACTCACCTTGGCGAGAGACTTAAACGTCAAATGGATAAAGGTACGCAGTAACTCCGAATTAAGTGTAAGACTGTTGCAAGGGTCCTACCAAGCTCGCGATTTAAAGATGTCAGCTTACTTAACCTTAGTGACACAACTACAAACCTCGTTCGAGTCGTTTGACATCGAACAAATACCACGATCCGAAAATGCACATGCTGACGCATTCACCAACCTTGGTTCCGCACTTGATACGGCCGTTGAACGGATCATTCCTATGATCTTCGCCCAGTGGCCAACTATATGGAAGCCTGCAGAGCTTAAAGGCAAACCAATCTCAGATGAACCGACTTGGATGACTCCGATGTACGACTACCTGGCTAACAACACCCTGCCATCCAACAAAGTCGAAGTACGAAGAATCAAAATAAAGGCGACCCAATTTTCCATAATAGAAGGGCGACTCTATAAGAGATCCTACTCCGATCCTTAGCTTAAATGTGTTGACCCGATTAAGGCTCAACAAATACTCAAACACTTGCACGAAGGGCAATGCGGAAACCACTCGGCGGGAAGAAGCATGGCCAACCGAGCCTTCACAGTGGGATATTATTGGCCGATAATGCGATCCGAGTCGCACGACTTTGTCAAGCGGTGTTACCCGTTCCAGCGCTTCCCACCAATTTCACATCAACACCGGAGCGACTTCATCCCATCTCAGCTCCATGGCCATTCATGAAGTTGGGGATGGACATAGTGGGAAAAATGCCAGTCTCCACGAGTGGAAAAATCTATATGCTCGCGGTAACAGATTATTTTACCAAATGGGTCGAGACCGAGTCCTACGTCAGAATCAAGGATACCGAAGTTAAGAGTTTCATTTGGAAAAATATTATATGTCTCTACGGAGTCCCTAGAGTGATAGTTACGGACAACGGCTCGCAGTTTATATCGTACGACTTCCAAGATTTCTAAGATGGGTAGAAGATCAAGCTCAGTTACTCAAGCCCCGGATATCCTCAAGCAAACGGTCAAGCGAAATCCATAAACAAAACAATCATCTCCACCCTCAAGAAGTGGCTCGACCAATGCAAGGAAAAATGGGCTGAGGAACTGCAAGGCGTACTGTGGTCCTACAGTACGATAGCGAAAACATTTATAGGGGAAACACCTTTCTCCTTAACTTACGGCTCAGAGGCCGTGATAGCCACCGAAGTCGATTACCCATCCTACAGAGTCGAACATGCAACTGAGGAAACGAACAACAAAGAATTACAGAATGAACTAGACACCGCGGATGAGCGACGCGATAAGGATGCATTGCGGTTAGCCGTGTACCAACAGAAAGTCGCCCGGCATTATAACAGGAACATCCAACTTAGGACATTCAAGGTTGGGGATTGGGTCCTACGCTGCGTTTTTCAAAACACAAAAGAGCAAGACGCAGGTAAACTCGGCCCTACATGGGAAGGACCCTACCAAATCACCAAAGTAGTTGGACATGGGGCCTACAAACTTCGATGTATGGACGGCATGAAGATCAGTAACAATTGGAACACCATCCACTTAAAACAGTATCGCTTCTAAAATCCTTGTCTTTTACTACTCTACGATTGTTTTTTTCTATTTTTTCTCCTACAATGTGGAACTAACTTAGGCATCGAAGTGCCGTTGGGTTAACACTCTTTGGTGCAGTTTGACGTCGCTCGACATTCCCGCATTCAAGGTCGTCGACTCACATCAACAAACCACAACAAGGATCGAGATAAACACACGACCCTCATTCAAGGTCTCATGTCGGACGACAATATGAATTCATAGTTAAAGCATGACGCCGCACTGGCCCCACACTTCAACAGGGGGGACATAAACCCATAAATACCAAGGTACGAATAGGTCGCACGACCCAAATAGGAATCAAACTTCGTTGTTTCATCGATCTATCAAAGAGCGAGGTCGCACGACAATTGAGCACTAGTTATCAAGGTTTTCTTACGTCACATGACGACATCCCAGACAGACATTGCAAAGAACAAAGACTCCAATTGTTTACCTACAAAATTTTGGTCTGTAGGGTCGTACGACTCCAAACGAGTTGATTAAATTTTCACATTCATAGCAAAGAACTAATTCGCAAAAGTATTATATATTCAAATTAAAATGTCGTTCGACATAAGCAAAGTGAAAACAGCCCCCATGGGCAAAAATTTAAATATTTCATAAGTACGAAAAAATTCAATTATTCATAAGTACAAATTCAAACGACCCTCAATGGGCATCAGCCTATTCTCCCTCAAGCGCGGCATCCTCGACCACAGCAGTAGGTTCATTGCCACTCAACTGTGCAAGCAGAGCTACGACAGCCGTGCCCTCCGGGGCTGGATAGACGAGGTTTTCATTTTCAGCATTGTCCTCCACGGCCTTTGCCTCGATAGATTAACTCTTCTCCTTTGCTCCTCCATCGTCATCCTCCTCATCCTTATCATCTGAGCGGAACAGCTCCTCATGGTCGATAATCCATCTGTCCACTTTCCATTCAGCCGCGTGACCTTCTTTGTATTGCCTCATCAGGTCCGCTCTTGTCTTAACAATGGCATTGAGCACACTATCCTCCTGCTTGTCATACAAGATGTCGTACGCTGACTCCTTTGCCTTGAGTTTAGCATCCAGCAGTTCGACCTCAGACTGAAGCTTCCCCAGTTGCAGAGTCGTCTCAACCGCATGACTGGACTCTTCAAAGGCAGTCTTCTTGGCTTCCAAGCTGGACGCCTTCAACCTATCATTGTCGACCCTAAGGCTCTGGTTGCTCAATTTAAGCTCCTTCACTTTCTTTAGGGTCGCACCAAGTTCTCTCTTCAAGTAAATTTGAGATTGAAAAGGCTGCAACAATCTAAACTCTACACTTAGAAAAATTTTTAGTAGCAACTTGGAAATATAATAGGTCGCACGACCTTATCTGGAATTGGTGGCTGAGACCCCAATCAGCTGCCTGGGAAAGACCCATCCCCTTCAGACGACTCTCATCATCGGGCAGCAGCAGTCGTTCGACTTGAGGTATGATTGACCCAAAGTCGGAATAGGCAGAAGCACCCTAGGGGAAAGCAAGGTTGACCGACGCCTTACTGCCGGTAGCTGAATCATCCCTTCCGCGCTTCTTCCTAACAGAGCTCATATCCAAAGCTTTCTTACCTTGGCTAGATGGGGGAGGTGGGGGTGGAGTCGCCATTGGCTCGGTATGGTCGCTCGACCTTGCCTTCTTTTTTCCTTTCTTCTTCTCCTGAAGCCTTCTAAAGGCTTCATCAGTATCAGTGGTAGTAAAGCCTCCAGCCATCAAGTCAACTGCAAATCGTCGCTCGCTCAACGTATGAGATAGGAGTCAGAAACCTTGTGCCGTACAGTCGGACTCTGACAAACTCCACTAAATTTTTAAAGACTGGGTAGGGAGTACCTGGCTCGTTAATCACTGAGAAATTCCACAGATGGCTAGGCCTCAAGTTCTCCTCAGTCAAGATCCTCCTCCAGCTCCTCTCCTTCACTCTGTATGACAGTATCTTCTCTGTACGCTTCGCACAAGGCAAGCCCACCATGACCTGAAGAGCCCCTAAGTTCATTGCACCACAAGAAAGCAAAACAAAACGATAGTCAGGAAGGTACGACTAAAAACACTATGTCGAATGACACGACATGACAGAGTTAGTAACCCACCAGCCTTGGACCATGTCGTATGGACAGTTGTATCTCCTATGGACCACTCAACAAGTAGGCCCCGTGCGAAGAAGTACCTATTGTAACATCCCTAATTTCGCATAGATATGAAAAGTATAGTCTAATTAATATGGAGTATGTGAATGTGATATTTACGATTTCCAGGGGTGGACCAATTGGAATGGTCGAAAACAATGCACGAAGAAAAGGGTGAAAAACTGGACAGTATGCATCGCAACCAGGCTCGCAATCAACGCTCGCGATAGCCGCTCGTGCTGAAGGTGGCAAATTCCACGAGTGAGTATCGCGATTAGAGGTTCACGACTAGCGCTCGCGATAGATGCTCGCGATAAAAGTGGCAAAACTGGACCAGTGAGTACCACGACCTAGCGGCCCGACCACCGGTCGCGATACGCGGTTGCGATGGCTCAAAAATTATAAAAAAAAATATAGCGGTGAAGCAGTGCCACTTCAAATACAAAACAGAACAAATGAGAGCAAAGCTCTCAAACATAACAGCAAACAGAACAGAGAGTAAGAAGAGAGAAAAGAGGAGAGAGAAAGAAGAGAGAGAAAGAAAGAAGAAGAAAAGAGAAGGAGAAGAAGGAAAGGAGGAAGGAAAGGGTATCCAGGTTCGGTGTACACTTGTTTTCGAATTTTTCATTTTCCATAATATTTTGGATTGATTGAATTTGATTAATTTTGAGTTATTTGAATTATATTGATTATAGTTTATAGTTTGAAATTGATTTTGGAATCATTTGAATAGCAAATTCTCGAAATATAGTTTATATTCGAAATATGGATTGTGAATACTATTATGAATTGATTTTAATACGTTTTGATGCTAATATTGTTATGGAAATATATTGTTGAAAGTGATTTTAATTATATAATATTTGTGAAATGTATCGGAAAATGATTTTGGGGTAATTTGATTCGATATGGAATTATGAAATATGTTTGAATATATTTTTGGATTGATTTGATGTGATTATTGATTTTAGAAAAATATTTGTATATTTCCTTTCCATGATATTTGATGAAATTTGAATTTCAAAAAAAAAAAATATATATATATATATATATATATATATATATATATATATATCGATATGAATTGAAATTGAATAAGTTGAAAGTTGAATTTGATGATTCTAAAATAAATGAAATATGTTGACATTGGATTTGAGAAAACGTTTTGCGAAATGGCTCTGATGTGTATAAATATAGATGTGGATATAGGAGGTTGGCATGTCAATTGGATTTCTGTTTGAACAGTACTGTGCCGATATACTCTGATGCACCACCCTATGGATAGTGCAGGCCCCAAGTGCCGGTCATAGGGTAGGGAGATTTGATCTGTTTGTGCCACTCTTTGGATGTACAGGCCCCAAGTGCCGATCCTAGGGTTCTGAATTCTGCTATGGGACATTTACAGCGGGTGATTCCATTGGTGTTCCATTCTGATCTGATGTTCGGCGGGTAGCCCCATTTGTGTGTCTGATGCCGAACAACCCATAATCCAGTCCGATAACTTATGTTATGTCTGTCAGGAGCCCAGTATGAAAACTGATTTGTTATATGAAAGCATTTGAGAAATTATGAAGATTTTGTCTGTTGATTGATTTTGAACGCTGTATTTGTTGAGTATATGATTTGATTTGACATGAGCCTCATATATGATATATATATATATATATATATATTATTTATATTTTCGATAAATAGGTAAAATTATTTGATATAGTATATTTGTATATACAATTTTGTGTACATCCACTAAGCAATATGCTTAGCGTGTTGAGTTTTCTCACACGTAAGTAACAGAGGTTTCAAGGGAGACAAAAACAAAGAAGAGTAGAGACTGTAGGACCAGAGTCCGGAGTCACATCGGTCCTACATATATTTTGGTAGTCCTTTTGTAATAAGTATATATGTTTTGATACAGCATGCATATACAGAAAATATTTGTACATATTTGAAGAACTTCCGCTGTGTAAATATTTTATTATATATTTATGTTATTTGAATATTTATAAATTATCTTGCGATAAATTGATTTGGTGAGTCGCACTAAATTTAGAAAGGTGTGCAAAATTGATTTGAGAATTTAGAGTTGATTTTTATAAATTTTAACTGTAAACAGGTTTTGGAAAGTCAGAAAAACAGAGGAAACTCTGACAAGATTTTTAGAAATTTATCTGGACCATTTTCAAATGTTTTTAATATCATTTTCAATTATGGGTATAGAAAAGTAAAAGTTAGATTTCGGTATATAGTAGCGCTTCTTGATTCGGTCCGAGTGATTTAGGTCAGGGGGTGTTACACCTATCCTTCCACGACTTGTTGTTCGTGGTCAGCTCCGTGATGAGGTGCTTCCTATTCACTATGAGCGTCAAGTTATAGTGACCCTTCTCAGTGTCGTGTTCCCTCATTGAATAGGTGTAGAATAGGTCCGACAGCTCGAAGATGATAGACTCCATCGCACATAGCAACTCCAACCCTAGCAGGATTCTCCAACTATTGGGCATCAGTTGTCCTAGGGCAAGCTCGAAGTGGTCCAGGACCTTCCTCAGTAGTCCGACCACTGGTAACCTAAATCCGACTCGCTGAAAGGGGAGCTCGTAGAAGAACGTCCACCTTGGGATATCCCAATCGGGTCTCTCCTTCTTGTATGGCACCTTCAGGTCGACACCGTCGGGTATGCCATAACTATACCTCATACGCATAAGATCTTCCTCCTTCAGCACGCTGGTTGGTTTGATCAAAAGCAAGCTAGCAATCTATTTGGACCCATAGGGCAAGGACAAGCAGCTTCCCCTGGCAGCTCGATAAGAGGAAAACCCATGAGAATCTCTTCTATGGCGCGCGACGTACCCTCATGACTAGATACGGTCACAGGGTTATGCGTAGGAGATGCCAACGTAATGCCACCACTCTTTGTCCTCGACTCCCCCCACGAGTCGGATGACAGTTCTATGGTGTCATCGTATCCTCGCCCAGAGGTACTGAGGATACTCTCGTCACCTCTACTCGACATCCTACCTACAAGTCGAGCGACAACATAGGCACTCAGTTAGTAAAGACAAACTCTAGCCAGGTTCTTGACTCGACCTAATACTAAACCTCAATACAGTTAGTTAGATCCTGCAACTTGTAGTGCGACGACTAAAGGCAAGAAATATCGCACAACATGGGCTTCGCAAACAGAAACCTATATTTCCTGATTGACTCCTTCAGATCAAAACGTGCTCTTTTCAAAGAATTTAAAAGAATGTTCAAGAACACAACAAAGACACAAAGAACCCGAAAACAAAGAAATCGAAGAATTTAAAGTCAGAGGCAAAAATAACAAGTGAACTTACCAGAAGTACAAAAGTGTATGCTGTCTCGTCGGAATAGATGCAAAATGAGATGAAAACGACTAGAAACAACGCCGGAATCTAGAAAGGCGACGACTGGTTTTGGAGAACGAGAGCAAATAGTGAGAGAAATCTTTTTTAAAGAAACATGCAAAAGTGAAGAAAAAGAAGAGAGAGAGGCGGGAATAAATAAAGCACACCTGTTGACGTGTCAACCAATGACAAGGCACAAGACCCTATAACCGCTATCATTTAATGAACATGCGTGTTCCTAAGGAACACAATGATTGTAGTTACACAACTGTCCAAAGTAACTGAAGGGCCAGTCACTCAACCGCATCTACTACGATATGGTCGTATGACCATATCGACACATGAAGGCTCAATCTTCATTTGAAAGCTAGACATATGGCTTGACTCAACATTGCTGACATTTCGACATCATCGTCGTATGACTACATGAAAAGCTTCTTCATCTGTCACCCAGCACACCAGCTCTACAATGCGTTTGGATCTATTTTTTCGTACGACAATACCAACTATCCTTCCATACTATATGTCGTACGACATCGTAGGATACTGCAAACCCATTGGACTATTGCATACGTCCAAGGAGTTTGGGGGCAAACTGTTATAACCAAAATTTGCCAAGCCCAAATACAAGTAAAGGTCCAGCCCAAAAGCCCAATCGCATCGCTTGACCCGGCCCAGGGCAAAAGGTGATCAAACCACATGGCCCAAGGCTTGGGCGACCAACGGCCCAGGCATTACCAAGGTCATCGTCACACGACATCTAGTGTCGCACGACACCTACAATATTCGCATAATGGTCTATGTAAGGACCACTACGTGGCTGCATAAACTGTCACACCTCGGAGACCCCTATGTCACACGACACTCATGTCGTGCGACACGGAACCCACTTGGGCCTACGTAGGCTCAAATTCCAAGTCTATCTAAGTAAGACCAGGCCTACAGACTAATCCAATCTAGCAGCAGACTTCAAACTTCATTGACCAATTCCATCAGGTAACCGTTCCTTTCACGATTCGGGCCACCAAGGAAGCAACTGTTACCCTCCTACCAAGATGAAGGCCGTTACATCCAGATCAGGGGCTTTCAAATCTGGGATACGATCCACCCACCTCCCCCGAATGGGTGGATCAATCTCTATAAATAGAGAGCTAAACACTCAAAAAAGGCTCTCACGCATACTGATACAAAGTATCACATTGAAATTAAAGACACTTCAAGCCTCCAAACTTCAGCTTGGGAATCACTGGTAAGCATCAGTCATATTCAATTATCCATCTATCACGACTCCGGTCATTGATGCTATCTTTCCAACCATCACGAGGGTCATCACCATACGAGTAAAGGAAGTATTTCTTACTTTTTCCCGTTTCCTACATTTTATCGTTTACTAGCATTTGCTAACTTGACCATCGGAGTGACTTTGGCCGGCACCACCCCGGTGTCCCAGACGTTCTACGGGTCACGTGCGTTCTTTCTTTGCAGGTTGTAGTGTCCCGTGTCTCCTGAGCGATTTTCGAGGACTACACTCCCAACCAACTTTAGTGGCACCAAAAGCCACCCCGAACCTAACCGTTAGCCTATTAAACCCCCACCAAACTAGCGTGTGAATCTCTATTCAAATACGACCCTGACCACAATTCGTCGAATTATAAATCAAGAAGCGCTTGAACGGTGAGAGAAGGGATTATGTTACTATTGTGATGAGAAATTCATTTCAGGCCATCGCTATGAACGTCCTAAATTATTCAAGATCGAAGACTCGCTGCATCTGACCCCCGACGATGACAACAATGCTCAATGAGAACCAGAGAATCAAGAGGCAGTGCCTGAAATTTCTTTTCATGCAATTGCATGAACCAATCACCCCCAAACAATACGCGTCCTCGGCAAGTTGAAAAATAAGATATAATCATGCAAATTGTAACACCCCTAATTTCAACTAACTAATTTTGAATATGTGGATATAAAAATTTATGATTTGAGGAGTATAAAACATAATTAAACGTAATTAAAACCTAATTTCTAGGTGGACCAGATGAAACGTCCAGAAATGAGGCATGAAGAGAAGGGTGAAAACTGGACAGTGAGTACCGCGACCAGTCACCGCGACCAGAGATCGCGATGAGCTGCTCGCGGTGAAAAATGAAATTTTTGGCAGTGAGCACCGCGACCACAGATTGCGCTGACTAGCTCGAGGTGAAAATGTTAAATTCGGGCAGTGAGCAACGCGACCACCAGCGCGACCATGGTATCGCGATGGGTGATCGTGATGAAAGCGGTGGAAGTCTTCCAGTGAGCAACGCGACCAAGTGGCGCGACCACAGGTCGCAATGACTGAAATTGTATAAAAAAAAAAATTAGCTTCTGGAAGAAGCAATCGAAAAAGACAGACAAGAAAAGAGAGAGAAACCGTGAGAGGAGAAAGAAAGGAAAGAAAAGAAAAGAAAGAAAGAAGAAGAGAAGAAGAAGAGGAAGAAGAGAAGGGAAAGAAGAAGAAAAGAAGAGGAAGAAAAGAGAAGGAGAAAGGAAAGAGGAGGAAGAAAGGAAAAAAGGGAAAAAGGGAAATCCATAAAGGAAACTGTCGTAAAACGGTATCCAGGTTGGTGTACACACAATTCTGAAAACTTTTATATCGTTTCTTGACTCAAAGAATTTAGAATCACATTTACGAATTTCGTATATTCGTATTTCGTATATTGCTTGAACTAATTGTGTAATATTTTCTATTATTTCCAAGTTTTGATTAAATTAATTTGTGAATAATATTTAAAAATGATTTTGAGGTACGGAAATTGTGATTATATCGAATTTAATGATTTTATTTTCTGTATTCTGTTATTTAATATGTTATGACTTTCTTGTTTTACAATTGTTAATGAATATTGATTTTGGATTAATTGAGAAAAATTTTTATTATCGTAAAGTTGTTTGAAAAGTGAATAAAATATTTTTACTCTCTGAACTTTGATTTTTGACCCTGATATATATATATATATATATATATATATATATATATATATATATATATATATATATATGGATATATGGATATAGGAGATTGACATGTCAATTGGGTGTATATATATGGCAGTACTGCACTGATGGTTTTGATGCTTGTGGTGTTGATATTACGGATACCATTTCCTTGTAAAATGAGAAACCGACTGTGCAAACATATGGATACCATTTCCTTGTAAAATGAGAAACCGACTGTTTATATAGGGATACCATTTCTTATGAGATGGGAAACCCAACTGTAAAACCTGTAATCCAGTCCTGTAAACTCTGTTATGTGTATCAAGGGCCCAAGTGAGAACTGAAAACCAGAAAACGATGTGGAAAATAAAGAAAGGTTACTATGAATGAAATCCAGAAACTTTTGAAATACTTTATTTTATATAGTTTCAGAAATTGAAATATAATTAATTGTTATATATATATATATTTCTGAAATGCTGAATTTAAGATTTGTTGTTTTAATATATATTTCTGAGTTTCTGAATTTAAGATTTATTATTTTATATTATATTACAATTTATTTTAGTGTACACCCACTAAGCTATATGCTTAGCGCATCGGTTTTTATCACACGTAGGTAACAGGAATACTGAGGAAGCAAAAGATTGAAGAGAGAGAGTGTGGCAGGCAGAGATCCAGAGTCACCACAGTTTGGGTAGTCATATTTCTGTATAATATAGTTAGTTATGCATGCATATACAAAGATTTTTAATTGTGTTATATAATTATATTGTGTAATTAAGTGTTTTATGATTTCTGTTTTTCATTTTTCAAAGGCCTGTAAATAATGGATTATGAATTGTTTTATTTTAAAAAAACTGTTTGGTAAGTCGCACTAAACAGCAGAGTGCGCATTGGTTTGAAAGGTTGATATAGAAGTGTTGATATTAAATTGTATTGGATTTATTTTGTTGAAAACAGGTTTTGGAAAATAAAAAAAATAGAGGAAACTCTGCCGAAAGTTTTGAAAATAAATTTTGATGGGCTCACTAGACAAGCATTTTAAAAATACAATTTATTTGATTTTTGCGATTTTTGATGGTTTGCAAATTAGAAAAGAGTTAAGAAAGGTTTTGAATCTTTTTAAATTACTAATTTATATGGTTTTTTTTTAGTTTATAAACATAATTATGAAAATATTTGAAAACCCGGTAGCGTTCCTGGATCGATCCAGATGGGTCGGGTCAGGGGGTGTTACACAAATAAACGGCGGTAGCATCCACAATTTCATCGATGCCATAGTCACTAAGTACATGTTATTAATGAATCGGGACAAAAGGTTTCAAGTTATGGTGGCCAATCGAAAGAAGATAGAATGTATTGGGCAGTGTCAAGCACTCACCATCACCATCCAAGGTCATTCTGTCACATCCTACTACTATGCCCTTCCTGTCGCGACATGCCAATTGGTTTTGGGTGTACAATGGCTTGAAACTCTCAAACCTATCGAGATAGATTACAAGCAGTTAACCATAACCTTCAAAGTTGGCGGAGTTTCTGCACTCTCATGGGATTGAAGCATACCGGCATTGAAGCTCTAATGAACAAGGAAGTCAGTAGCCTACAAGGTACTAGACTTTTCTTCCAAATCATTCCCTCTATTAATAGTAACTAACCAAATACATATAAAGTAGTCTTACAATACTCGAAAGAGTAATAAACAATACTAAGAACTTGGGAAAATACAACTACCCCACTTCATAGGCTTATTAGATGAAAAAAAAAAAAAAAAAGCAAAGGCTAACAAACTTGACTAAGTCCATGCATATGCAATATTATATGGACTTGGTTGCATGACTGTTGGGATTTATGCCATAAATCTTGTAATTGTAAATGGTTAAAGAAAATAATAAAAATTATTCAGAATAACATTCAAGTTTATAAAAGTATTATATTCAGTAATACATTCGTATTGTGCAAGAACATCCTAGATTACAAGATGTAATCTCATAATGAGTATATGATGATCATATACATAGAGGATTCATTTTAAGGCGTGCAATCTAAAAAGTCCGTAGAGAGCGAACAAAGCTGGGTACTTTGTTTGTGATTAATCTACTGCTGCGGTCCATTTTGTAAAGTATAATGGTCTTATTCTAGACTGCTCATGTAGTTGACATGAGAATGGAGGCACCTTATATGATGAGATCATATAGGACTGGGCCACGATTTATATGAATCTCTCACCAAGATCCGTTAGTAGATGAAATTCATATATAATCGACAAACGATGGCTATTTATAGGTGATCTTAATCCTGAGTGTCTTATCGACTCCTTTAGGTTGAATCGTGACTTTTGATTTACTATGAGTGAGGTTGATGAGAATCTCGACCAATACCTCTGTATCTTGGAGTGCGGTTTGGCTTGTGGCTAAGAAGGTTTGAACACAATAGTGGAATCCACTCCTTCTTGATTGAAGTAGATGAGTAGTTCCCTTAAGGGTTGATTCGGGGCTTGAACGATTATGAGCGCTCTCCTTCTTCCGTGAGGAAGACATGATTTAATTGTTCATTAGAGAATCAATGGTACTTAAAGGAAAAGATATTTCTAGAGGGGTATAACGGACTTTATGACCCAGCTCTAGTTATGAACTATTTGTGGAGAATCACACTATATGCAATTAGCTATATCAATGGACACTGAGACTTCAGATTGTATAAACACGTCTACAGTTCTGAGAGTGCAGCCATAACTCCGAGGTTAATAATCGTGAAATATTAATTAAAGAGTTTTAATTAATATTACTAAGTATTATTGGAGCTCAAAACTATGGGTCCATTAGGTCCCCTTGCTAGCCCTTATGGTTGTTGGTAACGAGGGTCACGGTAGATTAATTGGATGGTCCAATTAATAGTGTTACGAAAGTAATGCGATTTAAATAAAAGAGAATAATTAAATAATGTGATTATTTAATTAATTAAATATTTAATAAAATAATAGAAATTAATAATTATTAATTATTAATTCTATTTATTAAATATGAGGTCATGTGATTAAATAATGACTAGAACAAAAGAATTAAAATAATTAGATTATTTTAATAGTCCAAAAGGTCACAGGTTCAAGTCTTTAGGGAGACTAAAAATAAATAGGATTTAGAATCCTATTTTGACTTGGTCAAACTAAAACCCTAAAGGACTACTATATAAGTGTTATATAGCTAGAAAAAAAAACCTAACCTAACACACAAGTGAAAAAGAGAATTCGGCCACCAAAGAGATAAGAAAAGAAAAAAAAAGTTTTTTGCAGGATTCGGCCGGCGTTCTTTTCACGTGACCTCCATCTCTTGCCGTGACGTGCCCATACACACGTTGTCAGACCGCAGGTCATAGCTCGGAAGATCTGGTGGTAGATCGAGGAATCAGAAAAAAGATAATCAAGAAAAAGGTATGTAGTTTCTAAAGTCTTTTTCTGCGTATATACAGGAACTCGTTCCTGATTGAAAAAAGGTTTTCAATATAAGAAAATTTTTGAAACCCAATTTCGCATGTTATATGATAATCAAATCTTTTCTAAAACTCCCTTCAATTGGTATCATAGCCTTTGATTCTAAGTTCATGTATATACGCAAAAGAAAAAAAAAAGAAAACTACATCTTTTTTTTTTTTTTTCTTATTGATTCTTGATCTATTGATATATTATTGTGTAGGCACAAATCTAGAATGTATGATTTGTTTTATTGTTATATGATTTGATTGTATGATTATAAAAGCGTAATTGATCGTTAATTATATGGTGTCATGGGTTCTAGGTTTCGTTTTTCCTTTTTTTTTTTTTTGTTAAAGCCGAATTTGTTATTGGTTATTTCGTACATGTTGTAATTAACTTATGCGAAACCATAGCAAACGATATCCGATTAAGGCGATTCAAAAACCTGTGGAAAGAAGAGATCTGGACGAAGACAACCGCGCAAATTACATTAAACCATCATCCCGAATGCGCTCTCACCTTCCGCCACAAGCTAGCTATGCAGCAGACCCGAAACATGGCAGTGTACTTATGCGCAAGGGACTGTCATGGCAGGTTTTGGGGCTGTTCTTGTGGATTTTTTGCAAGTGATTTTGCTGTGTATTTTCTGAAAAATATTGGTGAATATTAACCCAGAAAAGTGGCGGAAAATAGGAGCGAAAAATCATGGGCAAAACGACCCACGAAAGCGCACAAAAGCGCGGCTCGTGTAAGGACTGAGCGCACCTTGCGTGCGTGCGGCTACGCTGCTGACAGCCGCACTTTCCCATGCGATAGGGTTGTTTAGGGTTTCATCTTGACCTAGGGTGTATGTTAAGGTAACATGTGGACCTTTGGAAAAGATGTTGACTTTTAACAAAAATCAAGTTTGACTTGATTAGGAAAACGAAGACAAGAAGAATTCAACTCGAAGAAGAACTCTTGAAGACCAAGGAATGCCTTGGGAATACAATTGTAATTAGAATTGTTTAAGTTAAATAACCCATGTCACTCGGTCAATTACATATGCTTTATTTATTTTCATGTGATGATTATATGGATGTTAAAGTACTGTCATACATATGAATGTCATCTAGATTAGGTGTGCCTACACATGCATAATAATATGTCATGCATAATTGTCATATTATATTGTTTTATTTTAATGTGATTAAAATAGGAAACAATTTCATAAATGACAATTAAATAATGGATTTAGTTTTTAGGAGTAAAAACTTGGTAATGTCCATTAATTAACTAATCGACAAATTAAAGAGTTTAATCAAAAAGATTAGTTAGGTTCTTATCATTAATTAAGATTAATTGGATTAATTAGTTAATTAAAAAGAACCAAATAATGAGATTAGTTTTTAGGAGTAAAAACTTGGTAAATCTCATTAATAACTAATATATATTAAAGTGTTTAATTAAAGTGATTAGTTAGATTCTTTGTATTAATTAAGATTAATTAGATTAATTACTTGATTAAAAAGAATCAAATAATGAGATTAGTTTTAAGGAGTAAAAATTTGGTAAGTCTCATTAATAACTAATTTATATATTAAAGTATTTAATTAGATTAGTTAGGTCCATTTAATGTTATATTTAATTTGATTAAACATTAATGACATAATTGGACCAAATAATGTGATTTAGTTTTAATAGTTAAAACTTGGTAATTTACATTTAATTTCTAGTTTATGTAAATTAGAAATTGAAATAATAAATTATATTTTAAGAGTTAAAATTAAATAATTTATTATAACTAGTAAACTTAGATTTTATATTAGCCGTAGAATCTAAGTAAAAAATAGAAACATAGAGTTTTAGAAACTTTTAGTTTAAAGAAAATCCTAAATTACAAATAGTGAGTGGGAGAGGGATATATGACATTATATCCCGCAGTCTTTATTGTTAGTTCAACACCGTGAGGCTTGAATGGTACCTCGTGACGGCTTTGCTTTCGTTCTCCCTATGGAGGGTGTCTACAAGAGTCAATACCAAGGTTGACTTCCTAACGGATAGATTTTCGAAATGTATTTTGGGACTGACCTAGCCTACTTAGGCACTCTCAAGTTAAGTTCATGAATTTTGAAATGATGGGTCACACTCATAAAGGACTTAATTAAGTTGTTAATTTATTGTCCTGACTAAATCAAAGCGATGGTTGGATAATATAAGAATAAAGAGTTATTCTGGTATATTATCTGATTGAGAATGTCTCGATCTAACATGCAGGGATTTGACCTAGCCTACCTAGGCACTTACTTGTGGGATGTTGGATTATCGTGGCATAGCAACTAATTTTAGGAATTTTTTAGTTCATTAAAATATGTTTATGCATCATGTTTAATTTTATGCCGAACTATAGCATTTGATATGAATGTATGAATGAATGATATTAATTTAGATTTATGTCTTAAATATCAGCGTTATCTTCTGTATTATTATTTCCTCACAAACGAAACATTAACCGGGATAACTTTATTAAGTGGAACCAATATGAACGCAATCATGGTCTGCATAGACCTTAAATTTGTGCTTATGGAGGAATGTCCTCCAGAGCCTGTAACCAACACATGACCAATTACCAAGGGTAAGACCGACAAAGCAAATGTTGCTAAGCCATCTTCTTCTGGTTTCAAGAAAACGAAGAGGTCTACTGGTAAAGTAAAGTCTAAGCCCAAAATAAAGAGCATCACGACTAATTAAGCAAAAGGAAAAATGTTTCCATTGCATAGAAGTTGGTCATTGGAAGATGAATTATTTTCAATACCTCGAGGAGCTCTCCAATAAGAAGAAAGTGAAAAGTAAATCAGATTTACTTATAATTAAATTTTGTTTAGTGGAAGACGATTCTTCACCTTAAATAGTAGATTCAAGGGCCACTAACTAATTTTATTCTTCTTTACATTGGAATGATTATTGGCAAAAGCTGGAAGAGGGGTCATTCACTGTACACGTTGGAACAGGGGATGTCGTTTCAATACAAGCAGTGGGAGTTGTTAGACTACAGTTTAATAATTGTTTTCTATCATTGAACAATGTCAATTTCATTCTTGGATTTATAAGAAATTTGATTTCTATATCCAAATTACTTGAAACAGTTTCATAAGGTTTCTTTTAATGATAAATCAATTATCATTTTAAGAAATGGAATGAATATTTGTTCTGGTATGATAGAAAATAATTTGTATGTTTTAAGACCGTTAATTCATACATCACTGCTTAATACTAAATTGTTTAAAGTTGAAAAACCTAAAACAAAGCGACAAAAGATTTCTCCAGTTGATGACTCGTATCAGTGGCATCTAAGACTTGGACATATAAATCATGATAGAATAAACAGACTAGTAAAAAGCAGATCTCTAAATTAGTTAGAGATCGATACCTTACCTGTCTGTAAATCTTGTCTGAAGGGTAAGATGACCAAGAGACCTTTTATAAGAAAAGGGATTAGAGCCACGCAACCGCTTGAGCTTATACATTCAGACGTCTGCGGACCAATAAATGTTAGAGTTAGAGGTGGTTATGAGTATTATGTTACATTTATTGACGACTACTCTAGATACGCGTATGTTTACCTAATGCAACGTAAGTCGGAAACCTTTGAAAGGTTCAAAGAATTCCGAGCTAAAGTTGAAAATCAATTAGGCAAAACAATCGAATCACTATGATCGGATCGTGGGGGTGAGTATCTCGACCAAGAGTTTGAAGACTACATGGTTGAGCATGGGATAGTATCCCAACTCACAGCTCCAGGTACACCACAGCAGAATGGTGTTGCGAAGAGGAGAAATAGGACCTTGATGGAAATTGTGAGATCTATGATTAGTTTCTCATCATTACCATATTCTTTTTGGGGATATGCACTACAAATAGCGACTTACATACTGAATGTAGTTCCATCTAAATCTGTTCCTAAGACTCCCCTAGAGTTGTGGAATGGTCGTAAAGCTAGTTTGCGACATTTTCGCATATTGGGATGTCTAGTATATGTACTGAAGAATAGGAGTGGAAAGCTGGAACCTCGTTCACAAGTATGTTTATTTGTGGGGTACCCAAAGGAAACACGAGGTGGGTTCTTTTATAATCCACAAGAAAACAAAGTGTTTGTATTGACAAATGCAACGTTTCTTGAGGAGGATTATATGAGTAATCATAAACCTCATAATAAGATTGTGTTAAAGGAGCTAGAACCTGGTACGACCAGTACTCAGTCAACAAGAGTTGTAGACGATGTTATAATTCCACAAACATCTGATAGTCAGATAATTCCTATTCAAGATACACTACCACCGAGATGTAGTGGAAGGGTTGTTCGACAACCTGATCGCTACTTAGGCATTGGAGAGGCATAGGGTGTCATTTTTAATGATAGTGTGGATGATCCATTGACATTTAGACATGCAATGGAAGATTCTGACAAAGAGGAATGGCTTAAAGCCATGAATGTCGAGATGGAGTCCATGAACTCCAACTCAGTCTGGGAACTTGTAGACTTACCAGATGGGATAAAACCTATAGGATGTAAGTGGATCTACAAGCATAAGAGAAGAGTAGACGATAAGGTAGAAACCTTCAAGGCAAGGCTAGTGGCTAAGGGTTACACCCAGAAGGAAGGCATTAATTATGATGAAACCTTCTCGCCAGTAGCTATGTTTAAGTCTATTAGGATACTCTTATCCATAGCTGCCTATTTCGATTACGAAATCTGGCAAATGGACGTCAAGACTGCATTCTTGAATGGCAATCTAGACGAGAGCTTCTATATGATGCAACCAGAGGGATTCGTATTCCAAGATCAAGAGCAAAAGGTTTGCAAACTGCAAATGTCTATTTATGGACTTAAGCAGGCGTCTAGATCCTGGAACATTAGGTTTGATACTGTGATCAAGACCTATGGTTTTGAGCAGAACGTTGATGAGCCTTGTGTATACAAGCGCATCATTGACAAGAAAGTAGTTTTCCTGGTCCTTTACGTAGATGACATCTTACTCATTGGGAATGACGTAGGAACATTATCAGAGGTAAAGGGTTGGCTTGCTAGCCAATTCCAAATGAAAGATTTAGGAGAGGCAAGTTATGTTCTTGGGATCCAATTGATAAGAGATCGTAAGAACAAACTGTTAGTGTTGTCTCAAGCATCGTATATCGACAAGATACTTGTCTGATTCTTCATATAGAACTCCAAGAAAGGTAGTTTACCTTCAAGACATGGAGTTCATTTGTTTAAGGAACAGTGTCCTAAGACACCTCAAGAAATTGAAGATATGAGATAAATTCTCTATGCGTCTGCAGTAGGCAGTCTTACGTATGCTATGCTATACACAAGTCCCGACATCTGCTTTGCAGTGGGAGTAGCCAGTAGATATCAGTCCAACCCAGGATTGGATCATTGGGTTGCTGTTAAGTATATTCTCAAGTATCTTCGAAGAATGAGAAACTATATGCATGTATATTCCCATCAGAATTTGATTCCATTGGGATATACAGATTCTGACTTTCAGTTAGACAATGATTCAAGGAAATCCACGTCTAGGTCAGTATTCACCCTTGGTGGTGGAGCCATAATTTGGAGGAGTATCAAGCAATCTTGCATTGCTGATTCCAGCATGGAAGCCGAGTATGTAGCAGCTTGTGAAGCAGCTAAGGAGGCTGTTTGGCTCCGAAAGTTCTTAAGTGATCTGGAAGTTATTCCAGATATGGATAGACCCATGACACTTTATTATGATAATAGTGGAGTTGTGGGCAATTCCAAAGAACCAAGAAGGCATAAAAGAGAGAAGCATATAGAGAGGAAATATCATCTCATCAGAGAGTTAGTGCAGCGAGGAGACGTGGTCATGACGAAGATTGCATCGCTAGATAAGCTGGCTGATCCATTTACAAAGACCTTGACGATTAAAGTGTTTGAAGGTCACCTAGAGGGTCTAGGATTACGAGACATGTCCCATCTGCTTTAGTGTAAGTGGAAGATTGTTGGGATTTATGCCCTAAACTTGTAATTGTAAATGGTTAAAGAAAATAATAAGAATTATTCAGAATACCATTCAAGTTTATAAAAGTGTTATATTCAGTAATACATTCGTATTATGCAAGAACATCCTAGATTGCAAGATATAATCTCATAATGAGTATATGATGGTCATATACATAGAGGATTCATTTTGAGACGTGCAATCTAAAGAGTCTGTAAAGAGCGAACAAAACTGGGTACTTTGTTTGTGATTGATCTACTGCTACGGTCCACTCTGTAAAGTACGGTGGTCTTATTCTAAACCGCTCATGTAGTTGACATGAGAATGGAGGCACCTTATATGATGAGATCATATAGAACTGGGCCACGATTTATATGAATATCTCACCAAGATCCGTTAGTAGATGAAATTCATATATAATCGATAAACGATGACTATTTATAGGTGATCTTAATCCTGAGTGTCTTATCGACTCCTTCAGGTTGGATCGTGACTTTTGATTTACCATGAGTGAGGTTGATGAGAATCTCGACCAATACCTCCATATCTTGGAGTTGCGGTTTGGCTTGTGGCTGGGAAAGTTTGAACACAATAGTGGAATCCACTCCTTCTTGATTGAAGTAGATGAGTAGTTTCCTTAAAGGTTGATTCGGGGCTTGAACGATTATGAGCGCTCTCCTTCTTCCGTGAGGAAGACAGGATTTAATTGCTCATTAGAAAATCAATGGTACTTAAAGGAAAAGATATTTCTAAAGGGGTATAACAGACTTTATAACCCAGCTCTAGTTATGAACAATTTATGGAGGATCACACTATATGCAATTAGTTATATCAATGGACACTGAGACTTCAGATTGTATAAACACGTCTACAATTCTGAGAGTGCAGCCTTGGGTTTTTAGTGGAATAACTCCAAGGTTAATAATCGTGAAATATTAATTAAAGAGTTTTAATTAATATTACTAAGTATTATTGGAGCTCAAAATTGTGGGTCCATTAGGTTCCCTTGCTAGCCCTTATGGTTGTTGGTAACGAGGGTTACGGTAGATTAATTGGATGGTCCAATTAATAGTGTTACGAAAGTAATGCGATTTAAATAAAAGAGAATAATTAAATAATGTGATTATTTAATTAATTAAATATTTAATAAAATAATAGAAATTATTAATTATTAATTATTAATTCTATTTATTAAATATGAGGTCATGTGATTAAATAATGACTAGGACAAAAGAATTAAAATAATTAGATTATTTTAATAGTCCAAAATGTCACAGGTTCAAGTCTTTAGGGAGACTAAAAATAAATAGGATTTAGAATCCTATTTTGACTCGGTCAAACTAAAACCCTAAAGGACTACTATATAAGTATTATATAGCTAGAAAAAAAAAATCTAACCTAGCACACAAGTAAAAAAGAGAATTCGGCCACCAAAGAGAGAAGAAAAGAAAAAAAAAAGTTTTTTTTTTTTACTCTCCCCTCTTTTGCAGGATTCGGCCGGCGTTCTTTTCACGTGACCTCCATCTCTTACCGTGAAGTGCCCACACACACGTTGTCAGACCGCGGGTCATAGTTCGAAAGATCTGGTGGTAGATTGAGGAATCAGAAAAAAGAAAATCAAGAAAAAGGTATGTAGTTTCTAAAGTCTTTTTCTGTGTATATACAGGAACTCGTTCCTGATTGAAAAAAGGTATTCAATATAAGAAAATTTTTGAAACCCAATTCCGCATGTTATATGATAATCAAAATCTTTTCTAAAACTCCCTTCAATGGCTCCCTGAACTGTAGCACCATTTTTTATCTGCTTGGCATTTCATTCAATCTCGGGCCAACGAAAGATTGTGACGTAACTCATGCAAAATGGCATCGCGATGACGTAGGTACTCATCAGCTGCGTGGACATGGGAAGTGCCTAGAACATTAGCCAGTAGGCTTGGGGGTGGAATGCTGTAGACAGCTTCGAATGATGTCATTTTGGTGGAGGAATGAATTGATGTGTTATAGCTAAACTTAGGCCAAGAAATCCATTCGAGCCATATCCGCGGTTGGTCACCTCCAAAGCATTGCAAGTATTGCTCTAAGGTGCGATTCACAACCTCATTTTGGCCGTTAGACTGTGAGTGGTAACTTGAACTCATGCAAAGATAGGTTCCTTGCAATTGAAACAGTGCTTGCCAAAAAGAATTGATAAATACCTTGTCCCGGTCGCTAACAATGGATGTTGGGATGCCGTGGAGATGAACTATATTGGCAACAAATGCCTTGACTACGATGATTACAGTAAATTATGCTTGAAGGCTACAAAGTGGGCATACTTCGTTAATCGATCGACGACTACCATTATGACGGTATGTCCATTGGATGGTGGTAACCCCTCAATAAAATCCATAGAAACATCGGTCTACATTTGAGCAGGGACTGCCAGCGATTGAAGTAATCTAGCGGGCTTCATACAATCGGTTTTGTATCGTTGGCAGATATCACATTGTTGCAAAAATTGCTTCACTGACAGGCACATATTAGACCAGAAGAAGCTGTGCTTAATGCGGGAGAGAGTTTTGTAGAACCGAGAATGCCCACTGATGGGTGATGAGTGGCTGTCTGTAATTACTTTTTGAATCAAAGTCGAGGTGGGGCTCAAATATACCGTGTCATTTTAAAACCACACTCCATCTCGTTGCAGATGGTGGTTTAATTGTGTTGTGATAAAGTCCTTATAGAAGGAATCTTGTTGGACTTCTTTTTGTAGATTCGGCCCACAATCTGCATATGGCATAAAAATGGATAAAAATTGAAACTCAACAACACGTGATAAAGAGTCAGCACCTTGATTTTCGGTCCCCCTTTTATATTCAATTTCATAATCATAACCAAGTATCTTTGGGAACCATCAAGTTTGCGTTGGAGTATTGATTCGTTGCTCAAGCAAGTATTTTATACTTTTTTAATCTGTGTGGACTGTAAATGGTTTCCCGAGCAAATAAGGGCGCCATTTTAGAATTGATTTGACAATAGCCAACATTTCCTTCTCACAGGTGGACAATGCCAAAGCCAATTCCTTCAAAGCCTCACTGAAATAAGCTATTGGCTGGTAGTTTTGGGAGAGGATTGTGCCTATCCCGACTCCACTTGCATGGCTCGAATGGATTCCTTATGTAACACCCCCTGACCCAAATTTGCTCGGACCGAATCAGGGAGCACTACTATATACTCAAATCTAACTTTTACTATTATATAACCAAGTATTTTAAAAACATTTGAAAATGGTCCAAATAAATTTCCGAAAATCTTACCAGAGTTTCCTCTGTTTTTCTGACTTTCCAAAACCTGTTTACAGTTCAAATTCATAAAAATCAACTTCCAAATTCTTAAATCAATTTTTGCGCACCTTTCCAAATATAGTGCGACTTACCAACCAATTTATCATAAGATAATATATATATATATATATTCAGATAACATAAATAGATAATAAAATATTTACATAGCGGAAGCTCCTTAAATATATACAAACAGTTTCTGTATATGCATGCGGTATCAAAATATATAAACTTATACAAACGAACTACCAAAATATATGCAGAAAAGATGTGATTCCGGACTCTAGTTCTTCCTCATATGTCAAGTCAGGTTGTATCTCAATAGTTTCAGTCTGAACTCTATGAGATGGATCAAATCTGTATCTCCTCAACATAGATACAAGAAATACATTATGTATCTTTTCTAATTCCAATGGTAAAGCTAGTCTATAGGCTACCAGTCCCACACGTTCAAAAATTCATACGGACCAATAAACCTAAGACTTAACTTCCCTTTCTGTCCAAATCTCATTACTTTCTTCCATGGAGATACTTTCAGAAATACCTTATCACCGACCTCATATGCAATGTCTCTTCTTTTCAAATCTGTATATGACTTCTGACGATCGGAAGCGACTTTCAGTCTTTCCTTTATGATCTTCACCTTTTCTTCAGTCTGTCTGATTAAATCAAATCCAACCAACCTGTCTTCACCCAATTCTGTTCAGCACAAGGGTGTCCTACATTTCCTGCCATATAATTCTTCATACGGTGTCATATCTATGCTCGTCTGATAACTGTTGTTATAAGAAAATTCAACCAATGTGAGATGATCAACCCAACTCCCCTCAAAATCAATTATACAACTCCGGAGCATATCTTCTAGAACCTGAATTACTCGTTCTGACTGTCCATCTGTCTGTGGATGGAAAGCTGTACTGAAACTTAATTGAGTACCTAGAGCTTCCTGAAATTTCTTCCAGAATCTAGACGTAAATTTCGGATCTCTGTCTGAAATAATAGAAGCTGTCACTCCATGTAATCGAACTATTTCTTTAATATATAGCTCTGCTAATCTGTCCAATGAATAATCGATTCTGACAGGTAGGAAATGTGCTGACTTGGTCAGTCTATCCACTATTACCCAAATCGCATCATGTTGACTCCGTGTAAGGGGTAATCTTGTGACAAAATCCATGGTAATGCGGTCCCATTTCTATTCAGGTATAGGTATTGACTGTAGCAAACCTGATGGAACTTGGTGTTCTGCTTTTACCTGTTGGCATGTCATACATCTATTCACAAAGTCCACTACATCCCTTTTCATAGCTGACCACCACTATTGAGTTCTCATATCTCTATACATTTTCGTGCTATCAGGGTGCATCGAATATGCACTACTATGTGCCTCTGTCAAAATTGCCCTTTTCAATTCCTCATCATCTGGAATGCAGATTCTGTTTTTGAAGCACAAAGTACCATCATCCCTGATTGCAAAATCAATGTATTTTCCCTCCTAGACTTGTCCACTAATGGCTAAAAGTTTCTCATCCTGTTTCTGCTTTTCCTGTATCTGCTGGATCAGATTTGGCTTGAGTGTCAGTTCAGCTAAAATAGCATCATCTGAGGTTAATCTCAAATGAATATTCATAGCTTTCAATGCAATTAGAGATTTCTTGCTCAAAGCATCAGCACAACATTCGCCTTCCCTGGATGGTAATCAATAACACAATCATAATCCTTAATTAACTCCATCCATCTTTTCTGCCTTAAATTAAGTTCCTTCTGGGTAGGCAAATACTTAAGACTCTTATGATCCGTATAAATATAGCATTTCTCTTCATAAAGATAATGCCTCCATATTCTCAAAGCAAACACTATGGCTGCAAGTTCCAGATCATGTGTCGGATAATTCTGTTCATGAGTCTTCAACTATCTGGAAGCATAAGCAACCACTTTTCTTTCTTGCATTAACACACAACCTAAGCCATTGTGTGAAGCATCACTATAGATCACGTAGTCTTTACCGGATACTGGCTGTACCAGAATTGGTGCTTCAACAAACATCGCTTTCAATTTCTCAAAATCTATCTGGCATTTCTCATTCCACTCAAATTGACATTCTTATGCAGTAATTTAGTCAAAGGAGTGGCAATGGATGAAAATCCTTTTACAAATCGTTTATAATATCCGGCTAAGCCTAGAAAACTTCTGATCTCAGTAACATTCTTCGGAGGCTTCCACTCCATAATTGCTTCAATCTTCTTAGGATCTGCTGTAATACCATTAGCTGATACTACATGTCCCAGAAAAGCAATTTCATTCAGCCAAAATTCACATTTACTGAACTTGGCATACAACTTCTTTTCACTCAAAGTCTGTGGCACTATTCGAAGATGTCGATCATGTTCTTCCGGACTCTGAGAATATATCAGAATATCATCAATAAATACCACCACAAATTGATCCAAATACGGACGAAAAATACAATTCATCAAATCCATAAAGGCTGCTGGTGCATTAGTTAACCCAAATGGCATTACGACGAATTCATAGTGTTTATATCGTGTTCGGAAAGCTGTTTTCTGAACATCATAATTTTTCACCCTCAACTGATGATATCCCGATCTGAGATCAATTTTCAAGAAGATACTGGCTCCTTTTAACTGATCAAACAAATCATCAATTCAGGCAATGGGTATTTATTCTTAATGGTAAGCTTATTCAGTTGCCTGTAATCAATACACAATCTCATCGACCCATCTTTCTTCTTCACTAACAATACCGGTGCTCCCCACGGAGAAATACTAGGTCAAATGAATCCCTTCTCTAGCAATTCTTGTAATTGTATTTTCAATTCTTTCAATTTCGTAGGTACCATCCTGTACGGACGAATCGATACTGGAATGGTACCTGGTATCACATCAATCACAAATTCCACCTCTCTCTTCGGTGGTAATTCAAGGAGTTCTTCTGGAAACACATCCAGAAAATCACATACAGTGGGTATATTCTGCAAACTAGATTCAACCCTTCGTAACTCAACCACATGTGCCAGATATGCTTCACATCCTTTTCTTATCAATGTCTGAGCAGTAGTGGCTGAAATAACATTGGAGAGATAATCCCTCCTATCACCCACCATTATCACCTCTGTACCATCTACTAATCTAAGCATTACTCTTTTCAAACTACAATCAATTATAACCTAGTGTCTGGTTAACCAATCCATGCCCAATATCACATCGAAATCATGGAATGGTAATTCCATCAAATCACCTAGAAATTCATACCCCTGAATTCCGATAGGACAATTTCTAAATACCCAGTTTACAATCACACTGTGCCCTAAAGGATTACTTACCACTATTTCATAATCAGTAGATTCAGTTTTCAAATTTCTATTTCTCAACATGGCATCACAGATGTATGAATGTGTAGATCCGGGATCTATCAATGCAATGGCAGTAATATCAAAAATAGAAATCATACCAGTGATCACATCTGGTGCATCTCTATTTTCTTGAGCCCTAACAACATAGGCTCGACCAGGGGCACGACTATCCTACCTCCCCGAAGACTCTGCTACCCTTCTATGCCTACTAGCCTCAGTCCCTATCTGACTGGGTCTCCTCCCTCTAGAACCCGTAGGAACTGATCTCTCCGAAGGCCTACCAGAAACAGTCTAATTTTACGGACAATCCCTCAGGAAATGATCTCGGGATCCACATCTATAACAGGCTCCGGTCAATCTCCAACACTCTCCTATATGCCATCTCCCGCAGTACTCACAAGCTGCTAAAGCTGGTCCTCTTGCTGTACTCCCAGGAGCACTAGCCACTGAGGTAATCGACTGTCCTGATCTGACTGGAACTGGAGGTCTCTGTGTCTGCCTCTGTACACTCGTCTGAGGTCCCATATATCTCTTACTTGGTTGCCGGAATGAACTAGCTTGTCCTGGACCTCTCCTCTGTTGACTCCAGTTCTTCCTAGCCTGCTCATCTTTTCGAACCCTTTCAACACTCAGGGATGCTGATACTAATCTAGGAAAATCAATCATCTCAAAAGCTGCAACCTGAAAACGTATATAATCATTCAATCCGTCTTCAAATCTCCCGCACCTATTCTCCTCCGTCGTCACCATTTTTGTTGCATAGTTGCTTAATTTTATAAATTCTCGCTCATACTCGGTGACTGTCACTTATCTCTGTTTTAAGTTCACAAACTCTCTTTTCATATTCTCAATATAAATACTGCCAACATACTTTCTTCGGAACGCTTTCTGGAAAAACCCTCAAGTCCGTTCCTCTGGTCGTACTGTCTGTACAATGGAGATCCACCACTGATAAGCGTCCTCCAGCAATAAAGAAACTGCACACTCCAGACTCTCCTCTGGTGTGCAATGTAACTGCTTTAATATCTGCTCAGTCCACTCAAATCAATGCTCGGCAGCGGATGCATCTTCCTCTTTTCTACCACAGAAATCTGTCGGTCTGTATTTGGCCAACCTTTTTATTGCTGACCTTCGTGGCACTGCTCTGACCACACACTGGAAAAAGTCTGCCATATCTCACAAATTAATTGGCTGACCCTGTATCTTTGGTCCAGCTACCCCTGGGCTCACTGAATCTCCTTCATCTCCCCCAGCTACACTGGCAGGACTATTAATGCTAAATGGTTTCATTTCCTACACAAGACAAAAGAGGAATTCTGCAGATTAGAGTCATAGCTTCCTGTTTTTCTTTTCTATAATGAATGCATATACAATATTATTATATACAAAATATTTTGCTCTGGTCTAGGAACGCCTAAACCATTGTTCTGATACCAAAAACTGTAACACCCCCTGACCCAAATCCACTCGGACCGAATCAGGGAGCCATACTATATACTCAAATCTAACTTGTACTATTATATAACCAAGTATTTTAAAAACATTTGAAAATGGTCCAAATAAATTTCCGAAAATCTTGCTAGAGTTTCCTCTGTTTTTCTGACTTTTCAAAACCTGTTTACAGTTCAAATTCATAAAAATCAACTTCCAAATTCTTAAATCAATTTTTGCGCACCCTTCCAAATATAGTGCGACTTACCAACCAATTTATCATAAGATAATATATATATATATATATATATATATATATATATATATATATTTGGAAGGGTGCGCAAAAATTGATTTCAGATAATATAAACAGATAATAAAATATTTACATAGCGGAAGCTCCTTAAATATATACAAGCAGTTTCTGTATATGCATGCAGTATCAAAATATATAAACTTATACAAACGAACTACCAAAATATATGCAGGAAAGATGTGATTCCGGACTCTGGTTCTGCAGTTTCTACTCTTCTTTATTTTTATCGCCTTTGGAACCTTTATTACCTGCGTGCGAGAAAACTCAACACGCTAAGCATAATGCTTAGTGGATGTACACAAAATTTTATATACAAATATACTATATCAAATAATTCAATCTGTTTATTGAAATTATAAATAACAAATATATAAACAATATATGGGGCTCATATCAAATCAAATATCCAAAATCAATCAACAGACAAATTCTTCATAATTTCTCAAAAGTTTTCCTATAACAAATCAGTTTTCAGATTGTGCTCCTGATATACAAAACATAAGTTATCGGACTAGATTACGGGTTATTCGGCATCGGACGCAAACGAGGCCACCCGCCGAACATCATATTAGAATGGAACACCAACGAATTCACCCGCTGTAAATGCCCCATGACAGAATTCAGAACCCTAGGACCGGCACTTTGGGCCTGTACTATCCAAAGGGTGGTATAATCGGCACAGTACTGTTTAGACAAAAACCCAATTGACATGTCAACCTCTTATATCCATATCTATATTTGTACACATCAGAGCCAAAACGTTTTCTCAAATCCAATGTTAACATATTTCATTTCTTTCAGAATCATCAAAAGCAACCTTCAACGTATTTAATTTCAATTCATATCGATATATATATATATATATATATATATATTCAAAATTCAAAATTCATCAAATATCATATAACAGAAATATACAAATGTATTTCTAAATCCATAATCACATCAAATCGATCCAAAAATATATTCAAACTTATTTCATAATTCCATATCGAATCAAAATGCCCCAAAATCATTTTCCGGTACATTTCACAATTATTATATAATTAAAATCACTTTCAACAATATATTTCCATATCAACACTAACATCAAAACGTATTAAAATCAATTCTAAATAGTATTTATAATCAAAATTTCAGATATAATCACGATTCAAATCATTCCAGAATTAATTTCAAACTGTCAACTGTAATCAATATAATCCAAATAACTCAAAATAAATCAAATGAAATCAATCCGAAATATTCTGGAAAACGAAAAAATTCAAAAACATGTATACACCAAACCAGAACTATAATCTATAATCCATATAATTCAACTATTCAAAACTCTAAAATTCGACAATTCCGAAAATTTCTGGAAAACTAGAAATTTAAAAAATACGTGTACACCAAACCTGAACTCTTTCTCCTTCACTTTTCCTTCTTCTCTTCCTCTTTTCTTCTTCTTCTCTTCCTATTTTCTTCTTCTTCTTTCCTTCTTCTTCTTCTTCTTCTTCTTTCTCTCTCCTCTTCTCTCTTCTTTCTCTCTCATTTCTCTATTCTGTTCTGCTTCTGTGTGTTAGCTGAATGTTTTGGGCTTCAATTTGGTTTATGAAGCCCCACCGCTTCATCACTCGGTGCTATTTTTTTTTTAAATTTTTGAGCCATCGTGACCGCGTACCGCGAGCTGTGGTCGCGTCGCTCGGTCGCTTTGCTCACTGATGGAAATTTACCACTTTCACTACGAGCAGTTACCACAGTGAGCGACGCGACCGAGCGACGCAACCACAGCTCACGGTACGCGGTCGCGATGGCTCAAAAATTTTTAAAAAAAAAATAGCACCGAGTGATGAAGCGGTGGGGCTTCATAAACCAAATTGAAGCCAAAAACATTCAGCTAACACACAGAAGCAGAACAGAAAAGAGAAACGAGAGAGAAAGAAGAGAGAAGAGGAGAGAGAAAGAAGTAGAAGAAGAAGAAGAAGAAGAAGAAGAAGAGAAGAAGAAGAAAAAAGGAAGAGAATAAGGAAAAGTGAAGGAGGAAGAGTTCAGGTTTGGTGTACACGTATTTTTTAAATTTTCAGTTGTCCAGAAATTTTCGGAATTGTCGAATTTTAGAGTTTTTGAATTAGTTGAATTATATGGATTATAGATTATAGTTCTGGTTTGGTGTATACACGTTTTTGAATTTTTCCGTTTTCCAGAATATTTTGGATTGATTTCATTTGATTTATTTTGAGTTATTTGGATTATATTGATTACAGTTGATAGTTTGAAATTGATTCTGGAATTATTTGAATTGTGAATTATCGAAATATAGATTATATCTGAAATTTTGATTATAAATACTATTTGGAATTGATTTTAATACGTTTTGATGTTAGTGTTGATATGGAAATATATTGTTGAAAGTGATTTTAATTATATAATAATTGTGAAATGTACCGGAAAATGATTTTGGGGCATTTTGATTCGATATGGAATTATGAAATAAGTTTGAGTATATTTTTGGATCGATTTGATGTGATTATGGATTTAGAAATACATTCGTATATTTCCATTATATGATATTTGATGAATTTTGAATTTCGAATATATATATATATATATATATATATATATATATATATATATATATATATATATATATATCGATATAAATTGGAATTGAATACGTTGAAGGTTGATTTTGATGATTCTGAAAGAAATGAAAGCTCTGATGTGTACAAACATAGATATGGATATAGGAGGTTGACATGTCAATTGGGTTTCTGTCTGAACAGTACTGTGCCGATTATACCACCCTTTGGATAGTACAGGCTCAAAGTGCCGGTCCTAGGGTTCTGAATTCTGTCATGGGACATTTACAGCGGGTGATTCCGTTGGTGTTCTATTCTGATCTGATATTCGGCGGGTGGCCCAATTTGCGTCCGATGCCGAACAACCCTGTAACACCCCCCGACCCGACCCGGCTGGACCGACCCAGGGAGCGCTACCGGTTTTCAAAACTTTCTAAATTCATAAACATTTCCAAAATCATTGTGAGCCCATAGAATGAATTTTCAAAACATTGAAAAACCATAGAGTTTATTATTTTGAAAATCATTTTTGAGTGAGCCCAATCAATAAACTTTTTACAAAAATTCGGCAGAGTTCCGTTTGTTTTTCGGATTTCCCAAAACCTGTTTTTCCACAAAACAATGCAATTACAAATTCAATATCCACACTTCAATATCAATTTCAAACCATTGCGCACTCTGCCGTTTAGTGCGACTTTCCAATACAGTTTATAAATATAGGAGAAACAGAAATCGATAAATAATTAATTACACACATATTACAAAACATATTTACAAGTCCTCTGTATATGCATGCTTTCAGAATATATACATATAACAACAATATAGCTACCCAACTGTGATAACTCTGGAACTCTGTCAGCAAATCTCTTTCTCTCTCTTCAGTCTTTAGCTTCTTCGGGATCCCTAGTACCTACGCGTTAGAAACAAAACTAACGCGCTAAGCATATAGCTTAGTGGGTGTACATAAAAATCATAATTAACTTTTAATATAAAACATATCACAATATATTTCAATTCTAATCATTTTTAAATCAATGCAACTTTAAAATCAAATCATAAAACAGTTTCCATCACTTTAATTTTCACAACAACATATAAAATCGATTAATAGAATCATTCAATTCACTTCCCAATTCACTTCAAATCTGGCCCGCTAAAATACTCAACATACTAGGACTGGAATATGGGTCAAACTCCCACCCTAGGACGAATCCTAAGAGTGGTACGTATCTCCCTACTCTAGGACCGTGGGTACGGAACCTAGAGAGGTACATAACTCCCTATCCCAGGAACGAATCCTTAGGAAGGTACGTAGCTCCCAACCCCCAGGACGAATCCTGAGGAGGTACGTGTCTCCCTGCCTCTGGACGAATCCATGAGGAGGTACATAATAATCATCAATAGCAATCAATAGCAGCGCAGTACTGCTCAGTAAACCCAGCTAGTATACCAACCTCCTATATCCATTTCTATGTCTACGTATCCTAGGGCCGTTTCCGATAAACTATATTCGCAATAAATTTCGCAATAGTTACTCAGTAAACAATAGTTGCTCAATAAACATACAATTCACACAATATTCTTCAAGAAACATAATCAATAGTTATACGAAAATCTGAATCAAGTATTTCCAACGAAATCGAAATATTCGAAAGCACGATCAAAATGAGATCTAACATAAAATCATTCCAAAATCAGCAATAGGTATATCAATCATCGATTTTTCATATCAAATAAACAATTTTCATACGAAAATCGAAAACGAGCAAGTTCAACAAAATCGAAAACGAAAACGAAAACGAAATACTTAATACTTTCCGTAAAGATTCCGAAAACAAAAGTACACCAACCTGGATACCGTTTTTCGTTCGAGAAATCGCGATTCCACGATTTCCTTTTCCTTTTCCTTTTCCTTTTCTCTTTCCTTCCTCTTTTCTTCTTCCTCTTCCTCTTCTTCTTCTTCTTTCTCTTTCTTCTTTCTTCTTCTTTCTCTTCTTCTTTCTTCTTTTCTTTCTCTCGGCCTCTCCTCTCTCTTTTCTGTGTTCTGTGTGTTTTCTGGCTTCTGCGAGAAGCTTCTTTTTTTTTTATATTTTTCGGCTGCCGCGACCGTCGTCGCGACCTGTGGTCGCGCCACCAGGTCGCGGTACTCACTGGAGTGTTTGCACCGCCTTCCTTGCGAGCACACCTCGCGGTCCCTTGGTCGCGCTGGTGGTCGCGTTGCTCACTGCCAAATTTTGCCATTTTCATCGCGAGCAGTTCATCGCGATCTGTGGTCGCGGTGACTGGTCGCGATGCTCACTGCCAGAAATCGCGTTTTTCACCGCGAGCAAGCCATCGCGACCTGTGGTCGCGATGACCAGGTCGCGATGCTCTCTGCTTCAGTTTTCAAGTTTTCATACTTCATTTTTGAACCGTTCCATCTGGTCCATCTGGAAATCATAAAAATAAACATACTTTTAATTACATTTACACCCCTTCCAATCACAAAATTTATTTTCACATATATAAAATTAATTATCCGAAATCCGGGATGTTACAAACCCGTAATCCAGTTCGATAACTTATGTTTTGTATGTCAGGAGCCCAATCTGAAAACTGATTTGTTATATGAAAATGTTTGAGAAATTATGAAGAATTTATCTGTTGATTGATTTTGGATATTTGATTTGATATGAGCCTCATATATTGTTTATATATTTGTTATTTATAATTTCAATATACATATTGAATTATTTGATATAGTATATTTGTATATAAAATTTTGTATATATCCACTAAGTATTATGTTTAGCGTGTTGAATTTTCTCACACGCAGGTAACAAAGGTTCCAAAGGCGATAAAGATAAAGAAGAGTAGAGACTGCAGAACCCAAGTCCGGAATCACATCTTTCCTGCATATATTTTGGTAGTTCGTTTGTATAAGTTTATATATTTTGATACCGCATGCATATACAGAAACTGTTTGTATATATTTAAGGAGCTTCCGCTATGTAAATATTTTATTATCTATTTATGTTATCTGAATATATATATATATATATATATATATATATATATATATATTATCTTATGATAAATTGGTTGGTAAGTCGCACTATATTTGGAAGAGTGCACAAAAATTGATTTAAGAATTTAGAAGTTGATTTTTATGAATTTGAACTGTAAACAGGTTTTGAAAAGTCAGAAAAACAGAGGAAACTCTAGCAAGATTTTCGAAAATTTATTTGGACCATTTTCAAATGTTTTTAAAATACTTGGTTATATAATAGTAAAAGTTAGATTTGAGTATATAGTAGCGCTCCCTGATTCAGTCCGAATGGATTTGGGTCAGGGGGTGTTACACCTTAGGCTAAGTTAAATTATAACACCTCAATGCATTCCTCCACTAAAGTGACACCATTCGAAGCCGTCTACGACATTCCAACCCCATGCCTACTGGCATATGTTCTGGGAACTTCTCGCGTCTACACCGTCGATGAGTATCTACATGATCGTGATACCATTTTGCGTGAGTTACGTCACAATCTATTGTTGGCCCAAGATCGAATGAAATTCCTAGCATATAAAAAACAGCGTGATGTTACTTTCAATATCGGCGACAATGTGTATTTAAAGCTTCAGCCATATCGACAGACTTCTGTGGCTTTTCAAGCTTTAATAAAACTTGCCCCCTGTTATTTTGGTCCATACCAAATAATTGAGAAAGTGGGTACAGTTGCATATATGTTGGCTGTTCCTTTGGGCTCTCAAATTCATAATGTGTTTCATGTTAGTTTGTTAGGAAAGCATTTGGGCCATTCACTCCGATCTCTACCCAACTTCTATCAGTTGCTGATGATTCTACCATTTTACCATAACCTGAGGCTATCCTAGATTGTCGTGTCACTCGTAAAGGAAAGTATTGTCCAAAGTCTGAAATATTAGTTAAATGAAAAGCGGCGCCAGTTGAGGACGCAACCTAGAAAAATAAGTGGCGTTTCGCTAAGTCATATCCTGACTTTATCCTTACAGACAATGATTCTTAAAGGGGGAGAGCAATGATACGTGCCACAATTTAGGGAGCCATGCAACCAATTCCATATAATGCTGCATGTTTGACATTGCTTATAAAATTCATTTATTGGTTTTTAGGGCCAAAAGCCATTTTTAAAATCGTTTGGATCATTAAAGAGAAGGGCTTTCAATATTTAGAAACCCTTCTATTAGAAATCAATCTAATGGAGTTTCTCTAAAAAAAGCTTTCATATTAAAAACACGGGAAGCCCAATTCAATTAATGAAACTTTTGTAATTCCCATTTTATTGTTATAACAAATCATAAAATCCTTATATATCCCATGGAACTTTGTTAAACGATTTTTTTCTTTTCTGAAAAAATAAGAACCCAAAAAATTGGTGGCTTCAATTTGAGAATTTGTGCTTTATTGGGTCAATACACAAATTAGGGTTTTTTTTTTTTTTTTTTTGGTTTAACTGGAAACTACCCATGTCAGTTTTTTAATCATCGAATTTTGTTTTTGCTTTTTATGATTCTAGATTGTGAAAGTGAAAAAGATTCATTAAATTGTGTTGTTGCAGTCTTGCAGATGGTGTTAAAAAAAAATATTTTTTCTTTTTTGGGTTTGTAGTAGTGGGTCAATTTTTAATCTTGTAAATAATAAAGTTCGCTGGTAGATGTGTTTAATTTCTAATCAAGACTCAAGTGCAAATTCTCTTTTAGCAACTGGACCAATACCTTTTTTCTTTTCTTTTCGTGGAGCAATTGTATGAGTTGTAACTTCATTTTTGTGATTGGTACATACTTTTAAGGGTGGAGAGATATTATAATAAATTTTGTGACTTGATTTCGACTTGAACATCTAATCATTGCTTTGATACCAAAATTGATAAACTATATGAGTCTCTTAGTGTTGTGTGGCTGTGTGGTCTCTCTTTACACAGTGATATTTATGTGATTATGAAAATTATGGACACTGAGTTGTTGCCTTGTATTGGCCATCTACACTGGATTTGTCTAAATTACTTTCAATCTCTGGTGTCAAATCTTTATTGGAATTTATAGGGTCTGCAATGGTCAATGGATAGGATTAGTGTTATGACATTTATATTCTCTTCAATTGGAATTTATTTTTGTTTATTTGTGGCAATCAACACATGTTTTTTTATTTTTTGAAAGTTATGATTTTTGTTGATAAGCTTGAACTTTTATATTACATATGTAAAAGTTTAAAGAATATTACGGTTTGATTCTAATAATCCCTCATAATTTTGTAATGTTGATACCTCAAACAATCAAAACATATGATACATTATCTCATTACTAACAGAGAGTTCACATAATAAAATACCAAAACTTTGTTACACATCTGACCTAGCCAAAGTTTTTCACAAAATAATAAATCTAGGTTTGAAGAGAGGCCATATGCTGCATAGTAGGAAAACATGTCATAAAAAATAGTTTTAAACATTTATGGAACTTAGCGTGTTTATATGTGTATGTATATATACGCGCGTGTGTATATATATATATATAGTGTGGGTGCGCGTGTGAGCTTTTACGTGTAGTCTTTTGTGTGTAAATTTATAATTCTAATTACCTTAAAAAATTATAATTTTAATGTATATGGCAAATGAGGGAACACAAGATAAATCAAAAGCGATTTGGGATCCACAAACACATAAGATTTAGGTTGACTTGGCAATAGAACAAGTTAAAGCCGGAAATAGAAATGGAACACATGTGAGCAAACAAGGTTGGAAAAACTTTATTTAAAATTTTAGCAATGCAACCAGTAGAAAACATGATCGAAGGTGGGACATTGTGAATAAATAATGGCAACTTTGGGATTCATTGGTAAGAGGAGAAACTGGACTTGGTTGGGACATGGAGAGGCAGACTGTCGATGCTTCAAACGAGCGGTGGGAAACAAAGTTACAACTAGGTATCTATAAACAAATTATTTATTATTATACTAATTTTTCAACTTCTTAAACTAACTTAAAAATCATAATAGAAATATCCAAAAGCTTTAAAATTTCGCAAGAAGAGTTTGGAACATGCATTCAAATTATCACATATGTGTAACATCCCTCATTTCGAATAAATATGAAAAGTATGATTGAATTAATTTTGAATATGTGACTATGATATTTATGATTTGAGGGGTAGAAAATGTAATTAAATGTATGTATATTTTTAAGGTTTCCAAATGGACCAGGTGGAGCGGTCCAAAAAGAATACATGAAAGAGAAGGAAAAATGAGACAGTGAGTACCGCGACCACTCACCGCAATCAAGGATCGCGATGAGCAGCTCGCGGTGAAAAGGATGATTTAGGGCAGTGAGTACCGCGACCGTAGATCGCGCTGAACAGCTCACGATGAAAGTGGCAAATTTCCACCAGTGAGCAACGCGACCACCGCTCGCTGTACCAGTCGCGATGGCTCAAAAATTGTAAAAAAATAAAGCGATGGAGCGGTGCATTTAAATGAATCAAAAAGAGAGCAAAATCTTTCAACATTCAGCAAACATCACAGAAACAGCAACTAGAGAAAATGAGAGAGAAAGAAGAGAGAAGAGGAGAGAGAAAGAAGAAGAAGAAGGAGAGAAGAAGAAGAAGGAGGAGAAAAGAAAAAGAGAAGAAGGAAAGGAAAAGGAGGAAGAGTTCAGGTTTGGTGTACATGTATTTTTTGAATTTTCAGTTTTCCAGAAATTTTCGGAATGGTTGAATTATATGGATTATAGATTATAGTTCTGATTCGGTGTACACGTGTTTTGGAATTTTTTCCGTTTTCCAGAATATTTCGGATTGATTGAATTTGATTAAATTTGAGTTATTTGAATTATATTGATTATAGATTATAGTTCAGGTTCAATGTATACGAGTTTTCGAATTTTTCCAGTTTTTCAGAAATTTTTGGAATTATCGAATTTTATAATTTTTGAATTATTTGAATTATATTGAGTAGAATTGATAGTTTGAAACTGATTTCGGATTGATTTGAATACGATTTGGTTCTAATAGTGTTATAGAAATATATTGTTTAAAGTGATTTAAATTATATTATATTGTGAAATGTATCGGAAAATGATTTTGGGGCAATTTGATTCAAAATGAAATTATGAAATACGTTTGAGTATATTTTGGATTGATTTGATATGATTATTGATTTATAAATATATTCGTATATTTCCGTTATATTATATTTGATAAAATTTGAATTGCAAAAATATAAATATATTGATATGTATTGAAATTGAATTCGATTATTCGGAAAGAAATAAAATATGTTGACATTAGATTTGAGAAAATATTTTGGCTCTGATGTGTATAAACATAGATATGGATATAGGAGGTTGACATGTCAATTGGATTTCTGTCTAAAGAGTACTGTGCCGATTATACCACCCTTTGGATAGTACAGGCCCAAAGTGCCGGTCTTAGGGTTCTGAAATTTGTCATGAGACATTTACAGCGGGTGATTCCGTTGGTATTCCATTCTGATCTGATGTTCGGCGGGTGGCCCCGTTTGCGTCCGATGCCGAACAACCCGTAATCCAGTCCGATAACTTATGTTTTGTATGTCAGGAGCCCAATCTGAAAACTGATTTGTTATATGTAAACGTTTGAGAAATTATGAAAACTGTTAATTGATTTTGGATATTTGATTTGAAATGAGCTCCATATATTGTTCCTATATTTGTTATTTATAATTTCCATAAATAGATTGAATTATTTGATATAGTATATTTGTATATACAATTTTGTGTACATCCACTAAGCAATATGTTTAGCGTGTTGAGTTTTCTCGCACGCAGGTAACAAAGGTTCCAAAGGCGATAAAGATAAAGAAAAGTAGAGACTGCAGAACCAGAGTCCGGAATCACATCTTTCCTGCATATATTTTGGTAGTTCGTTTGTATAAGTTTATATATTTTGATTACCGCATGCATATACAAAAACTATTTGTAAATATTTAAGGAGCTTCCGCTATATAAATATTTTATTATATATTTATGTTATTTGAATCTTTATAAATTATATTGTGATAATCGGTTGGTAAGTCCCACTATATTTGGAAAGGTGAGCAAAAAAATTGATTTAAGAATTTGAAAGTTGATTTTTTAGGAATTTTAATTGTAAACAGATTTTGGAAAGTCAGAAAAATAGAGGAAACTCTGGTAAGATTTTCGAAACTTATTTGGACCATTTTCAAATGTTTTTAATGTATTGTTAAATTATGGTTTATAAAAAGTAAAAGTTAGATTTTAGTATATAGTAGCGCTCCCTGATTCGGTCCGAGTGGATTTGGGTCAGGGGGTGTTACAATATGAATTAAATATTTATAAAAAAAAATGGCATGTATTTTTTTACTACAAAGTTCAAATTATATTGAGTAAAGATTACAAATTGTTTTAGCTAAACAGATTTAAAAACTCTTCTTGAAGGGTAAAGAGATTACAAGAGTTTTTAAAATATTTTAACCAAACAGTCTCAAAATCTCTTCTAGGTGTAAAAGCTCTTATGCGTATAAAAGCTCTTCTAAAGTACATTATCTAAACAATAACTAAAAAGCTCAAGTTTTTACTTCTGTTCCTCTACTTTTAAAAATTAAAAATAAAAGTTTTCTTTAGTCAAGTTTGTTAGCGTTTGCTTACTTTATTTATTTATTTTTTTTTTTGTTTATTCCATTTATTAAATGAAGTGCTAATATTTAGCTTAACGGGGTAGTTGTATTTTTCCAAACTTTTAGTATTATTTGTTACTCTTTTAAGTATTGTAAGACTATTATATATGGTCGAGTTAGGTTCAATAATAGACAGGCAATTTTAAAAGTCCAAATCTTTTCTCTTGTTCTTCTCTTTCTCTAAACGTATCATGACACTACCGTCTTTCCATCTCCCCTCCACCACGTGCTGCCACTATTCTCTCTCTTTCACGGTGAGCTCCGATCTTGGAGGAGATTTAATATCTTAAAAGAGATCTAAAGATATCTCTTTTTTTTTTTTTTTTAATATGTTCCTCTTTTATTCTTTTTCAACTAACTTGTTTTATTTTTTAAAATATTTGGATGATGTGACAATAGTTTTATTGGGCAATATAAATTTTATATTATTAATGCTTAGGAGTATTTAAACATTTCGGTACACTATTGTACAGTAATGTTAAATAGTTCATTCGACCACTGACGAATTTAACACACGACACTGTCAAATTTTTTATATTATCTTCTTACGTGTGTCATATTAATAATTGCCAGGTGCACCACTGATAACGTAAAGATAATTTAAAAAAATGTTTTATCTTCAAATACCTCAAAATGATCATTTTTTTTTTCATTCAATCTGCATTACAATATCATACCATGAAACTTATAAGGGACATATTTGATATTCCATATTCAATGATGGAAAAAATAAATAAATAAATTCTTGTCTTTTCTATTCTAGAATAAATTGATCACTTTTATATATATATATATATATATATATATATATATATATATAAGAACTGTTGTATGGCTCATATTAGTCTAAATATTTCTATTTCTAAGTTGTGAATTGTGTCCAATCACAAGCGTGATCATCAATTTGTAGCAACAACTTCTTTGAATTATATGATAGACATAGACTACTTATATTATATACTTCAAAATTTGTGTTCAGATGATAAGAGCATATTTGTTGCTTGGAATTTGACTAGAATTGGATAAAAAATAGTCTAATTTTATATTTGGTCACTTTAAACAAAATGGAGAATCCATATCATACACTGTCATTTGAATTCTCACATTTAAGGTGGAAGAGAAATACACTAACCGTTGTGTTATGAGTAGATGTGCTCAAAATTTGTACTTTTGTACTTTTGATGATGAGAGAACTCATATCCTAACAAAATGAATATGATTCACTCTTACGTAACTTTTTATATCTTTTTACTACTGTAAATACAAATTAAACCCTTCTTCGTCCTAGTTTGAACGTGATTCAAACCTAACCTCATTAGATTTAAATAACAGACATTGTTTTCCCAACAATATCGGCTCTCCATCATGATATACAAACATGACTCATACTTAATCTTGCTAGATATAACTAATCAACATTGTTTTCCGGAAAACAATATATACACAAAGCAATTCCCAAACTAATAACAGAAAAAAAAAATTGCCTAAATCAATACTAATATTAATTGCAAAACGTTGTTGTAACCATCTTCTGTTTAAAACCAATTCCAATTGCCAACACATTAAAGCCACTCAAAACCTCTATATATACAACACCCCACAAGTTATAAGCTCACGGAAGAAGAGAAACATAACATATCAAAAACATCACACAACAAACAAAGGAATTAGAAAGTTAACAAATATGAGTCTCTCGAGCATGAAGTCATGGATATTGTGTTTATGTCTGGTTAGCTTGGTGGTGGCAAACCAAGTCCAAGTGGGTGCAACCAAAAGCATAATCATGGACAAAGCAGCTGGTGCAGTTGACCCATGCAAACTGTCTGGTGGTTCAGCACCAGGGTGTATTCACTACAGGAAGAAAGCTCTTCGTGAGCAAGCTAACGAATACGACCGTGGTTGCTCTGCTATCCATCGCTGCCGTCAAGGCTGATTTTTATATATATATATATATGATGTTTCAACAGAATCTAAGACAATGTGTGTGAGTGTGTAGTTGTGTGTTTCGACAATTATCTCTATACATTATATAGTTTTTGTCTTATATAATGTTCACTGTTTCTTGGGCTCATTGTAATACTTTATTATTATTATGGGCTCATAATTTAGAATGTATTAAATACATTGTAAAGAAATTTAATATAAAACGCGAAAACATAATAAAAAAAGATTGAGAGCAAAATGTACATCGTTTAAATATATTGTCAATATGATTAAAATAATGTAAACATTAAAAAAATTGTGTCAAAATATTTGAAAAGCACCGTCTTAAAATCCAAACCCAATCACAAAGCATGAAATCTATACAATCAACATCAAGACAATCCAAAGCCATCCATAAACCCAGTTGCATGAATCAAGTCCTTTGTGTTTGTGAAACAATAATTTCCATTTTTTTAGCACATACAAGAGATTTTATTCGGTTTTTTGGGTTTGAACCGGACTCGACCCGTGCAATCCATTTTGAATTTAGATTTTAAACAAATAACATTATACCTACATGAGATTTGTTGAATTACACTCAGAATCAAAGTTTACAGAAACTCATATTAAACTCTTATGGCGTTAAGTTTGACCGTTAAAAAATATGGTTGACCGTTAAAAAAATAAAAAGTAGAAGAAGAAGCGAGCGATCCATGATGGATCCACTGTGGATTGCAAACCAGAGGAGACTCGAGACTACTTTTTAACGGTCAAATTTAACGCTAATTCAGTATGAGTTTTTGTACACTTCAGTTCTTACTGTAATTCAACAAACCGTTTAATATTATTTGTTATTTAAATTTTGAAATGTTAGGCCATACCAAATTTTGGCCCTATACAGTATCGGGCTAGATCTAGATTGGACTTGGATCAGGCTGGGCCGGAATCGGATTTTTTTTTTTTTTTTTTTTTTTCTTGTTATCAGGTAGAAGTTGAAACATGAAACTCCTTGTTTTCCTCTCTCTATTGTCTGGTTTGGTCTGGTCATTTCAATTTGGTCTGCTCATTCCATATTATACTACTATGAAAATCAATATAATTCCCATAAACTTGGACCCTCTTCAATTACAATCACTAAAAAACAAATGAAACAAATTTCTTGCACCAAATTGGCCCCCAAAATCACATCCAACATTATGGGCACAAGCACAACAACAATGGAAGCAGACATGGTGGTGGGTGTGGTGGTTTCAACGTTAAACAACTCTACAACTCCAAATAATATGATAAATTATGAAGCGCTCGTACATAAGTCTTTATATTCCAGATTCTTGATTAGCAATCCTTATGCGCATAAGAGAGAGCCTCTATGCAACTCTTACTTGACAACTATACAATGGTTAAGTATATATAAGCTCAAATATCCTTCATATTCTTCCCATGTAAGACAAAGTTATTTTACCACATTTTTCCACTTCATTAGTTGCACAATTTCTCATTCACCAGAAAATTATTTTGATCATATAAATATATTAGTTCGATCTCCTCATGGACGAAAACGCGAATTCACCTTGATGCATTATTTTTATGATGTCGGTCCTACTCAAATATGAACTTCAAATAACCTACACATAATGCCATTTTTTCCAACAATTGTGTTTGTTTCCTTTCGTTAGGGTTAGCAATATTATGGCTTATCGTTTTACAATTAATGGTACCTACCGGACCAAGTTGTTGTAATTTCTTATTCTGCTTTTGTACTACATGTGTGCTAACGAAATGAATATAATTTACTCTTTCATGTAATTTCTATTTTTTTAATATCTTTTAACTACCGTAAATATAAATCAAACCCTTTTTAGTCTTGTTCGTCCTTATACGAACGTTGTAATTTCTTATTATGCTTTATACTACATGTGTGCTAACGAAATGAATATAATTTACTCTTTCATGTAATTTCTTTTTTTTAATATCTTTTTACTACCGTAAATATAAATCAAACCCTTTTAAGTCTTGTTCGTCTTTATACAAACACGACTCAAACCAAACAATATCAACCATGCACATATAACCAAAATATGCTAAAAACACATAAATGTTATTGGACTATTTTAAGTGGGACTAAACAGTCATGGGCCCATAAAAAACATCCATTTTCCTTTACTATTTAATCCCATGCAAAAGTTGGAGCTTATTTTGTCCCCTCTCTAATTTGTCGTCCATAGTTTAACCATTTTCCATTTTACAATCTCCAAATAATAAAATATTATTATTTTTTTACTTCATAATTTTTTTAAAATTTTCTCTTAATCATTTTAGATAATAATTTACGCAAATAATAATTTACTCATATAAAATATTTACACCTAATTATTTTACATGTAATAATTTTAATCTAAATTTTTTAATAATTAATTCTTTCATTTACCTAATTTTCTCCACCTAATTTTACACCTAATGTTTTCATTTTTTGATGTTAATGTAATTACTTTTATTTTATAAATTATTTTCAGTTAATTATTATTTTAAATGGTAATTTTATATATGCACATATTGAAGCTTTGAAATAATTTATTTTTAAATAAAATAATTATTAGGTTATTAATTAATAAATAGATATGATAAATAAAAATTGTAAAATAATTAAAATATAGTCAATATTATACTCACTTAAAATATCTCCAAAAAATATTTCTAATGATATAATTTTTATACTAAGTACATTTATAGTCAATATTGTTGTTTCTATGTTTGGAGGCTTTAAAATTATCTACATATATTAAATTATTACTTGTTTAATTTATATACTATTTGTATTTATATGAGTTTGTACCTTCTATTTCATCTTCGAATATTGAATAATATAAATAAAATGATATTTAAAAGTTAAGGAGAAAGTTGTACAATCAATTGAAGCGACATAATTTGTTGTTATCTAATTTTGAACTAATATCATAAAAAAAAAATCTACCAATAATATTTTATTTTATAATTTTATAAAATAAAAAAAATAGTCTAAAAAATAGTCTGAAATAGTATCAAACACGAGTCTGGACTATTTTAATAGTCCAGCTCTTAGTCTGATGCAGTACCAAATATAGGTCAGTATTTAGTCCCAGTCCAGATCAAGCCACTCCAATCCTAGGACTTAGTCCAGTCCAAGTCAGTCTCGTCTGCCAAACGAGCCCTATATGTTATTAAGCTATGAATTGGTTCATTAATAAATAATTCATTTATTTTATTGTTATTGTCCAAATAATTTTATAAGAAAATTTGGAATACATCGAATGCACAATATATAAATACCTAATTTAATATGACGTGAAAACATAATGAAAATTGAAAGCTAGATCACAACCGTTTAAATATATTGTCAATATGATTAATATAAAATAAATATGAAAAAATAATAAAGTTATATGCTAAAGTACTATTTGAAAAGCACCATTGTTTTTTTTTTTTTTTTATTTCAAAAAAAGCTTCTAGAAGACCAACAAGAAAGTTAGGTTCAGGATTGAACCAACAAAACTCCTCCTTAGAGGAAAAGGCTAGGGAAGCAAGAGAGTGTGCCATTCCATTCCCTAAACGAGGAATGGCATGACATTTGGAAACTCCCACAGCCCTAAATAGAGCCTTAACATCAGAAAAAATAGGGTCCATAACAGAACTAGGAAGAGAGTTAAACACCCTAACCACAACATTAACAGCATTTAACTCAACTCACTCAATAATCAGGTTGAACTCCTTCGCCAGCAGCAACCCATCTCGCAACGCCAGCAGCTCGCCAAGCTCAGCAGGAAAAAACCCCAAGAGGGGCTTGGCAGAAGCTGCAACAACCTTGCCCTGAGAATCACGCACCACTGCACCAGAACCCATCACAGAACAACCAGGCTTCACTGCTGCATCGGTATTCAACTTCAGGGAGCCTGCGGGAGGAGGCGACCACGGAGAAGAGCGAGGCTGCCTGGGGGGCTGGAGAGGAGAGCCAAAGACCTTCTGGGTACCCTGAAATTCACGAAGCAAAGAGAGAGACCAAGAAACCAAATCAGCACTAAACCTTAACTTCCAATTCATGAGAGACCTTAACTTCCAAACACGATCACAAAGGATAAAATCTATCGACCTCAAAGTCAATCAAAGGTATTTATAAACATCAAAATTTATTCCAAAAATGTCCAAAAACGTAAATATCGGTACTTTAATTAAGATATTCTCGATATTTTTTATAAGAAAAATTACAATAACTCCCGGTATATATAAGTGATATTGTATAAAAATTTGAAATTATATGATAATAAAACAAACTCCCCTTTGACTCATTGACCGACTGTTGGAAACCGTTTAAATTGGACATAAATGGTATAATGTCCATGTTACCCTTGTGCACTGTTAAAATTTTTTTTTTTTTTTTCAGATCTTCTTCTTGTTGTTCTTCTTCTTCTTTTTGTTCTTCTTGTTCTTCTTCAAATAAAAAAAATAAATCCAATTTTTTCCCAATTCTTTATTATTCATCATTCCAATCACCATCAACTTAAACCTTTTTTTTTTTTCCGGATCATCATCATCATCTTCTTGTTCTTCTTCTTCAAAAAAAAAAAAAATTAAATCCAATTTTTTTTTCCCAATTATTTATTCTTCATCAATCCAACCACCATCAATTCAATTTTTTTTTTTCAGATCATCATCATCTTCTTCAAAAATAAATAAATAAATGAATAAATCTATTTTGTTTATTCTTTATTCTTCATCAACTAACCACTATCAACCCAATTTTTTTTTTTGAATTCTTCTTCTTCTCTTTTCAGATTTTTTTTTTTTTACTTCCTTTTCTTCTTCTTCTTTTTTCCAGATTTATTTTTTTCTTGTTCTTCTTCTTTTTTTCTTCTTTCTTCTTTTTCTTCTTCTTCTTTTCTTCTTTTTTCAAATTTTGTTTGTTCTTTTTTCTCTTCTCTCTTTTTTTCACATATTTTTTTTTTTTGTTTTTCTTCTTCTTCTTCTCCTTTTCTTCTAATATTTTTTGTTTTTTTTAATTGTCAAATATAAAGTATAAAGACGATTTTACCCCTCCCCTCTTAATAATCATTGTTACTTAAACGGTTTTCAACAGTCAGTTAATGAATCAAAAGGGAGTTTGTATTATTATCATATAATTTCATCTTTTTGTGCAATTTCAATTATATATTCGAGAATTATTGCAATTCCCTTTTTTTTTTTATATTTAGGGGAAATGATATTTCTAAATATAATTTTAATATTTTTGTGGAAATCGATATTTTAAAATCAGAGAAACGTCACTGATTGATGACGTGACGAGTCAGCCAATTGGTGAGTATGACTGGATGATGGGCTCGGCTCGGCTCGGCTCATGTCATAAACCTTTGCAGAAAGCTAGTTGCTGTCGAAGAAAACCCTAATACGAAATCGTTAAAATCACAGAGAAGAAGAAGAAGAAGAAGAAGAAGGAGAAAATGAGTAATAAGAAGAAGAAAGATACCGAAAGCGAAACATTCTCGTCTTGTTCCTTCTCCAGCCTCGGCCTCCACTCCTCACTATGCGACCAGCTTCGAGGTTCTCTCTCGCTCAACAAAACGATGTCAATTTTGTTTTGTTTTGATGATTTCGTTTGATTTCAATGTCAATGTACGCTAAAGGACCTATTTTTTTTTTCACAGACAGAATGGGCTACGAAGCTCCGACCCACGTACAGGCTCAGGCCATCCCTGTTATTCTCTCCGGCAAACACGTGTAAACCATCCTCTGCTTTGCTCTTTTTCTCCATTTTCAATTCCGTGTTTTTGTTGTTTGATTGTATTATTTCATCTGTAAAAAACCAGACTTGTTAGTGCGGCTACTGGGACCGGCAAAACCGTTACGTATTTGGCTCCCATTATACATCACTTGCAAGATTACACTCCGCGAATCGACCGCTCTCAGGGAACTTTTGGTAAAGAGGGTTTATTTTTTAATGTTTTCTTCTTTTGATTGGTTGTTTTGCTTTTAGTTTTGGTTTGCAATGGTTGTTGTGTTGTGATATTTGAATTTGATGTAAGATGGTTGGTTGGTTGGTTAGCGTTGGTTCTTGTGCCAACGCGCGAGTTGTGTTTGCAGGTTTATGAGATTTTGCAAAAGTTGTTGCACAGGTTTCATTGGATCGTCCCTGGTTATGTAATGGGTGGGGAGAGTCGGTCAAAAGAGAAAGCCAGGTTGCGTAAAGGTAGTTACTTACGTATACTTATTTATGACAATTTGTGTCTTGTCTTTGAAAATTAACACACTAATACCATGTGTAACTGTGATTTAGTTTGCTAGAAAAATCGTTTTACTATTGTTAATGAAAGGATAGCCTCACCATGAATGTGATATTGGATGTTTATTTGTTTCAGGAATATCTATTCTTGTTGCAACTCCTGGACGTCTTTTGGATCACTTAAAGAATACGTCTTCATTCTTGCATACAAATTTGCGGTGGATAATCTTTGATGAAGCTGATAGGTATAGTTTTAGCATTTTCGGTTATACTCATTCTTTATTTTAACAAATCTTGTATCTACTGTAGTTTTCGGTTCTTTGCTGACTGCATTAATTTGTGATCTTCTTCTTTACAGAATTCTGGAATTAGGATTTGGAAAAGAAATAGAAGAGATACTAGATTTTTTGGGTTCTAGGAAATCTGAGTCTGGCAGCAAGGGGAATGAAGTGTCCAACTTTAAGAGGCAGAATTTGCTATTATCAGCTACCTTAAATGAAAAAGTGAATCATCTCGCGAAAATGAGTTTAGAGAATCCAGTTATGATTGGTCTTGATGATAAGGGGCAACCAGATGCATTGCTTGACCGGAAGGGATCTGATATGAATGAAGAACTTGAACAGCCAATAAAAATGATGAACTCTTCATCTCCAGACTACAGACTTCCGGCTCAGCTGGTTCAGAGATATGTGAAAGGTATATCTTGACAGAATGTTTTTCATGCAGAACCTTTGCATTTTGATAGAGTAATATAAAAATCTTGATGAACTGTTCTGCAGTACCTTGTGGTTCACGGCTTTCAGTACTTCTTTCCATTTTAAAGCATCTTTTTGAAAGAGAAGCTTCGCAGAAGGTAAGCCTATCTTTCAATTTTGTGATTCCTCAATTTTTTATGTATTGTACATGGTTCTAGGTCCTAAGATGCCTCCTACAGCTTTAAATTGATGGATATCAAAATTTTGACAACTTTATTAAATTTTAATCCATCACACATCCTAGTTAAGACATGGTAGTTAACTATGTATTGTTCAATCATGGATTTTAACTCATTTACATTGCTTCTTCAGATTGTGGTGTTCTTCTCAACATGTGATGCAGTGGATTTTCACTATTCTCTGTTGAGTGAATTCCAGTGGTCACCCTATTCACAACCAGATGCAGAACTTAAACAGCTATTTTTGAGATGCAAAACTTTGAGGTTACATGGGAATATGAAGCAAGAGGATAGAAGAACCACATTTGGGGCCTTTAAAACGGAAAAGTTGGCACTTCTATTGTCCACTGATATTGCTGCTAGAGGACTAGATTTTCCAAAAGTTAAATGTATTATACAGTACGATTGTCCAGGGGAGGCTACTGAATATGTGCATAGGTAAGAGTCACCTTCCTGTTGGAATTTTTCATTTTCAATTTCATAAAAAACTTTGTTCATTTTTTACGATCCTTTTGCAGCATACTGGTCACGTCATTAACTTTAACCAATAAATTTGAAAATCCATCTTAAATTTAGGTGCATGTCATTGGGCAAACATTATTAAAGTGTATACCCGTAATCATACTCATGGTCTGTCTTCCAAAGGTTTTCGAGTGTTTTTATTGAGAGTTGAGACATATAGATATGTATAGTAGCTTGATGCTACCTTTAATCTGTGTGATGCAGGGTTGGTAGGACAGCTCGGTTGGGTCAAAGAGGAGACTCTTTGTTATTTCTACAGCCAATTGAAGTGGATTATTTAAAAGATCTGGAGAAACATGGTGTGTCACTGACTGAGTATCCACTCCTGAAGGTGTTGGACAGTTTTCCATTGTATGGTCAGGTACCCCGTGGGAAGAAGTTTGTTTTCACAGATACACATCCTTGGGTCCTATCTCTGCAGAAAGCACTTGAATCATTCATTCTCGCTGAGGTATGAGTCCGTGTACATCCTAGCTAAGAATGATTGTCTTGACTCAGTTTGAGTGCCACATGTGGTGAATATCCATTGAACAGAGTCCAAAATCTGTAGAGGACAATTCTTCTTTTTATACTAACACCCTAATGATTCTAAGTTTGTTTCTCTATTTGCTACAAATTAATCCGTTGGCCTTTTTTTTCTTTCCCCCCTAGCCAAAGATGAAGCAACTGGCCAAGGATGCATTTTGCTCTTGGGTTCGCGCATACACCGCCCATCGTGGTGACCTGAAAGGGATTTTTATGGTGAAGAAACTTCACTTAGGACATGTTGCGAAAAGCTTTGCACTGAAAGAACAACCTTCCTTGGTTGGGAGGTCCTTCCAAATGCAATCCAAGAAGAGGAAGAGGGATCAAAAGCAGAAGGGAATACCAAAAAAGAGAAAGGTTGCCCGTAAAACATGAATGCAAAACGTGAGACCAGCGATAAACAAATTCCACCAACCTGACGGAAATATGCTGAAGCATGGGAAGAACCAGATCACCGCATTTAGAAGTTACGACATGCAAAGTCTATCAGTCGGCGGACTTGCTTTTCATGAAACTAACAATGGAGTAATTGAACGGGTCATTTTTTGTCTTGTTTACAGCTTAATAGGATGTTGGGGCAGAGGTTGTATTGTATCAAGATATATAGCAACTCAAAAGTTTTGGCAGGAACATATTTATAAATTATAGTTCATTTCAAAGTGTAATATTTAGTATTACTAACAAATAAATATCGATAATATAAAGTTTCTGTTATATTTCAGGCGGTACTGATATTCGAAAATGGTGCCTGATATCATCGATATTTTTCGATATTTATAAATTTGGACTTGATATATTCATCGAAACTAATGTTTACTTCCCGAATGCTGATATGCATTTGAAGTCGTACATTTTCCGGCAAGTTTCGTATTTGACACACCCACATTGCACTCCACCACTACCAAACTTGATCAATTCCAAGATCAGAAACCTAGTTCAACAAAAGCAATACTTGGAAGCCTTGAAATTTTACTCTCAAAATCCTAACTTTCCAATTAGCACCACTAAGTTTACCTTCCCTTCTCTTCTTAAAGCCTGTGCTTCAATTTCGAATCTTTACTATGGAAAAACACTTCACGCCACAATCACTTACATGGGTTTGCAGCCTGACCCGTATATCACCACTTCACTCATTGACATGTACGTCAAGTGCAGGTCACTCGACAATGCAGTCAAAGTGTTTGATGAATTGTCTGAGGGGGAAGTTTGTAGTCGAGATGTATCAGTTTGGAACTCTATGATTGATGGGTATTTTAGATTTGATCGTATTTCGGAGGGTATAGGTCAGTTTTGTAGAATGCAACGGTTGGACTTGAGACCTGATGCATACTCATTGAGCATTCTACTTGGTGTTTGTGATAATGGGATTTTGGGGTATAAAGAAGGAAAACAGATTCATGGCTATGTTTTAAGGAACATGTTCGATGGTGATCCTTTCTTGGATACTGCAATTATTGATATGTATCTCAGTTGCGGTATGTTAACGAATGCTTGGTATGTATTTGATAAGTTGGGTGATAGGAGCGGCGTCGTAGTGTGGAATGTGATGATTGGTGGGTTTTGTGAGAAGGGGCTGTGGGAATGTAGTTTGGAATTGCATTCATTCGCAAAGAATGAGGGTGTGAAATTTTTGTCAGCCTCGTTTTCGACTGTTTTGAGTGCTTGTGGGAGTAGTGAAGACGTGAGTTTTGGGATGCAGGTTCATTGTGATGTGATCAAGATGGGATTCCAAAGCAACCCTTATGTTTATACTTCTTTGTTAACCATGTATGCTAAGTGTAAATTGGTTGAAGATGCAGAAGGGATTTTTTATCAGATACTAGATAAAGAGACCGAAGTATGGAATGCAATGATCTCGGCTTATGTAAACAATGGCCGTGCTTATGATGCTTTGGAACTTTATAATTCGATGAGAGTAAACGCAATCCTGTCTGACGTTTTCACAATATTAAACATCTTCTCATCAAGCAGTATGGTCGGGTTATATGATTTTGGTAGGTCAGTTCACGCAGAATTGATCAAAAGACCTATACAGAATAATATTGCCATACAAAGCACTTTACTGACCATGTATTCCAAGTGTGGGAGTAGTGCTGATGCTAACTTGGTTTTCAGTACAATGGAGGAAAGGGATGTGGTTGCCTTTGGCTCGATGATATCAGGTTTCTGTCATAATAGTAAATTTGAGGAGGCTTTGAATTTTTTCAGAGATATGGAGGCTCATGGGGTGAAACCAGATTCTGATATTATGGTAAGTGTGATTAGCGCTTGTTCAGGACTTGAGAATGTAGATTTGGGCTGCGAGATACATGGATTTGTCGTTAAAAGTGGATTTCAGCTGGATCTTTTTGTGGCTAGTTCCCTGATAGATATGTATTCCAAATGTGGTTTCCTGGATTCAGCTGAAAAAATATTTTCTGGAATGCCACATAAAAGCCTTGTCACTTGGAATTCTATGATATCTTGCTATTGTCGCAATGGTCTCCCCGAGTATTCAATCAGGCTTTTTCCTCAGATTCTACAGCATGGCTTCCATCCGGATTCTGTGTCCATCACAAGTGTTCTTGGTGCAATTTCATCCGTTGCAGCGCTGATTCAAGGAAAGATTGTACATGGATATGTAACTAGACTAAAGGTCCGATGTGATATTCAAGTGGAGAATGCATTGATTGATATGTATATCAAGTGCGGATTCTTGAAGTATGCACATTACATCTTTCAAAACATGTTTCGAAAAGACTTGGTGACATGGAATTCAATGATTGCTGGCTATGGATCTCATGGGGAATGCCTTAAAGCAATGACATTATTTGATTGCATGAAGAGTTCAGAGATAAGACCTGATGCCGTTACATTCCTTTGCTTGCTTTCATCTTGCAATCATTCGGGTCTGGTTGAGGCTGGCCAGCATCTGTTTCAATCCATGGAAGTCGAGCATGGGATTGAGCCTAAAATGGAGCATTATGTAAACATGGTTGATCTGCTGGGTCGAGCTGGACGCTTGGATGAAGCTTACAAATTTGTCCGAAGCATGCCAGTTGAACCTGAAAGAAGTGTTTGGTTGAGTTTGTTGTGTGCTTGTCGAGCTCATCGTAATGTAGAGCTTGGAGAACTGGCAGCGGATAACTTACTGAAGCTGGAACCAAGCACAGGCAGCAATTATGTTCATCTGTTGAATCTGTATGGAGAAGCTGAATTGTGGGACAGGGCGGCCAATTTACGAGCCTCAATGAAAGAGAAGGGCTTGAAGAAGCAACCTGGTTGCAGCTGGATTGAACTGAAGAACAGGGTTGATGTTTTCTTATCAGGAGATTCATCATCTCCAAGGACAACAGAGATCTATGAGACATTGAATAGTCTTAGAAGAAACATGAGAAAGAAAGGAGACAATTCTGTATTCTAAGCTTTTATCATTTTTGGTTTTTACAATAAAAGCTCAAGAGAATAGCAACTTCAAACTTTAGCTCTCTCTGTGCTACATTGCATATCAATTGAAGAAGGCCAAACTGAATCGTACTTCCAGAAAACAGTTTGCACCCAGGAACAAAAATGACATCCGCAGAGATGCTAAAGAATAGTTAAGTAAAGAACACAATAAACCTCATATATCAAGGAGAAAAACCTTCCCATTTCAATTCAATGCTCGTGGCAGCAGAGTAGTGTCACATACAAGGGGCTGTAAATTCTTTAAGCTGCAATTGGCCTGTACTCTACACTATGTTGTATGCAATTCATGCTGTCCAAGACAGACATATAATATTTTTCCACAATTAAGTAATTTACGAGACTTAACGCGTTTGCAAAAGCACTCTACATCAAAGTGCCTAAATGGTTTAAATTCTAAGTTGTTGTTCTCCCCAAACAGCCCCGAATCCCAAGTGAAACTGCAATGCATTCCCAATGTTAAAAGTTGTTCGAGGTACTTGCTGCTTGTAATTGTGAGAGGGGACTCCTAGATATAGTTGCTGTTAGAACTTTGACTTCGATTGCAATGGAGGAGAAAAAGGGGCCATTATTCTCTTTTGTCCTCCTCATGATCTTCTCCAAGCCCAAACACGTGAGGTTCCAAAGCAGTTGGAACCTTCCTTTCCTTTCTTTCCACCTTCGTTGCTAAATCTCCAGCCACGGTAACTTCACTGCTAGTAAGCGAGACACCCTCCTCTTCAAGGTCCTCCCCTGTCTCCTCTGAATATGCATATCTGCACAATCATGAATTGCAATGAACTATTATTTGCAAAAAAAGGAAAAAAGAATAACGAGAACGGAAAACCCTTTATTTCACTACTTCTGAATCGTTAAAACATTCTTTTGGCAACTTTAAGTGTCAACTAATGGTTAATCAATAGAGAATCCTGCATAAGCATAATGTGATGAGCCTTCACAGGACTATACTGATTACAGTGCAAAACCCTCCAAGCTCCTATTCATGAGTATCTCACAGCATATAGTAATAGTCCATCAAAAAGCAATCTAAGATTTGAGGTGTTTACGTTCCAAAGATTACCTAGTTGGGTTAAGTGATGGGGTCCAGAGAACACATATCACCGCCAAGAGTATATACGCAATCAAGGTCCAGAAAGCTGGAATCATCCAAGCTCTTTGCCATAATTCACTCAATGGATCAGCAGCATTGAAGTACAACTGAACAAATACCAACCAGAATTGATGAGTATAGAACCGAAATAACTGTAGGGCAATATTACGGTCATATTATCTGCGAGGCAAATTTGAATACGATACTAAGATAGAAAAAGGTGATATTCGAAAACCGAACAAGGGAGTTCATCATGCTTACAGAAGAGAAGCTATTTGTAAATTACCATTATACCATTGTCAAATCATAAGCAAAAAGAAAGAAGGGAAGGAAAAAAGAAAAACAACAGGGAGGAAAAGAATTAAACAACCTCATAACCAATCCAAGCAATAGAAAGCAACACTGATACCGCGAGCGAGTTGGTAAACTTCCGGTACAATGCAAATTTTGCCATGCTCTTTCTAATCTGAGCACAAACAGATTTAAACAGTGGAATCATTAAAGAAGTCAAATCAATATTCATAAAGGATTGAGCAAACTAAAAGATCATGTTGACTATCTGATGGATTCAGGAACCAAATTTTCATAATCTCGGGGTGAGAACCTTAAAGAGAATAGCTGTTTCAAACTTCTGTAATACCTTCTATCAATTGCTCAACTTATGCATTATTCTAACTTCAATATCTAATTCTTTTCAGTTGACAGCTGGATACCACAAGAAACAGAATTCATATAACGCGCACACTGTGGTAGCATGGAAAGGAAGGTCATGTGAATGTAAGGTTACCTGCAGCTTCTCCAAAGTCTGGGATAAAGAAGAAAAGATCCAAACAATAAAGCATGCATCCAATAGAGAAACGGGTAGCACCAGAAAGAGCCTTGCTTTTCCAGAGAAGTCATTGATATTCCCTAAATGTTCAACAAGCCCCAGTGCTTCTGAAAATACAAAATATGTTAGACCAAGAAGGACTACTTTAGCTGTTATACCACTAAGGGTTGGTCGCACAACACCATAGCCCATAGAAACCACTAAAAGGAGTAAACGGGAGACAGTCTTCTTAACAGCAGTAAAGGTAACTGCCCAAAGGGTGATTCCCATCGGTCTGCTTCCAGTTGAATTAAAATTTGCATACTCAAAATACCAGAGAGCCATTTCACACATCCCCAGAGCAATCACAGCTGTGATGTGATAATGCAGTTGTATTATATCTTTCCAATATCGTACAAACCGGAGAAACCAGAAAAGACCAAGCACGAGGTAAGCGAGAGACATGACTCCTGAGAATGTCATCAGTGGTGCCATCTTTCCTGGAAGATAACCTTCTGGGTTCCTCCAAACCGTCCTTCCACTTATTAGCAAGCCCTTGAGTTCTGGATCGCAAAACATAAAATACAGATAGTACATGCCAGTCTTGTTGATCTCGATATCTTCAATTGGCATCTTAGCCTCTTCATTTTGCCCTTCAAAGAAGGTCTGAACTCGTTTTGGTCCATTAAGGTTATCTGGGTCATGGTGGATGATCACCTCTCCCAGCTTGCAGGAACCGTCCTTTGCGAGGTCTGGAGTGCAGCATATTGCATCAGAATTTAAATAAGAGCCCCCAATTTTCTCTCTATCTTTGACCTCAACAATTATAGCTTCAATCAATCCAGTTTTCTGTTGCATCTCATTCTTATTTTGGGCAGACACTTTTGTTCTTTGAAAAATGACAGACTCAAACCTGAAATTTACAGGTGGAAACGTAGAGATAAATGCTACTAATTGTTTCAAATCACCTGTCACTCTGATTTTTTCTCTTTTATATTTACAATTAAATTGACAAGAGCAAGAGCTCGAAAACAATAATGTAGGTACACTAACATGCCAATTCTTCGAACGAAAAACGAACACATTTATACACAATAACAAAGCAGAAAAGTTGAAATGCAAATGCGAGACAATCAAATGTAATAATACTCTTAAACATAAACAAATGATCAATAGTCTTCGTTGTTTGGTCTCTGTATTCGTGTGCCAAATCAAACAAACGTCTCCAACATATCACATTTTCAAAATAGGGAACACAAAGAGAATTCATCTTTCTATCACAACTCATTTATTGACTACACCAAGAGAGAAAAAATATCATCAAAAAACAAAAAACAATACCCTCCAAAGATTTTCCTAGGAAACAAACAAACAAACAGATCAAACATTGTACACATAACAACAACAACAACAAAACGAAAAGAAAAGAAAAGGCTCATTGTTTTAACAATTTTTTACCTGATAAAAGACTTGCCATTGAGAGGCCTGTCTTCACCACCGGAAGCGGAGGCGTCGGCGACACGAATCTCCGCCGGCTTGGAGGCGTAAAGGCCTTCACTGCCGCCGTGGAGGAAATAAGAATTGGAGCGACGAATGAAAGGTTCGCTCTGGTATTCATGGATCGAAGCTGCCACTTGTTGGGTGGCCAAGAAAAAAAAGCTCAAAAATATCAAAAATGTACTTGCAGTGAAACACCCATTTGACGAAAATGGGTCAAAAATGCTCCTCCTTCTCCTGCTCCTGCTCCTGCTGCGATCTCTGTAACGCATTTCTCTTTCTCTGTTTCTCTTCCAAGAGTCTGATCAATGTGTTATTGTTATATTTTTTTAGAGAGAGAGGGAGAGAGAGTGTGTGAAATGGACAAATAAGAAATTAAAATAGTACACGTGGCATTGTTATAACATGTTTAAGGTTGTCACGAAACTAGAGATTCTGGTGGGTCGACTATGCAACTCAAGATTTTCTTTTCTTTTACTTTTTTTTCAAAGTTCTTAAAATTAAAGTTTGGGTTTAATTTACAAAGCTATTATAAATCCACTATTTATACCTAAATAACTTAATATAACATTCACATATCTGCTAATTCAAGTAGTTAGTATACTTTTTCATTCACATTAATGGTTGGGATTCAATTCTTAAAATACATGTTTACCAACATGTGTTAGGGTATGAGAATTCAAGTTCTATCTTACACATTTATCCGTATATATTGAATATTTTCTCCCTATATTATAGTCCCAATTATAAAAGTATATTCGAACTATACGTCTGTAAATTAAAGAATGATGTAATGTACGATATATGTTAAAGTAATTTAACACTACTCATAAATTAAAGTATTTTATGGCAGCCTCCTCCTCCTGATCGTTTTAAACTGAATATTGATGCGTCTCTATGAGTGCCTCATAGTTTAGTTGCACTGGGTGTTGTTCTTCGGGATAGTCAGGGGTTGTTTATGGCTGGTTTGTCGAGGAAATTAGTAGGAGCAGTTTCGATTGAGATTGTGGAAGTCACTGCTATATTAAATGGTTTACATTTGGCTATAGAGTCAGGATTTAATCGTTTAATTATGGAATCGGATGCTTTGAACATTATCAAATTTATTAATCTCAAGCTTCCACCACTTTCAGAAGTTGGTTTGATCATTTCAGACATCCTCTCTTTAAGTTCTACTGTTGATGTTATTTTTTCTTATGTTCCTAGAAATGCAAATTGTGTTGCACACTTGTTGGCTAGGCATAACTTTTCTATTTCTGATGTTGTTATTTGGTTGGAGGATACTCCTCCATGGCTAGATCAGAGTGTATTGTCTGATTTTCAAGTTTAGGTTTTGTTGGTTTTATCTCAAAAAAAAAAAAAAAGCACTACTCATAAATTATGGAATACTATAGTAAAAAATGACAATTATAAAGATTAATTACTTCCCATAATAGTTGAGTTAATTTATAAATAATTTTTTGTAGGTTGTGTAGGGTTTACTTTAAATTTAATTTTCTCAATTCTCAAAGCTATTTAAGTACAATTTTCTGTGTATTTATCAAACGCAAGCTTACAAGTTTGTCAAAAACATAAAAATCGAATCTGACACCACATGTTCGAAATCATAATCAGAATTTCAAGAGAGATTTGAGAGAGAGATCAAATGCAAACTAATAGACAGAAAACTTCCATTGCTATTCTACAAAAATGCAAATACGTTACAATCCACAAGTTGTGTTTACAAACACTAACAAATTGCATCTTCGACGAGAGTGTTTCCTCAAAAAGAAATTGAAAACAGAAGATATTTAAAATTTATATATAAAAAGAATGATATTACAAAATCGAATGATGATATGACATGGTAATCTGGATTTCATTCTACGTAATTGAGAAGATCCAATCACCAAACAAGAGAGACTGTAAATGTACAGAAATTCGTCTTCCTCCTATTGTTGTCTTTGCCGTGTTTTTTTTTTTTTTTTTTTGGTTTTTCTACGTTTCGTTATGTAAATTTTTACATCCCAGATGAGGATGTCCGGTTTATTCTTTGTGCGCCAAGTTTAGGAGCGGCGGGTTTGGCGCCTCTGCCTCTGCCGGTTCCTAAAGGCTTGGCCCTGGTTGTAGGTGGCGGAGCAGCAATGGAAGCCCAGGGATCATCATCATCGTCAACTGACGCTGCTGCTTTCACATTCAAAGGTTTCGATGCTGTTCTGGGAGCAGGTGCTGCTATGGAACCCCACATATCATCTTCGTTTTTCATTACCTTCACTGTACTTTTCGGTCGCAAACTTGTAGCTAAAGGAAAATTAAGAAGAAATCAACTTCTATCAGATTTAACAAAAATATCCTTAAACGAAAAGGTTGAGATTCGCATGAACAAGCAGAAGAACTTAAAAGATGTAACATTTTTAATAAGTTTATAGGATAATAGGGCAATATTACCTTGTGGTTTTATAGGCTGTGAGACCGGCCGTTTTTGAGCAGCTTGGATGTTGGCAAGAGCGGCAGGCGGCTTAGGCTCTTCAAGAGGTTGAATATCGTCCCACCCGTCTTTGTCACTGTCATGCTCTTCATGAATTCCATTTTCGATTTCTCCCCAGCCATCTGTTGAAGTGGGAGACACAGGTACAGGTTGATCGGCTATGTCTGTGAAGGAGCTAACATGACGTATCGGAGTTGTACTTGGAGTTTCCATTGCTAAAATTGCCATAGAAAACTAACATTAGATATTTGAACTGAAAAATGAATCCATATCCAATAAATAATTTTACTTCATTAATATTCATGATGAATCAATGCTTTTGAGCGTGTTTACAAACTAGAAGTTTGGTCTTTCTAGGCCATCGAAGTAGGATGTAAGATAAGCGAAATCACATAAAAGAACAAATTCTGGGATAAACTTTATACATGCAGAATTACCAATTGTAACCGAGATGCATACCTGAGCTAGCATTAGAAGACGATGAAGTTAGAGGTGCACTAGAATTTGAAGGAGCAAGTGGAGCTTGCTCAGAGGGTTTTCCTTTAATCGTCAAGGAGCTCATGGCCCATCTGCATGGTAATTATATCTGTGTCAGAGCCAAATCTAAGGGGAAAATATCATTAACATTGCTGAAGGAAAATCCAATTTCTGATTGTCAAATTGACAACATCTAGTAACTGATCCAAAAATCAAGCGACCTAAGAAAAAAGATGGGCACACGTCATTATCGTTTACATGACTTCTATATAAGACAGTTCCATTGGAAGTTTCCGCTATTAATCCTCTATCCATGCATGTAATTTTCAAATCTTAATAGCCTTTCTAAGCATCACCACTTCCGAGAAGATGAAGATTTTAGATCACTTACCCAAGTAAACCAGCATTTCCTGGCATTGACGAGATTCCTTCATTTGCAGCTCCAGTGGTATCTCCAGTAGTTGTCTACAATGAAAACAAACAAAACAACAATACTCTGGTGAATTTTGAGCCATAAAAAAAAACAACTGAGGTCATTAGTTTGAAACATGAAGAATAATAAAACTGCATCACTGCAACTATACTTGAAACCTGTAAATATGATTTTTTCATATGACCAAGAATAACTTGGTGTGACAAAAAAATAAATGCCAAAATCATGACGATATCCTAATCTTGAATAAATAATAAATAAAAAACTTCACTAACTTAGTCGTAGGTAATAGATGCTTGATACAAGCGAACTTGTCATTTTTTTTTTTTCACAAGTGAATTTGTCGATTAATTTTCTGTATTTGACATAACTATATAGCAACTCCCAAGGAATAGTTAGATACCACTACAGGATGTAAGCAACAAAAAATGGTGCACGGGTCGATCCACTGAGAAGCTTTGGCTTTGTGTTCTTCCAGCAAAGGGGAGCTGGATTCTCACAAAATATGTGGATAGATGTATGCCATAGGGTAGGAAAAGTGAGGCAGAGAGGCTGCTACTAAAGACCATACAGAGACTATCAAACATTACTTAACTACTTACAACTACGAATGATACCAGAGCAGGAATTACAAGAGTGTGTAGACCAAAGGATAAGTAGAACTGGGTGAACACACGGTTTCACCAACGTTCTTCAGTGCTTGACATTCACCACTGTAACGTCTTCATATGTCTACATGCACATGCAGTAGCATATGGGACAACTAAGAAAAAGAAATTTGAAAATATACCTTATCATGGTGTTGCTTCACAATTTGCAAAAACTGATCGACTGCTTGAAATGCCTTTGATCTGACATCACTGTTTACAAGAAAGAGGATCCTCTTTCATGTGAATTGAGTAAAGACTTTTAGAGAAAAGTAAACAAATCATACAAAAATATAAATATGTATATAACCTGTCAGGATCAATTGTAAGTACAACAACATTGGGAAGAATCCTAGTTGCAATCTCGTTGATATCATAGTAAGCACTTGTGGCAGTTAAAGCCATAACTCCTGCCAGAGAACAATTTTAAATTGGTCAGTACTCCAACTCTGAGTGCTAGTTACAACACATCTACAAAATCAATGAATAGTATTGACAATGCAAGATTAATCAAAGTTCAAAACTATAGATTGGGAGATTTGATTTGAAGAGTGAAGAAACTGACCACAACCAACAAACTATGCAAACCAGCTAAATAAAATGAATAAGACAAACAATAAATTCAGTTCATACCGGCTCCTCGAGCAGGAGAGAAAGTATCCCGCAATGCACGGACTGTAAAAGCATTGATCAAAACTCTTTTCCTCGTCTGCATTATACAATAGACACATGAGATGAGATTTTATAGAAGAACAACTCTAATCAAGATTGTTAACATGCACCAAATGAAAAATCAATCATTGATCATTATGAGAGAAAACCATGCAACTCAAGTTTAACCATCCCAACAAAATATCAGCTTAAAGATACCTAACAGAAGAGACAAAATAGAGAAAGAGAGAGAAGTAACATGCTGATACTTACCCCATCATTCAAATAGCTGGCAATATTCCCAAGTAATATGGTAGTATTTGTTCTAATTGCAGGCTCTTCGTCAACCTGCGTAACTTACAAATATTAAAAACCATAAACTACAGTTCATTAAAGAAGTAAAAATTTATTTTACGAATAAAAGGTCCTGAGTATATCAAATCAAGATTAAACAACCAATAAATAGTATAAACCGACTCTTACCCATCAAAATAGGGATGAACTAACTTTTAACACTAAAGAAGGAGGCCTTATTTTGTAATATAGAAAAACAAAAATGAACAGGGATCAGCTCTATCAACAAATAATGTAATACCTGCAGCTTTGAAAGATACTTCAACAGAGACCCAGACATAGTACGTTGAGAAAGCTGCAATGTTAAGTCAAAGGAAAACAACATTCAGAAAGTACTCAGAAAACACTATTAATTATCAACCACTGGTTTTAATTTAGTATTGAGAACATAAAGATGAAACAATCACAACATAGAAAGATGCATTGCTGATACTGTAAAATAAGATGCAGAAGCACATCTAATCTATATCACAAGTAAACACTATAAAGTTGAATACATCAAGAAATCAACTCGTTGAAACCAAGATTCCCACCATGAAAATTTAACATAGCTAATATGCACTTTTTTTACATCAAAAGATTCCAATTAGAGTAGGGTATATAATCTTCAAGTATGTTACAGAATGAACACCCTGAAGCAAGAATTGTGCTGCCAGAAAACTAAGATGTACATTTTCTGGGCCTCATAAATAAAAAAATAAAAGGAAAGAAAACTTAGATACACATACCTTAGGAGCAAGAACAAGCATGGATTTAAGAGTCAACTCACGAAGGAAAGCAGACGTGTCAGAAAACCCCGTAGCAATATGAGGGTACACCTAGCAGAAGCATTCCGAGGAGAGGTAAAAGTTTATTACCAAGATTTCCATCCAAACAATAGTACTATCTAAATTTTGCAGGAATCACAAGACAATTTATCATAACTGCATACTTGCTCATCAACGATTTGTGCAGATAATGACTCTCCGTATTGATCAATATGTTGCAGGAGACCAACTCGAACTGCACGATCATTGGAGGAGTACAGTTTAACAATGGTTGGCAATACCTGCAAATACATCAAGAAATCTACCCTAGTCAAACAGAAGTAATAAATCAATTATGAAAATATCCACACTAAAGTGATAGAATGAAAAGTAAGGCAAACCAAACTTATGAAGACACCCTATAGGAACTGAAGAAGTATGACCTTGACACTAAATTCTTCAGTCGAAAGCCAAGAACCCATTTTCAACAATGCAGTCAATGCAGGGGCAGCAGCAGAACCAAATTCAAGAGCAGAAGCTAATAAAGGAAGCAGCTGTAGAGACCAGAAGATAAATCATGAATTGGCATTGAAAACATAGATTACACAATAAGTAGGCATATCCCATTTAGAATTTGAAAAGCCGCACCTTTTTCAGCACAATTTGTCGAGGAAGCTGCTCTGCTAAATTTGGAAGTTTCCGGAAGAAGGTATCCTTCTCCACACTGTCTTTCAAATTTAGAATTTCCATAAAATGTATTGTGTCCACCAACTTATTTTGAAAATATTCTGTCCATCCAGAGGTTCCGAGTTTAATAAAACACAAGGGAAAATGACAGAAAAAAGGACTTGAAAAATGGTAAAAAAAGGCAGAGATGCAAGAAATGTAAACTATAGTGACATAACGAGAGCAGAGATGGGTGTCTCACTTTACAGGGTCATTTCTACCAGAGAGAAAAGGAAGCACTGAAAGTAAGAGATTGCTACTAGAAGGCAACCTAGAATAGGGGATACGTAGCATTAAGTTTTCTGATTCAAATAAAATAACCAGTAGGAAGCTTCGGTCTCAAGAAAGTGACTCACTTCTTTTTATATTAACAATGACAAAGCTATATTTTTGTAATGCTTTCATTTTTAGGGAAAATATTTAACAAAATATTCAAGTAACTCCTTAGAAAAGGGTTTTCACATTCCTCTCCTATCTCCCAGTAGTAGAATGAAACTGTGACCAATGACCAGAAGAACACCCCATATGAAGTTACAATACTTAGATGTTGCAATCTGCCCCATACTCGACATTCCACACATTACCTAATCAAGGGTGCAGTCTACCTGAACTCTGTGCAATAATCTTGCCCAACTTTAGATACAAAGGTATATGGCTACATACTTAGAATATGTCGAATATAGCTATATAGTCTAAGCTATAATCCTAAACAAAACATGAGCATAAGTTGACAGGAGAGAGAATCATAACAACAGAATTCACTTAGTGGTTGCATTATACAAATACCGATCAATCCAGATTGATCCCGTCTATTAAACAAAAACAACTATATTAGACTATCTAACGGAGATAACCCCTTCATAAAGCAAACTGAAAGTAAACTCTTAGGATCTTAAAACATTCTTCAAATAAGTAAAACAAAAAAACTCAAATTTAAAAGGGAAACTTACCACTGTTCTCAAGAAGTTTTGATGAATTCAACCTGCGAGAAGGCATGGAACTCAAGAGCCGCTGATAATCTGGAAGCAGAGACTGTGAGACAAGACAATAGGCAGATGCAAATGAAAATGAATTTTCAAAGAGAGAAAAATTCAAACCACAAACAAGAATGTGCACACACATACACATGCAAATGCACATGAAGAAACACGAGCAGGCGTGCACATGCACACACACGAAGAACCATCAATCATTTCAAATATAACTTAAACAAATTCTACTTTAGTGAGCCAACAGGGAAAATAGAGATAGAATCCCAAGAGCAGCTAATAAGTAGTCACAAAACCCCCAACATTCCCAACAATAAAAGGAAAACCTTTGGAATTGAAGCAGTATTACGTAGCTCCTCTGTTTTGCCCAACTTCATACCAGAGAAAAGTTCATAAATTAGACAGCCTACAAACCAACACAATCAGGTCAGATACAGATGAAAATAAAATATAGAGAAAAGAAAGACTGTGTGAAAAAGCAAAAATGAATAACTTAATCAAGCTAATACATGAACTGCAGTGTACACCCAAACTAAAGCAAGGAATTTCCAGCAAACATCCATCTACTGAACAGAGAAAAACTCTCTCTAACAAAACAGGGGGGTTGTAGCTAGTTTCACTTAAATGGTATAACTATTTCAAGAATCCCCATGCCAGGAAATACTCTCAAATGAATATTTAACATCATAAAATTTGGCCCACCCAAGATAAACATTGTATAACAGAATAGGAGTGAAAGACAGTTGTTACAATATTTATACAAGTGCAATAATAAGTTATCATTATTATATACAGCTCACACTACAAGTAAGAGAATTAACAGAGACTCACCCAAGCCCCAAGAGTCAATGCACCATGGGGGAGATTTTCTGATTGCAGCCCAATCAGACTTTGCCAACTCCATGGATTTGTACTGTGCTCCAATAAGCCATGCATATTGCTGAAGGGAAGGTGAAAAAAGAAATCAAAAGATGTGAGAAACCTGATCTAGCTTTGACAATGACAAGATCAGTCTTGACAAAAAAAAAATCTTACTGAAATGTGGAAAACAAAGAAATAATCACAGCAAAAGTAAGGCCGGCGTCCATCAGTCAGTACAATAAAGAACAGCTATATGTAATTTATCAAGAAAAACGTAGTTGTTGAATCAAGAAGAATATTCTGAAATAATTAATAAAGTGAAACATTTCAATTTTCATCATAAAATTCAAGAACCTACACAGACCAAAACAGTAAAAAATTTCTTAAAATTAATCAATACAAAGACTTCCCCTGGTTTGATATTAATATAAATAAACTGGTAGGAAACAGACTTCAGTTTGCTTATTGCACAAATAGCTCTCTTATATATTATTTCCCATGCTTTATCTAAATCTTTGCCCACTTATGCTGCATTAGCTTTGAAGTTACAATCATATAATTTCAAAAGTTTAAAATTTCTTTCAAGAAATTGTTTGTTCTTGCATATCCCCTCTGCTTTTCCAAATTAATCCTGTAGATATATATAATTCAGAAGAATATGTGAGTGATTCATATACAGCACCTCTTTCTTTTATCAACGGTTCTACCAATTGATATGTTTCCACAAATAATTGAAATTCAATTTCTTGATCTGTATCTTCAATTTTTGGAAACTTATAAAGTTCTTCTGTTAAGCCCTGATCAATGAACCTACAAAATCCTTCAAATTGTATCTGATTAAACCCCGGTATTGTAGACATTCCCGCATTTCCATCACCGAGCATTACAAACAATGTTTATGTAAAATTGCAAGTAGTTTTTCATGCCAAACAAAAAATTACCAGCATAGGTCCAGTGGCAGACTCATTATTTCCATCAAACTCGGACAAAACGTCAAAAGCATGCAGCTTCCAGTCCAAAGTTTGGGTGACAACAACACTGGCCAAGCAAACATTACCATGAACCTGCACTACCCAAAGGGTTATCAAAAAGTGACATTGGTGATTATATGAGAGAGAGACAGACAGACAGACAGAAAGAGAGCGTCCATAATTTGCTTACCAGTTTACAATCATTATTCAGGAAGCTCACAGCTTTAGCTATCTGGTGCAGCCCCCATGCATAATACTCATCCCTGCCACATATTACAAGTCACCACAAACCAAATACCACTAAATCATTAACAAATTGTAGTTTTTGAAACACATCAATATCCTATGTTTCATACATATTATCACATAAAGAAAACAATGAAAGTTGGCAATCTACTTTTTTTTATTATTTCTTTCATTACAAGTAAAATATAAACCAAACCCCTTCCCAACTTGATGTAAGTGAAAGTTGAATTAAATTACCACTAAGCTAGCCAATACCCACACATTGCTAGTCTACTAACAAAAGAAAAAACCATAACTAAAAAAATTTGATAATCCCCCATTCATAGCAATTAAAACTAAGCGGCAAATTAAACAAAATTAATATCCTACGTGTTGTATGTATTAACTATGATCAAATATAGAACGCAACCAAAATCGTCTGTCTACATTTTTTTTTTATATATTTCTATTATTACAATAAATATAAACCAAACCCCTCCCCAATCTGGTGTGAGCGAATCTAAACTCGCCAGTACCCACACACTGCCAGTCCACTAACTATCCAAAAATCCGTAACAACAAAAATCAACAATCCACCATTTCATAGCAATCAAAACTAAGCAGCAAATTAAACGAAACAAAATTACAACTGGCCTTAGGCGCCTAAAACATATTTTATAGTAACAAATGCAGCAGGGTAAGAGCTATAGCACCTTTGAGAACCTGATAGACCTAATTCCTTGATCTTTTCAGACAGCGGCATGACAGGCTCAGTGACAATGTAGATAGTGACCTTCGGAGCCGAACCGTCTAAGCTCCCGACCTCCGTACTGTGAAGAAACGAAAGTATATTCGGATGCCGTACCTAAAGATACACAGAATTTCAATTTTGTTAATCGATGAAAACAAATATATCATCAAAAATCGAAACGGGAAGAGTGTGAAGAGTAAAGAGTTAAACGTCCGTACAGTGCGGAGACGCTTGACGCCGTTACGAGCGGCGGCTAAGTGTCCGTCCTGAGCGTTGGTTCCGGTGATGGAGAACACAGAGACCGGAGATCCGTCGTCCTGTTGACGGTTCGATCGAGAGATAAAAATTTTAAAAAAAATTAGAATTTTGATTCAAATATCACGATTTTTGAGCTGATTTTTGAAAGTGAATAATTACCTTTGAAGTGCCGTGGAAGTGTGACCAGGAGCCCCAAGCGGACGGGTACGGGCCGCCGATGTTGTACGGTAGATCCTTGACGCCGGTACCAGATCCGGCGACCACTTCTTTCAAGAATTTAAACATTTTTTTTATTTTTTTGGATTCTTCAATTTGTATTTTTTCTTTCTTTTTTGTTTTTGTTTATATCATATACACACACACACATACACAAGAGAGGATCTGAGAGTGGCTGTGCGATCTGCTAAGAAGAGAGACCAAAATTGAAATTTAGAAGAGTTTATGGAAACGAGTGGTAGGGATCCGATGCTTCGCGGACCACTGAAGTTTTCTTTGTGGCCGTCCGATTGATCGGGGAGAGATCGGGCTGCGTTTTGAAGTTGGATTTCCTACCCGATTAACATAATGGGTCACTTATTGGGCCGTGCCTTACGGTCATTGGGCTTTGTCGGAGCATTGTTTTGGACAATCCGGCCCAACAGAAAGTTTAACCCCTAAAATAAGTTGAATTTTCGTTAAAAATATTGACAAGAAACCCCGTCAAATACACTAGTTTTTTTTTTTTTTTTTTCTTGAGAACTTTAATTTAGTCTCTCTTATTTAATAAAATATTATTTTTTTACTTTTTTCTTTATTTTTAATTCTTGTAATTTTTAGTATTTTTTAAATAAATTAAATTGATCATTTGATCAACTATTTGATTGTCAATCATTACTATTTGATAACTTTACCCTTGAATAATTAATAGAATTACAAGTTTACCTTTTAATTAAAATATAACAAAAATAAATAAATGAATAAAATTATATTATACTAAATTATAAAAATCTAAAATTGTAAAACCTATTAAAAAATATTCAAATTAAATTATTTATAAGAAAAATTAACATTTGTAAAAGTAAAGAATAAAAAAGTTTAAAAATTACTAAAAAATAAAATAACATAAAATAAAATTGAGAATTAAAAAAACTAAAAGAAATAGTTTTAAAAAATTCAAAAAAAATATAGTTCCTTTAATTTTATTTTTTTTTAATTCTTCAACTATTTTATTTTATTTTATTGTATTTTTTTAACAGTTTTTAATATTTTTTTATTATTTACTTTTTTAATTGTTAACTTTTTCAATAAAATAATTTAATTTGAATTTTTTTTAATAAGTTTTACATTTTTAAGTTTGTATAATTTAGTTTAATATTATTTTATTTATTTATTCTATTTATTTATTATGTTATATTTTAATTGTAAAGTAAAATTATAATTTTAGTAATTAAATTCTTTAAGGGCAAAATTATCTTTTAAAAAAATTTGTGATAGTTGACTATCAAATAATTGGTTAGAAAAACTAATTTAATCTATTTAATAAATATTAAGAATCTTGCGAAAAAAAAAATATGAGTAAAAAAAAGTAATATTTTATCAAAGGATAGAGACTAAATTGATGTTATTCATTTTTTTGGGATCAATAGTAATTGACATTTTATCGTGTATTTCAATTTGTTATATTAGTAGTTAGAATATAAGTCGAAATTGGAGATAGAATTTCTAGTATTATTATTTTAAAATATATGACAAATTATAATAAAAATTCTCATATTTGGACAAAATACAACTAAACTATACTTTTATTAAAATTACAATAAAATATCTTTAACTAACTAGTTAATATTTAGAATTAACTGTTGATTAATTAAAAATTAAAAAAAAAATTACCCTTAAAAGTTAATTATTACAATAATTTTATAAAAAATATAAAAACTTAAAAAAAGTTTTCTAATTTAAAAAAATAAAAGAAAAATAATTTAATTATCCTTCTAATTAATAGTCAATCGTTAACTCTAATTACCAATCAAATAGTGAAGGGTAATTTGTTATAATTTTGACAAAACTCTGTATTTTATTGTAATTTGTTCTAAAATATATTAAAAAATCTCATCCATTGAATGTATTGTTAGAAAATATTTGAAGAGCAAAGAATTTCAAAAAACCGCTCAAAGTTGACCAAAATCAAAATGGAAATCAGGTGGACCCCAATTAGAAGGGTTTTATTTAATAGTAAGGAATTTATTTTTTCGAAATCTTATTGCTGTTTATCAATTTTGGTAAATACCCACGTAGAATTTATTGAAGTTTTCTATACAAAGAAGAATTACACTTATGGGGGGCCAATGGAATCTTGACCATTGGTGGCTCAAAGGTGAGTATGTAAATAGTCATATGACCCATGATAGACGGTTAGCGAAGAAAAGGTCTCTCAACCCCAACCCTCAAAAGTGTTCAAATTTGGTAAAAAAGAAAAGGAAACTTTCATTCAAATTTGGTAAAAAAGAAAAGGAAACTTTCATATAATATACTATCAAACTGTACGTTTTTCACATATCATCATATATATTTATTAGCATGTGTAGTAAGATTTCTATCAAATATTGTGAAAGTAGATTTCTCAAAGTATATGTAGTGTTATAATATTTTAATCTCGGTATGTCTTGAAAAATATATTCAACTCGCGTAAAAATTCATAAGTCAAGTGGTTAGTGCAACTCCATTCCACTTTAATGATAAGGGTTCAAGTGCCACCGTACATATTTACCAGTATATTAGAGGTCCCGACAGATTTTGTAAATGATTGTATAATTATACCCTTAAAAAAAAGGAAAAAAAAAATAATAATATATATATATATATATATTTATGTTAAATGGAGAGCATAAGAGGAGAAATTTTCTTGTTACTAGAGTCATGAGTCATGGGTTTCAAAGCCTTAGAAAATTCTTCTTTCAATGAAGGTCTCGAAGATTTTGTTTTCAATTTGGGGTCCGAAGTCTCCCTCTAGACCCATATGAGTAGACCATGACTTGGTCGTAACTTTCCTATGCTCCTTCTCTTGTTTCCGTATCGTGTAGAAGAAACAACATAAACTACTTTGAACATCTATATACATATAATATATATTTTTAAACTCCCCCACTAAAAATGGCAGCAGCAGCAGCAGCTTAATTACAAGAAGCGCACCAATATTTTTTTAGAGTCTCTAGCTCTCTGTCTTGAAAACACTACAGGAGGAGCAGGAGTTATGGAGGAGATCATGCCTATGGTCCTCCATGGATGCAAGTTAGCTAAGGACCTTGAATCGAGCCTATTAGCAACCATGGCAGCAGGCCAGCAGCAGCAGCAGCCTAGTTTGATTTCCAGGTCCTGTGATGAGATCATAAGGACATTTTCAAGTGTCAAAGAGAGAGTAGACAATGGAATGGTGGTGGTGGACCAAGGTGGGTGCTATCATCCTCATCCTCAGATGTCGTCGGCGGCAGCGGTGCCGGAGATTGATCTAAGTTTGCCGGAATTGTGGAGGTCTAGTGTGACACAAGCAATGGACTTGTTTCATGATATGCAGACTACCCACTACATGGAAGGCTCTTCGTCGACGCCGTTGAGAGGCACGGCAGCACGACGAGGAGGAGGAGGAGGAGGAGATATACCGGTTCAGGGGACATTGATGGAGGTTTCTGCTGATTCTTCTGGTGGGAGAGGTGGTGGTGGTGGTGGTTTTTCTTCACATCAGAGACATCGGAGAAGGTAACACAAGAAAACAACAACAACAACACAAAAGGCACTTTCTATGTGTTTTACTTGGAAATGTCTCGGTAAATTAATTTCATGTGAACCAATATTAAATATGTGCCACAACAAAAGCAGAAAAGTACTTATTTACCAAGCTATTTCTTAGCAAATACACTTGTAGTGGTTTTCCTTTTTTCCCTAAAAACATTCATTAAAAATATATATATTTAAAATACGTAACAAAATAAGCGTAAAAACATTTTAAATTATTATTTAATTCTCTCTACGTATATATGCAGTGACAATGCATGGACCGAGAGAGTACCGGCGCCGCAGTACGGAAACACAGAAATTCCGCCGGAAGACGGCTACACTTGGAGAAAATACGGCCAAAAAGAGATATTGAACTCCATGTTTCCCAGGTAACAATTTTATTATTAGGTCTAAGAGTTGCTTAGTTAACAAGCCATGCAAATTTTCTATAAAAATTATATTATTTAACAGAACTTTTAAATATAGCTTGCCAACGAAACATTCATTTTAGCCATCAGACGTTAAATCAAGGGTTGTGATGGAACTGCATCATCATCTCATACTTAAATCGTATAAGATCTGACACTATTTTACAACCCTTTGATTAGAGTAATTAAATGATTAGATATTGTAATCTAAACTTTAAATCAAAAATCTGAGTGAGAAAATTATTTTGACAAATTCAAACATATTAGAATTCTTCTAATTAGTGTTATTATTAATTTTTTTTTTTCATTATAGTTTTGATCAAGTATATACAAGTTGGCTTTGAAATTAATTTGACTTGGTCGAAATTAATTAGGATTTTGACTGATTATTGAAAATTGATATTATAATAAAAGTGCTTTAATGAAGACTGGTTAGTCTTTTACATGGTCAAGCAAAAACATGAAGAAAAATAAAAAGAACTTCTAACTAATTAGTAGTTTAGTTATTTGCTTTTTGAATAAGCTGTTGTAGAAAAACGTGCTTTTGAGTTTTGACTTCAAGAAGCACATGATATCAAATATTTCTTTATGGTTGTTATAACCAGTGTGTTTTCTCACCTATTCCAACTAAACACCTATTGGAAGTGTTCTTTCCAATAATCATTTAATGAGTATTTTTCTCTGAAAGCACTTCTACTAAAAGCATTTTACATAAGAAAAACATTATTTTCAAGTATTGGGTTCTCTAGTATAGGCGTTCGTATAAAAAAATTACCGGACAGTGAATTTATATCATTACAAACAAATTTGTTGTCCTAAATTTTTTTCTTACGGGTCGTTTTTCCAATTCGTTTAATTTTCAGGAGTTACTATAGGTGCACACATCAGAAGATGTACAATTGCCCAGCAAAGAAGCAAGTTCAACGGCTAAACGACGATCCGTACACGTTTGAAGTCACGTACCACAATGAACACACGTGCCACAAGTCGTCCACGGCGCCATCAGCTCCGCCACCAGCGGCAGCGGTGCCGCAGCTAGAAATAGTCACACAAGAGATCATGACACAAACAATTACCATGCAGCAGCCTTCCTCATCAACTGCTCTAGGCACATGGCTCTCCATGGATCTTGGTACAGCCGGAGGAAGTGGTAGTGGCGGAAGCAGCGGCGGAGGTGCAGGACCATCGTCATCCTCCGCAGGGGTTCGATATGACAGAGAAGGGGAACATCCGTACCTGAATGTAGCAAATATGGCTGATGCAATGTTCAATTCTGGGAGCAGTAGCACCAACAGCATGGAATTTCTCTTTCCTTCAGTGGAAGATCATAAATGGCAACACGAAGAGAAGAAAAATTGATTAACTTAACAAGCTTCTCTAGTGCAGACGTTTTTGGAAAAAAAAGAACTTTTAGGACTGCGAAACGAATTCGTTATCCTGAACTTTTTTTTCCTTATGGACCGTCTGTGTTAGAGAATTTTTCTGAATATATGTTGTTTAGGGGAAGAGAAATTTCTCTTTTCATTAATTAATTAATTTGAAATTTTGATTAATACTTCCTAATTAGGCATGTAATTGTTGACTATTTTTGTATACATATGCATAGATTGTTCTTGCCACTTCATGTGACATTTTTGTATGCTTCCATGATACTGTAACTTCAGAGAATAAACATGAGATGATTGATTTATAGTCTGAAAATTAATTACAGATATCAACTATTTAATAACAAAATATTAAATGACAAGATGAGGTTGATCTAGTAGTTTGCCTCTCACACTTACACCCTTAAGGTTGTAAGTTCGAGTCGTATCCCCCTTCCCAAATCCCGAATTAAAAAAAAGATGTAGAAGAAAAACTAGATTTTTATAAAAATTGATATGACTAATTGATTTAATGGAATATGATTAGAGATAACTTTTGGATTTAATTAAATTAATTAAGTGAAGACTTTGGTAGCCATATATATAAAATGATTATGGTCGGTTTGAAATTAATACAATTTAAACAAAAAAAAAATTTAATTTATGATGTATTTACCTCTTTTAAAAATTAGAATTATATTTTAATATATTCTTTAATTGTCTTTGAAAAAGATACATTTATTTATTTTAACAAAAACACACAACAATCATATGTGATGGACAATGTTTATTATAAAACACAAGATAATTTTTTATACAATTTCATTCAAACCGACTATCTAATCCAATATAATAAAAGTTAATATTTTTATAAATTATTTTTATTTTCAAATCAACACCATAATCGAATTAACAGTCCGTCAAAATTTATTAAAATCAAACACTATAAAGTTTGTATAGCCAATCCGCCCCACTCCGGCCGCAACAAAACTTGGGACAAATATTTCATTTTCTAAGTGTTTTTATTGTCTTCCAATTTCCTTTTTTCACTTTACCTTTTAAATACGCTGCTTGCTAGCTATCATCTAGGTAGCTCCTTGGATCTACATGACCTATGAGCAACTCTCATGTCAATTAACTTATACAATAGGATGCCCCGAACAGATGGGTCAACTTCATGTGAAGAAAAATACTTATACTCAAGTTTTGACAATTCGAAGTTTAAATGCTACGGTTTTTTGAGGGAATCGATATACTACTCATGTCAGATTCTGTATATATATATAGTTGGATGATAAGTTACGATTTTTTGAGGGAACTGTTATATTACTCATGGTAGATTCTCATATATATATATATATATATATATATATACAGTTGAATAATAATTTTATTAAACGGGAGTATAATAAATTTATAATACAACTCAAATTACAACCTCAAAAAGTTAGCATATGTGATCTTATCCTGTTATATCTTGTCCTGCTTTCTTTTACTTTAGAATGTATGGAATTATCAAATTATATTTCTAATTTTTGGATTTTAATTACCTTATTTCAGCAACATTTTTGGACCACAGACAAGCCTTGTCTGTTTAGTAATCAGTGCAATTGTGGTTGGGGAATATATATATTCTGTTTAAAAAACATTATTAAAAAAAAAACAATATGACAAAGATAATAGTGACTTATCACAAACTTTATTAAAGGTATTAAAAGTCTTTTTCATGTATGATTCATGTATATTCACAAAATATTACTTTGTTTTTAGATTTCATAATTCTTATCAAATTGATGTGCATACACGTGATGATCAATCCAAGCTTTAAATCTCTCTAAAAAGATAATCAATGTGACACAAGTACATTTGAAGAACTATTATAATAAATTTAAAGTTTGGAGAAAGATGGTACGATGTCGACTCGAATTTATAATCTCAATTACAGTGTAAGTGTAAGAGATGTATTACTGGATCAATCTTATTTACCCGATCGAATATCTATCAAAATCAAATAATACTAATATGACCTAAATAACTATTCGCTCAAATATAGGTTGAGGTATCCTTACACTTTTGCTTGCAGTTCCAATTCCAAGTAAATTATTTGATGTTTAAACCAATTTTATTTAAAAATAGAAAAAAGAAAGAGCCAAAAAAAAAAACCCTTAATGTTGTTCTAGTTGAAGTGTGAAATGTACTGATTGAATTTGGAATCCTTTGGCTTCATATTCAAGCCAGGCATTGCAAAATTAGCACATCTCTTGGTGTCAATCCAAGTCAAATATTAGAAAAAAATAAATTCAGACCGATTTGATGGTCAACGTGACTGAAATTCGTAATATCTTATATTTGAATGGCTCACCATAATTGTTATAGCAAGTCATATCTTAAAAAAAAAAAAAAAAAAAAAGTCTGTACTACTATTTTACCCAAAATGGGAAATTGTACATGGCTACTAAGTGTTAATTAACTCTACAAAAAGAAAAAACAAAAAACAAAACCTAGCTAGCTAGGTAGGAAGAAGTCACTCTCATCAAAACAAAGCTCACTGTTGTCAAAATAATCAATGTGGAAATCATGACAAGTGGTGGTGGTGGTCTGAAGAATCTGATGATGATCCAAAGGGAGTAAATCCTCCCACATAGCAGAATACTCCATCTGCTGCTGCTCATGATGATCATCATGAGATGATGATGACAAGTTTTCTGGTGAATCATCACCACCACTGCCAGTACTCTGTGCTTGCTCTTCTTCCTTGAAGTAACTATTGTATTCTTTTTTAACCACAACTGTTGTCGATGGAGTGGCAGTGGTGCTGGTGGTGGTGGAGCTAAGTACAGAAGAAGTACTCCAAGGTCCAATATGATCATGATCATGATCAGTGGTGATGATCATCATCTGTGGTGCAGTAAGTAGTGATGATGACACTTGGTTCCTGCAGCAAGTGTGGTTGCCTATGTATATGGTCTCATACATTTGTGGGTTGTCTTCCATTTTCTGAACCTGTTTTGTTGCTTTGCAACCTTGTTCATACTTGTGTGTGCACCTGAAGTAGCTCCTGCATATATATATATATATATATATATATATATATATATATGTATCATTAGATTCACCATTAATGTCGCTTGTCGATTGAAAATTATCAGATCCAGCTGTGTTTTTATTGAAACGCATAATAATGATGTGAATTCAATGTGATGTCATTATTACATAAAATAACAACAAACAATTATGAGTTGTCATTTTAATACGCATGGAAGTCTATATACAACTTGTAATAATTGTATAAGTAATTTTGTTTTCTTCTACATATTCAAAATTATTTTTGTTTTTATTTTCATTGAAATAAATAAAATTATAAACCACTTTTTATAACAAAAAAGAAATACATTCTTTAAAAAAAAGAAAAAAAAAAAAAAGGAAACCACTTCATGCGTGGTTTTGTTGGAAAAAATTTGGACAATGAAATAGTAAAAAACGAATTAGATAAAAACATAAAAAAAAATTAAAAAATTAAATGAATAGATTAAAATTTGATTAATACCTTGGGTATCTAGTATTGAGGATGTCTTTTTGTCCATATTTTCTCCATGCATGACCATCTTCAATGGTGGGAGTTATTATTCTACATGTCTGTGAATTCTTCCTGTACTCAACAAAAAATTTTTTACAAACATAATTAGTTTCCAAACTCCAATATTTTTTCATATTCTTTTTTTTATTATTAATAAATAAAATGGTTTTTTCCTTTTATAAAAAAAAAAGTTGATTCTTTTATTTTTATAATTAAAAATAAATTTTTTTAATTAATAAATAAATAAAATATTGATCTTACTTTCTCTCGTAACGACCCCTCCTCCCCTTGGGACCCGTCAACCTCTTCTTGCTCTCGCCGGAATTCTCCGATCTCCGGCCACCGGAAGCCTGTGAGTCATGCATCTCCCCATCAACAACAACAGCAGCATCAGACGAGGTGGTCGTCGTCGTCGTACTATCCCCTCCGCCGCCACCACCACCACGACTTAGTACAGAAAGAGTCTCCGTAAAAGACCTCAAGATCTTCCCCACCAGCTCCTTCTCCTCCACCTCCTCCACCGCCGACGACCCATCTCCTCCAATAAAGGGTCTCTGCAGGAGCCGAGTCCGGAGCCGATCCGCGAACTCTTTCCCTTGAACGAGCTCTTCTATCGCTCTTTTCCTGTTAAGAGAGAACAGAGTAGTACCCATGAACATATATGATCAACTATGATGATTGATTTCACTGCGGTTCTCTACTGTTTTGATGATGATTTTTTTTTTTTTTTTGTATAGATTTTGAATGATGAGAAGATAACAGGTTGGTTTTGCTTATATATTATGAGTTTATTTATTTATTTTTCTGGAAGATAAAATGAGTGAGGAAGGTGTGAAGAAAATTGAAGGAAGATGTGAGGAAGGAGAGAGAAAAAAGAAATGGAAAAAAATTAAATGTGCTTACGTAAGCAATAGTGACGTATGATAGATGATGCAAGCTGACGTTAATATAACTTTTTTTATTTGTCTCTTTCTCTGTGGAAATTGGAAAATATTTTTAGATCGAAAAATTAAAAATTCTATGAATCTAACGCTCTAATCAATGCCGAAGTTTCTGAAAACCTACCAGCATCGAGAATTATAACTTCTAAGTTCAGTGTATCCCTTCGAGTTGATAAAATTATGCTGATTTAGTTTCATAGTAATTAAAGTTAAAAGACGATATGAATGGAAAGATATACAAATATTTAATAAAAAATTATTTTTTTAATTAAGATATTAAAAGGTTCTGTCGTGTAACCTTTTCGTGCCACACATTTAGTTTTCACTTTTTAATCATTAATGCGTGTTGGATTTTAATTCTTATACTATTTGTTTAAAAATTTATTGAAATATAATATTTAATTATTTATTATTTAATAAATAAAGTTACGAGTCAAACTCCAAACCATAAAAGTGAAAGTGAAAAGTCATCAACTCGGTCTTTTTATACAATAAAATTAACCTTGTGCCCAGTTGAAGTGGGGCCGCCACCTCTAGTTGTGATTGACTGATTGGTGTCCTCATCAATTTATGTCATCACATCAACCACATTTACCTATTCAATATAAATAAGTTATTTTTTATGATTGAGGTATCAAATTTTAATATTAACAAAAAAATTTATATTTACCATTTTAAGATATAAAATATTAACAAAGTATTAATATATTAGCAAAGTAAAATTGGTTTTTGTTTAAAAAAATTATCTCTAACATGTATGTGATATATATATATAAATAATTGGTGTATCTTTAACAATATAAAAAATATTTAATTTTTCTTTGTGTATTATATTGTGCTTGTCTCTTATGGAGAAAAAAATATAATGACAAGTAATTAAATTTTTTTTTTAGAAAAAAAATTATATACAATAAAAGCTTCTTACAAATATATAGTTATATGTCTAAATATTTTATTCAAAATTTTATTTAAATAATATAATATGTGAATTATAATTAATATATTAATAACGAGATAATACGTATGCGTTAACTAAAAGTTAAATATCATATTATTTATATATCATTTTAGATAAAATATTTAATCAATCTAACATAGGAATATTCTAAAATTTATATTAAAACATGACTATTTGCATGCACTTTCAATTCAAAACTACTTTATATACTTTTCCTAAAAAAATATTTTTCTTTGAAAAAATCTGTTTAACGAAAGTGGTCTTTTTTTTTTTTTTCTGTTTTTCGTTCTTTCTTTCTAGATACACTTTTTATTTCTCAATCGAGCAATAGTTTCATTATTTTCCACAGTTTTTCAAACTTAAAAAATAATATATATATTGTCAGTCTTACTGTATTCAATTCTAATATAAAAAAAATAAGCGAATTATAATAGAGGACTTTAACGTTCAATTATATTGTAATAAAATTATAAATTTAACATTAATTACATATTAGTATCCTACCGGTAATTGACTTACTAAAAAGTAGCAGTTTCATTAAAATTTTTGCCTAAAATAATAAAAATACTCTTAATTAAAAATTAAATAATAATAATTTTTTAAATTTTAATAATTAATATATTTTTTAAAAAAAACTAAGCAAGGGTATTTTTATCATTTTAAAGTAAAATTTAACAATTGTTTTTAACTAAATCAATTAATGGTATGTAGTCATGGCCAAGGTTCCGGAATCGGCGGTTCCGGTCCTATTTTTGGCCTAACAGGAACCGAAACCGTAGGGGTCCCGGTTCCGGTTTTGGTTTTGAACCGGCGGTTCTCCGCCGGTTCGGTTCTTCAACCGGTTCTTAGAACCGGTGTGGAACCGCTGGTTCCGGAACCGGTGGTTCTTTTTTTTTTTTACTTTTAATAAACAAAATTTTTTTTTAAAAAAATGGAACCGGAACAGGCAAAACTGTCGGTTTCGATTCCTCGCCGGTTTTAAACCGGCGGTTCCGGTTCCAAAAAATAAAAAACCAGAGCCAGGACTAGGTTTTCCGGTTCCGGTTACTGGTTCTGGATCCAGTTTTGAACTGAAACCTTATATTCCGGTTCAAAACTGCCGGTTCGATTTGAACCGCCCAGTTCGAACCGAACCGGGGCCATCTCTAATGATATAATACTAATATATAATTAAAATTAAACTCATAATTTTATTATAATATAATTAAACATCAAGATACTCTACTACAACTCGCTTTGAAAAAAAATTTAATGCATGTTTCCATTGTTTAATGATTTGTGGAATATATATATACGTCAAAATAAAAGTCAAAAAGCCAAAGCATGCAGCTAATAAATTGCATTATATATATATATATATATATATATATATAGTATGATAAGATCAAACTCTAAACAAAACAAGTTGTGCCACGTGTGACCAAATTATTCTCCAAGTTCATATGAATCTATGTATCACAAATTCCAATGCAATCTTTCATGAATATTCAAATGCAACTTTATGGTTTTGATTTAATTAATTAATCATCTAATTTGCCCGCCCTTTGCTTTATTGTAATCAAAGGCGACCTTTCTTTTGGGGTTTGTATATATCTTTATTGATGGTTTTTGTAAAATGGTACAATTATAAAATTAATAATTGAGATCTGTCGAGATCAATCATTAAATTTACAGTATAGATATTTATTTTTATAATGAGAAATATCTATTCTTTTAATAAGAGGTATAAAACTATTCACATTCTGATAAATACATATGGTAAAACTTGAACTCTCAATACTAATATGTATTAACCATTTGAACTATAAGTATATGTACTTTATTGAGGAGTTTCTATTTTCATTGTATTTTATGAAAAATAAGATAAGTGTATATATATTCTACATAATTGAGATTGGATTGTTGATTGGTAGTTTTAATTTTATTAATAGTAAAATGGTTGAGTATTTTTTCCTTTACTTATGTGATAAGGGTTCGAGTACCATATTTACCAATTAAATTGCAAAGTATGGGTAGTTGGAGTTGTCATTTCGGGACGAGCTTGTAACATTAGATTTCGTTAGATTCCAATATACCTCTGACCTAGTTGGTGTCAGATTTTTTTTTTAAAAAAAAATCCACTTGTAACAAAATTTTAAAATAAATAAACTCGAACCCTTTACTTATGTGATAAGGGTTCGATTATCACATTTTCCCATTAAATCACAAAGTATGGGTAGAGGGAGTTGTCATTTTAGGATGAGCTTATAACATTTGATCTCGTAAGATCCCAATACACCTCTGACTTAGTTGATGTCGTGTGTATATATATATATAGATAAAGAGTCTACTTGTAACAAATTTTTTTAAATAAATGAACTTTGAGATTAAATCAAGAGTATTCGAGATGCATGAGGAATACAATTTTCCTTACTGTTTTATGAGTGAAATAGTAGAACTTGAACCCCTATTACAAATACCAAGAGGTGTACAACATCAGGGTCGGCTCATACCTTTTCGTGGCCCTGGGAAAAAAAATTGTGCCCTTTTGAAGGGATTGCCGAATAGTGCCTCAGCTGAATGTTGGGCTTAAAAAAACAAACAAGGTTTAAAAAACTGTTCGTTGGGCATGTTCTGTATTGGAGGGCATGGTGCCTCAGCTGAATGTTGGGCTTAAAAAAATAAACATGACTTAAAAAACTATTCGTTAAGCCTGAAATGGTGCTCCAGCTGAATGTTGGGCCTAGGGCGACTGCCCTATTCGCCCTGGGCCAGCGCTGGGCCTGACAACCACTCCATTAAAAGGTATCGTGTATTCAAAATTTATTTGATTGAATTAAAATTGTTATGATTGTACAATTCTTTGTTCTAAAACATGAGATTTTAAGATTAATTTTTTTTCAACATCCACTCACAACTCAAATGGTTAATGTATTTCCCTCCCACCTTAGTGACGAGAATTCAATTATCACCATGTAGCGGTAGTTTTATTCTCTTATTTTGAGATTAGATATATTCTATCATGGGAATAGATAATTGGACTATGCATTTTGTGATTGATCTCGACAGGTCCAACAAACTTATGATTAATATTGTAACTGTATAATTCTAATAATAATAATAATAATATTTTAAAAAGGTTAGATGTAACACCCCCTGATCCGACCGGTCTGGATCGACCCATAGAGCGCTACTGGGTTTTCAAAACTTTTCTTGACTCACTTTATAATTTGAAAAATATTGTAAATCAAATAAATTATATCTTAGTAAGCCCATTCAAAATTGTTTGAAAATTTTTGCCAGAGTTTTCTCTATTTTTCTGATTTTCCAAAAACCTATTTTCAACAAAAGTTCAAACAATACAATAATTAACACTTCAAATTTCTTTCTCAATCAAATGCGCACCTGCCGTTTAGTGCGATTTTCTAAACATTTTCAAATGAAATCAATTCATAAGTAATATTTACAAACCTTTGGAAACAAAAACATAAACCATAAAATAATTATTTACAAAACATATATATAACACATTTACAAATTTCTGTATATATGCATGCGTAGCTGACTATAATATACAAAAAATATATGACTACCCAAAGTTTGGTGACTCTGATCCTTAGTCTGCAGCTACCACCTCTTTAGTCTTTTTCCCCCTCTGTATCCCTGTTACCTACGTGTGATAAAAATCAATGCGCTAAGCATATCGCTTAGTGGGTGTACACTAAACTCATTTATCAAAATCATAAAATAAATTTCATCATAAAATGTAAACGTGATATAATATAAAAACAACTCACTATTTAACTCAATTCGTAAATTTAAACTATACAATATTAATTTTCTAAATTCGTTTATAAACAATTTATCAAATTTCCTTTCAATCCTGGCCCTTTGGTATACTCAACATATTATCCGGACTGGATGGGTCTAATCTCTGTAATATCAGTGTGACGTCCGGGGTTGCCCCGCTACAACAGTCACTAGTATCGGTGTGATTGTCCGGGGCTGCCCCGCTACAACAATCACTGGTATCGGTGTGACGTCCGAAATTGCCCCGCTACAACAGTCACTAGTAATAACGATGCAGTACTGCTGAAATAACCCAATTGGTATACCAACCTCCTATATCCGTGTATATGTCCAAGTATCCTAGGTATAACATCCCTAATTTCGAATAATTAATTTAGAAAATGTGGATATAATATTTATGAATTGAGGGGTGAAAAATGTAATTAAATGTATGTATATTTTTATAGTTTCCAGATGGACCAGATGAAACGGTCCAGAAATAATGCATAAAGAGAAGGGTGAAAACTGGGCAGTGAGTACCGCGACCAGAGATCGCGATGAGTCGCTCGCAGTGAAAAAATGGTTATTTCTGGCAGTGAGCACCGCGACTAGGGATCGCACTGACTAGCTCGCGATGAAAATGTGAAATTTGGGCAGTGAGCATGGCGACCACTAGCGCGACCAGGTACCGCGATGGTTGCTCGCGATGAAAGCGGTAGAATTCCTCTAGTGAGCAACGCGACTAGGTGGCACGACCACAAGTTGCGATGACCGAAATTGTATAAAAAAAATAATCTTCTGGAGGCAGCAACCAGAAAAGAAAAGAGAGAGACGGTGAGAGAAAATAAAAGAAAAGAAAGAAGAGAAGAGAGAAAGAAAAAGAAGAAGAAAGAAGAGAAGAGAGAAAGAAAAAGAAGAAGAAAAAATAAGAGAGGAAGAAGAAGAAGAAGAAGAGAAGAAAAAGAAGAGAAGAGAAAGAAGAAGAAAAGAAAAGGAAGAAAAGAGAAGGAGAAAGGAAAAGAGGAGGAAGAAAGGAAAAAAGAAAAAAGGAAATTATTTTTGATATGTGTTTTGATTTAGTAAGTTTGAAAATATATTTATGGACTTTATATACTCGTATTGATTTTATATACTCGTATTTCATTTTTGTATATTGTTAGAACTGTTTGTGCAATATTCTGATATTATGGAAATTCGAATAAAAGCGTATGTTTTCAAAACCTGGTTTACAACTATTGTTTTACGACTATTGTTTGTTTTTCTAATTATGGATTTTGATTGAAATTTATATTCATTGATTCTTGAAAACAAATAACTAATTTGTTATGATATTTGAAAACTGTGAATAATGGCCATGATATATATAGGGAACTATGGATACAGTAAATTGACATGTCAATTGGGTGTATATATGGCAGTACTGCACTGATGTTCCTGATGCTTATGGTGATGATATTACGAATACCATTTCCTTAGAAATGGGAAACCGATTGTGAAATACGGATACCATTTCATTCTGAAATGGGAAACCGACTGTAAGAATATATGGATACCATTTCCTTGTGAAATGGGAAACCGACTGTTTATATAGGGATACCATTTCATATGAGATGGAAAACCCGACTGTAAAACCCGTAATCCAGTCCTGTAAACCCTGTTATGTGTATCAAGGGCCAATTGTGAACTGAAAGCCAGAAAACTGATGTGAAAATAAAGAAATATGATTACAATTGAAACCCAGAAACTTCTGAAATACTTGATTTTTATATAGTCTCAGAAATTGAAATATGATAGTTATTTTATATATATATATATATATATATATATTTCTGAATTACTGAATTTAAGATTTACCGTTTTATATTATATTGCAATTTATTTTAGTGTACACCCACTAAGCATTAGTGCTTAGCGCGTTGATGTTTATCACGCGTAGGTAACAGAGATACTGAGGAAGCAAAAGATTGAAGAGAGAGAGTTGCAGGCAGAGATCCAGAGTCACTACGTTTTGGGGTAGTTATATATTTCTGTATATTATAGTTAGTTATGCATGCATATACAGGAATATGTAAATGTGTTATATATTTATGTTTTGTCACTACTTGTTTTATGATTTCTGTTTTCTGTTTTTCATTTTCAAAAGGATTGTAATGAATAAATTATGAATTGTTTTATTTGAAAACTGATTGGAAAGTCGCACTAAATGGCAGGATACGCATTGATTTGAGAATGCGATATAGAAGTGTTGAAATTAAAATGTATTGGATTTATTTTGTTAAAAACAGGTATTGGGAAATCAGAAAAACAGATGGAACTCTGTCGAAATTTTTGAAATCTGATTTTAATGGGCTTACTAGAAACGATTTTTAAAGTCTAAATTATTTGATTTTCAAATTATAAACAAAATGAAGAACAGTTTTGAAAATCCGGTAATGCTCCCTGGGTCGATCCTGACGGGTCGGGTCAGGGGGTGTTACACTAGGGCCGTTTCACAATACCATATATTCAATTTTCATTTCAATTAACATTCATCAATTCAACAACAATTATATTCACAAAACAATATTCGTAAACATATTCAAAAACATATGATATCACAAATCCATATTAATTTTCAAAATCAATAACAAGTATTTCAATTCATTTCAAATCATTTAATCAAAATATAAAAATTCAAATCAAATAATATAACTAAATTCACAAAGTTTTCATAAATACGTGTACACCAACCTGGATACCGTCTTTACTACTTTTCTCTTCTGGATTTTCCCTTTTTCTTTTCTCCTTTTCTCTTTTCCCTCATTTCTTCATTTTCTCTTCTTCCTCTTCTCTTCTTTTTCTTCTTCTTTTCTTCTTCTTCTTCTTTCTCTCTCTTCTTTTCTCTCTCCTTTCTTTCTTTCTTTTTCTTCTCCCGTTCTCTCTCTTTCTCTTTTCTGGTTAGCTTTCTCGTGAAGCTTTCCACCGCCTCCTATTTTTTTTATAAAAATTCGGTCATCGCGACCATGGCTGTTGTAGCACCCCCCGACCCGATCCGGCCGGACCGATCCGGGGCGCGCTACTCGGACTTTCAATTTCTTTCAAAACTTCATTTTACATTTTAAAATCGTTGTGAGCCCATAAATCAGTTTAGAAATCCTTTTCAAGTGGGCCCATTCACTACAAACTTTTTACGAAAATCCGGCAGAGTACCGTTTGTTTTTCGGACTTTCCAAAAACCTGCTTTTACACAAATCAATTCAAAATTCACATTTTTCACACAAACACTTCTATCACTTTCAATCAGTTGCGCACTCTGCCGTTTAGTGCGACTTTCACAAATAGTTTATAAAATAATAACAAATCATACTTTACTATTTCCATTTAAATAATAAAAGACAGTAATCATAAACTAATTAATTACAAAACATTTTACAAAACGTATTTACAAATTTCCTGTATATGCATGCTTTCAGAATATATACACATAACAAAAGTATAGCTACCCAACTGTACAATCCTGTGACTCGGTCTGCAATTCTTCCAGTTCTTTAGTCTTTACCTTCGTCCTGATTCCTGGTACCTACGCGTTAGAAACAAACTAACGCGCTAAGCATAAAGCTTAGTGGGTGTACTAAAAACTCAATTAAGTAAATTACAATATAATTATTCGTTAAAGAAACAATAAACCACAATAAACCATAAAACTCAATTAAAGAAACAATAAACCCCAATATGCGTTTTATTTCTAAATCACTTTCAAAACAATTAAATTTCAGAATCAAAGCATTAAACACTTTCAATCACTTTAATTTCAATAAGGAGATCAATATACAAATGCTATCAATAAAATCATTCAGTACACTTTTCAATTCCAATCAATTCTGGCCCACTAGAATACTAAACATTCTAGGACTGGAATATGGGTCCACGTGATTGTCCGAGATTGCCCCGCAACAACAATCACTAATATCATCGCGATTGTCCGAGATTGCCCCGCAACAACAATCGCTAGTATCATTGTGATCGTCCGAGATTGCCCCGCAACAACGATCACTAAAATCGGTGTGATTGTCCGAGATTGCCCCGCAACAACAATCACACAATAATAACGGCGCAGTACTGCTCAGTAAAACCCAGCTGGTATACCAACCTCCTATATCCGTTTCTATGTCTAAGTATCCTAGGGCCGTTTCAGTAAATAATTTTCATAAGCAATACTCAATAAATATACATTTCGCACAATATTCCTCAAGAATATCAACAATATTCATACAAAAATATAAATCATGTATTTTTAACAAACTCGACACAATCGGAATACGATCAAAACGCGATCGAACATAAAATCAGTTCAAAATCAATAGTAAGTGCATCAATCATCAATTTTTTTCATATAAAGCAAACACTTTTCATACCAAAACTAGAAATCGAAAACTAGTAACAAATTCGAAAACGAAAATACAAACGAGGAACGAAATCGAAAACTAAAATGAAAAAGTAAACGAAAGACAGCTCGAAACGATTTCGAAAACGAGAGTACACCTACTTGGAATCCGAGTTTTTCGTTCGAGAATCGCGGTTCCACGATTTCGTTTTCCCTTCCCTTTTCTTTCTCCTTCTTCCTCTTCTTCCTCTTTTTCTTTTCTTTTCTTTCTTCTTCTTCTTCTTCCTTTTTCTCGGTCACTCTCTCTTCTCTTTTCTGTTTCTCTCGACCTCTCACTCTCTTTCTCTTTTCTCAACTGTTTTCTGTGGCTTCCACGAGAAGCCAAAATTTTTTTTATATTTTTGTCGCTACCGCGACCGCCGTCGCGACCTGTGGTCGCGATGCTCACTGGAGTGCGCGCACCGCCTTCATCGCGAGCGCGCCTTGGTCGCGCGAGAGCTCGCGCTGCTCACTGCCAATTTTTGACAATTTCATCGCGAGCAGTCCATCGCGACCTGTGGTCGCGGTGGCTGGTCGCGTTGCTCACTGCCAGGTTTTGCCATTTTCATCGCGAGCAAGCCATCGCGACCTGTGGTCGCGGTGACTGGTCGCGGTACTCACTGCCAGATTTTGCGTTTTTCACCGCGAGCGAGCCATCGCGACCTGTGGTCGCGGTGACCAGGTCGCGATGCTCTCTGGTTCAGTTTTCCAATTTTTCATTTTTTTTCATTTTTTCACTATTCAATTCGGTCCGCTGGAAATCATAAAATAACCATACATTTAATTACATTTACACCCCCTCAAATAGTAAAAATTTATTTTCACATATTTCATATATATCAAAAATTCACTACCCGAAATCCGGGATGTTACAGCTGCGTTGCTCACTGGAGTGATTTCACCGCTTTCATCGCGATCAACCATCGCAGTGTCTGGTCGCGATGTTGGTCGCGTTGCTCACTGCCCAAAATCCACATTTTCACCGCGAGCTGCTCAGCGCTATCCCTGGTCACGGTGCTTACTATTTAAAATCACCACTTTTCACCGCGAGCTGCTCATCGCGATCCCTGGTCGCAGTGCGCACTGCCAACTTTTTTTTCTCTTTCATGTAGTCTTTCTGGACCGCTCTATCTGGTCCACCTGGAAACCTTAAAAATATACATACATTTAATTACATTTTTCACCTCTCAAATCATAAATATTATATTCATATACTCAAAATTAATTATTTGAAATTAGGGATATTACATTTTAAGAACATTAAGTCCAATATTTAGAATTTGTTCAAAATAATATATGAAGCTTTCTTTTCTTCAACGATTATATCTAAATTGAGTTAATTGCACCCACAACCTCTGAGGTTTTGCCAACTACAAGTAGAATCAACTTTATCATTTATTGACAATGACCTTTCCTGCCGTTAGAAACTTAACAGGGTCAGGGGTATTTTCGTCTTTTTAGACTTCTTTAATTTTATTTTATTAAATAATAAATTAAAAAATAGGATTTATTTAAAATTAAAATAATAATAATAAAATTAATTAAAAAAATAATAGTTAATGTAGATCCATTTCCCATATTGAATCTCAATCGTCCATCAAGATTGATGGACGGTTGAGATTCATTTGGAAAATGGATTTCTAAAAAAAAAAAAAAATTTGGGAAGAATGTTTGAGTTCTTTGAAGAATCTAAGAACTCAGATCTGGGTTCTTTGAAGGGTTCAAATCGATTTCGAACCCTTTTGGATTAGATCGAAGAACCCAGAAAAGGGTTCTTTGAACCCAGAAAATGGGTTCTTCAAAGAACCCTTATGGGTTCTTCGTTCGAACCCAGAGGGGTTTGAACTCGATTCGATTCCTTCTGAATTCTTCGAAGAACCCAGAAACAGGGTTCTTCGAAGAACCCACCCAGAAAATGGGTTCTTCGAAATTTTTTTTTTTTAATACCTAAATTTGGGTTCGCCTTCAGATTATTGACGAACCCTTCTGGGTTCGTCGCGCTGGAGATCCAACCATGGCTGGATCTCCATCAAGTTTCTTCATTTTTTTTTTTGGGTGGAGATCTAATCTCCAAATTGGATCTCCACCGTCCATCAGATTTGATGGACGGTGGAGATCCAATCTGGAGATTGTATCTCTACCTTTCAAACTTTAATTTTTTTTTAAAAATTATAATAATTTTTTTAAGAAGAAACAATCTCTACCGTCCATCTCACCTGAGATGGACAATAGAGATCTAATCTTTTTTTTTATTTAATAAAAAGAAAATATTGTTTTAGGGGTATTTTGGTCATTTTAACGAACAAAATTGGTCAACGGTTAAATTTAACGGAAGTCAACTAACGGCAGAGGAGGTCATTATCAATAAACGATAAATTTGATTCTACATGTAGTTGGCAAAACCTCAGGAGTTGTGGGTGCAATTAACTCTATCTAAATTAGATAACAAAAAGGGGTAATTGCAATAACCACCCGTGTATATAGGCATAATTGCATAAAAATCTGAGAATAATTGATAATAACAATAACTCCCCTTTGACCAGTTGACTAACCGTTGACCACAGTTAGTCACTAACGGTCAAAGGGGTAAAATTGTTTTTTAAAAAAATTTTAAAAAAAAAAATTAAAAAATGGACCAGATGAGATCTTGTCCATTAGATGAGATAAAAATATCTTCATCCAATGGACCAGATTGCCAAAAAATATATATATATATTTTTTTTCAAATTTTTTTGTTCATCACGGATCTTTTTTTTTTTTTCTTTTTTCAATTTCTTTCTTCTTCATTTCTTCATCATTTTCCTCCATCTTCTTCTTCTTTTCTTCTTTTCTTCTTTTTTTTTTTTTCAGATTTTTTTTTTCTTCTTTCTTCTTCTTCTTCTTCTTCTTTCGAATTTTTTTTTATTATTCTTCTTCTTTTTTTCGGAAAAGAAGAAGAAAAGAAGAAGAAGAAGAAGAAGAAAGAAGAAAAATTAAAAAAAATCTAGAAAAAAAGAAAAAAAGAAGAAGAAGAAGAAGAAAATAAAAAAAAAAATTGAAAAGAATAAGAAGAAGAAGAAGAATAAGAAGAAGAAGAAGAAGAAGAAGAGGAAGATGGAGGAAAATGAAAAAAAAAAATGAAGAAGAAAGAAATTGAAAAAAGAAAAAAAAATAGAAGAAGAAGAAGATCTGTGATGAACAAAAAAATTTGAAAATTTTTTTTTGGTAATGGACTAGAACATCTGGTCATTTGGTCCATTGGATAGAGATATTTTTATCTTATCTAATGGACCAGATCTCATTTGGTCCATTTTTAAATTTTTTTTTTTTAAAAGACAATTTGCCCCTTTGAAGTGACTAACTATGGTCAACGGTTAGTCAACCGGTTAAAGGGGAGTTATTGTTATTATTAATTATTCTCAAATTTTTGTGCAATTATATCTATATACACGGAAAGTTATTGCAATTACCCCTAACAAAAACACCATAAAATTACTAATATTAGGATATGGACTAGCTCCTACCTAATAAATACTTCTAACAATATCAGAATAAGACATTTAAATGGAATAGGACATCACAAAACGTTTTTTATAAACATGTTACATATGTTTAATATTCACAATTGTACTTTGATATTATCGCTTAAAGGCACAATAAAACTCGTCGGAGAAGTGTTGTTTTCTATGAAGTAATTGGAAAATACTTTTACAAATTTTACAAGAAATTTTGTTTTTGGAAGAACAAATCCCCCAAAAAATCCCCCAAAAAGAGGTTAAATTACCAATGAGCGTAACATGGCAATTATCATTGGAGTTAAGCGTAAGAGATTATTTAATTAAAATTTAAATTTAAGATATTATAAAATTTATATCGAGATTATCGTTGATAATTTTAAAAATTTGTTTTTAAAATTACGATGTTATTTGTGCCAATTTAATATATCGTTATTAAAAAATAACTACATTCATATTAATTTTTAGTTGAACGATTGTACATATATTAGTTGGATTGAGATATTCTGTTGTGTTGAGCTCTCTATACATTTGATGATAAAACATTATATTTAAGAATAATGAAAGTGAATAGAATAAAAAAAATAAATCTCAGCATTACTTTAATTGATAAACGTCACTAAACCTATTGAATAAGTATAAAGATCAGCTTAACAAAGGATGTCAATTCATATCCTTCCGTATTAATGATTGAAAAAAATATTTAATTTTTAAAAATATTTAAAATATTGTCCCCCCTAGTTGCTGAGAACAATCCAAACTGAAGTAATAAAATTATTTAAAAATATTTAATTTTAGTAAATTATCATTTTAATTTATTATTTTTTTTTGGAAAATATCATTTTAATTCCATAAATGGTTTATTGAAAAAAAAAAAAAACATTATATGAGAGTTATTGAGAGAGTAGGAGTATGTACACACTATCACCGCTCATGATCAGGAGCAGGTCACCTCCATCACTAGTCCTGAGGATGCTATCATCGTGCACTTCACGCCCAAACCCTAGCCCTAGATTGCCTCTCTCCACGAAACCCACCTCACGCAACCTCCAATCCTCCCATCTGGCCACAAACCCATGTAAGATGTCTCAAACCATGACAGTTTCCAGCAGGTGCTTCACTGCTTCCACCGATCCCATTCCCATTTCCAGCAAACCCGAGTTCGCGAACCCGACACCCCTCGTGGTTGTCTCGTTCTACAAGTTCGCGGATTTTCCAGACCACGCTGATTTTCGAAAGCCTTTGAAGGAGCTCTGTGAAGAATTGGTACTTAATATACTTTTATTCGTTTCGTCCTATTAATTTGTTTTTTGTTTTGAATGCCAGACTTGTTACTGATTTGTAATGTTATTGGTACATTTAACGAAAAAACAGCGTAAAGGAAGCAACTTGGGATGTTTTATGTGTTATAGTTTTAATTTTTTTTTTTAAATTTTTCGGTTGTTTTTGCAAGTTAGATAGAATAATTGTGATATTTTAGGTATAATGCGGTTCTATTTCTATAATGTTCTTGTTTTTAACTTCCGTTTATATGCTTCAAAATGAGTAGAGAAAATTAGAAGAAGTTGTTTCCTATTTAGAATTATGTTAACGATATCCGGATAAGGACAGTTCGAGGGGGATTTGAGATTCTAATGACTTGAAAGTACTTTTTTCTTGTAGCAAATATTGCATTTTGGTTCTGCATAATGTTCATTTACTGAAACCAAGTATAGACGTGAACGATTATTAGTTTGAACCAAAGGTTTGTCTGAGTTCAATTTGACAAATTGTAGATTTAATTCGTTGGCTGGACCTTGCAGCGACTGAGCAGGCTGCTAAGAAATGGCAGTTCGAATGTTGTTTATGTACTTTCTTTTAGTCCATGGATAATGAGTTACAGAAATTAATGCACATCAGTGTTGTACATACCTTACCAAGCTGATACTCTTCAGCGTGTTTCAGGTGGTATCATTCTTGCACCAGAAGGGATCAATGGCAGCATATGTGGGACCCGAGAGGCAGTTGAAAGAGTTTTAACGTTCATCCAAAGTGATGACCGTTTGAAGGGGCTAAGACGAATAGAATCTCCCGTCAGTCCTGAGGAGGAGGCTTTACACCATGGACACACCAGCAGTTCTCCTCTTGCAGCTGGTGAAGATGCTCCATTCCGATGGGATCATGTGAGGGTCAAGTTGAAGAAAGAGGTATTGCTGCAAAAGCCAATTCAATGCTGTTTCTTGTTTGGATTTAAAATGATCACTTTTGTGATGGGAAGCTAACATATCAAACTTCTGGTGAGCTATTCTTATCTTTACTTTGTTTTTCTTTTTGCAGATTGTTACTCTGGGAATGCCGACCGTATCACCTATTGAAAGGGTTGGGAAGTATGTGAAACCAAGAGAATGGAATACATTGATTAGTGATCCTGATACGGTGGGTAACTTGTTATGTTTTAGGTTACCTCTCTCCATTGCAATTACTGGTTTACTCTCGATTTCTTTTTAACTGGAGGTTATTTGTTGTTTTGATTACGACCTTGAACTGGTCACTGCATTTAACTTCGTAAAATGCTTTAAAGAAGAACAGGAATTCACCATCCTAAGCAGATCTACAATTCTCAGTCAATACAGTAAAGCAAATTGATCAAATTAATAAAATTATAGGACATTCACTTTACAGTATAATACATAAGGGTTGGACAAGCCATTTACTCTGTCATGAGTTGGTATGGTGCTTGACCAATGAACTGAATAAAGAAAAGAGGCATACATCTTAATTTGATCGTTGTGTTATTATTATGTGTATTTAGGTGGTGATCGACGTGCGCAATAACTATGAGACAAGAATTGGGAAGTTCAAAGGAGCAGTTGATCCCTTAACCACAGCATTTCGTGAATTCCCATCTTGGGTGGAGGATCAGTTCAAATGTGATGAAGCTGCTGGCAAGCAGTCAAAGCTGGAGATGAAGGATTCAAATGAAATCACCAATGAAGAAGTGGAGAGTTCAAAGCAGAATATGCCAAAGCGGGTTGCAATGTATTGCACTGGAGGAATTCGATGTGAGAAAGCTTCAAGTTTTCTCCTCAGCAATGGTTTCAAAGAGGTGATTCTCCACGTGGACTCTCATCTATTTCTTATAAAACTACTTGTTGGAAGATTAATCGATGGTGGCTGACCTCTGTTGATGGTGCATTTATATCAGGTTTATCATTTGGAAGGTGGGATTCTGAAATACCTCGAGGAGGTTCCAAAGACTGAGAGCCTCTGGGAGGGGGAGTGCTTCGTGTTTGACAAAAGAGTATCCGTGGAGCATGGTTTGGCACAAGGAACATTCAAGCTCTGCTACGGATGCAAGCAGCCAGTGAGTGATGCTGACATGGAATCCCCAGAGTGGGAGTATGGAGTTTCTTGTCCACACTGTTACTCATCAAAATCAGAAGAAGAGAAAGAGAGAGCGAGAGCACGACAAAGGCAATTCGAGAATTGGGGTATCATTGGCGGTCCTGACAAGGGTCGCCGACCAACATCTAAACCAGATAACGAGAAGAGAAACAATACTCAGCTTTCAAGATCGGTTTAACTAGTTGAGATAATGAGATCCTAAAAGAACTAATTTTGTCACAACCTCAAGTGATTCAAAATATTTGCTAGAGCTTTGTCTGTGTTTTGGCTTTCATGTACTAATACTGGAGAAAACCTGTGTAGAAAATTGTTGTTATGATTTTGGGCCTCTTTGGAAGTTATATATGGTTGGAAAATGTTGTCATTATTCTAATGTCTTCACTTTTGTCAGTGATTTTCATGTTTGGTTGTCTCGAATTTTTCGGATTTTTTCTTTTAACATTCTCTAGGCATAAAATTCATTCGATTATTTTTCAAGAATTTCATATTTCTAGCTATATACAACATGCATTTTGGGTGCAGCACTAGCAGATTTTAATGGTATACTGACGAGGATTGCAATGGCATATTAATCGTAACGAGAGATTGTCACGCCCACGCGTTGGGATTGCCATGAAATATGCATCTTAACATTTTCGTAAAGCGATCGTAACGAGAGATTTACATACATTCCACTCCGTCCAAGATTTTACTAGTGATGGGCATGGAATTCAACAATGACAAAAGACACGTGGCAGAATTTAATTGCTGAATAGAGGAAAAATAATAGTTAAGAGTTTTACGGTAGCTGATCTCCACCGTTTGCGGTAACAGATCCAACGGTGTAAAACGACTTGACCTTTTATTTTATTTAATTTTTTATAATATTGACCAACCAAATGGTGGAAATAACCATGACATTGTCATTATAAACAAACAAAGATCCGGTGCATTAAAAGTTGCAGTTTTTATCTATCAATCAATCAAATTTTAGGGTTTCGAATCGGAGAAATCAAAATGTTTAAGCTTCTCAAGCCGAGTCTCCGTCCACAGCCCGTCGACATCCAAGCCGCCGCCTTGTGGGGCGTCGCCGCCGGCACCACCGCTCTTTGGATCGTCCAAGTAACTTTCTTTTCCTGTTTTCCTATTTGTTTATTTTCGTCATTCGGGTTGTTGCTATTGGATCTTTTTTTTTATTAAAATTATTTGATTTCAGTTTTTGATTAAAAATTTGAACTTTTTGTTTATGGTCTCATTTTTTCTTATGTTGTTAGGATTTGAATCTTGGGTTGATTGCAATGATTTTCATGGTGGTTGTATATGCATATTGGTAGTAGTATTCTTGTAAATCTATATGTTTTTTAATACTCTATTTGGTATCTGATAATTGTTCGAATTTGGGGTGGATTTTTGAATGTTGTGAACACAATTTCAGTGATGGAAAATAAATGATCCATGAAAATAATCTGGGAGGAAATTGATTGATGGATGCAATACTCGTTATTGATAGTTGTAAATTGGTGGTCAGCCTTGAAAATGGTGAATGCATATGTTTCTTTCAATGAAATTGCGTTATACGTGGAGAACATCAAAGTATTGAAATGTGATGGTATTGTATTTGCTGGTCAGCTTTTGAGCTTAGTTATAGGAGACCAAAACTGAGCAAAATCACAAACTTGGTGTGGGTGTTGTGGGAGCAAGTTTCTAATGGTTATGGATGCAGCATAATGTTCATGTTAAATAGGGGTCATGGAATTTGCAAGTGTTTTCAAAATTAATAGCATCATGAAATTGAGTTCTTGAGAGATTTATGATGTACAAAGGCTACTTTATGCTTCTTTGTGCCTTCTCATGTTTTTTAAACCCATGTGGCATTGGTTTTTGTTGATCATCTTAGTTGATCAAGTAAGGTGCCCTTGTTCCAGTCATATGTTGATGCGGAATCGCATATTATGTAATGGTGTTAATACTCAATGCACAATTTCGCTTATGTGAATAATTCATCTAGATCACGTAAAACTCAATTGTCCACATGACTTTTATTGTGACAATTAATTATGTTTTCTGGAGGTGGTAATATTGAGGTGATTAAAGTGAATAATTTGATTTTGTTTTTGGGGGTTCTTTCCTCATGATCAAGATTATGCAGTTTGTTAAGCAATTGTGCATGTGCTGATGCTGGGTGGGATAAGGCCGTGTTCTATTCTTGTTGTTTTGATGGTGAATTGAATGGATCCTTGGTTTTATGTCCATTTAGCTTTGAAATGTTGAATGTGTTTTTATGTTTTAACAATTTTTTCATTTCCATCTGTTTGGTTTTTGTTACTCTGGTGACAATCTCTTTCTTTTTGCTATGCAAAGAGATCTCAAGTGATTGGTTGGCTATTGGAAGCACTTTTCATAGGCACTGTAGTTGCAATATTACATGAAATGTTTATATTTTGAGAAATTTGTTCTTTTTCTTTTTTCCTGGTTAGGTAGGGGTTTGACTTTGAGGATTTTGATATTAAAATCATTCTTATATTAACCATTAAAGTTGATTTATGTTCTTCTGTAACTTCTGCTAACTTTTATGTTTTCTCCCCAGCCCTTTGACTGGTTGAAGAAGACCTTTTTCGAGAAACCGGAGCCTCAGAAGTAAAATAGGGACTGAAAACCTGCAAAGCTTCAAGTTTTCATTTAGGAGGTTGTGGATGAGAAAAACATATCCGGATATGATCTGAATAATATTGTCTCTACTTCATTGTTATTTTCATGTTGAGGCCGTTTTGGCATTAACTTTTGACAATATTTTGATAAACCTCAGACCCCAAGTTTATTTTAATCTCTCAATTCAACATTAGAAATTTCTCGTCATTCCATCTCGCCCTGCTCTGAAAGGGGAAGTTTTAATCTTTCTGGTCTCCCTTTTAATCTACCATTTTTATCATATTTACTCATAAGTATACATACAATAGGTTGTGTTTTAGCATATGGCATTTCCAAGCAATGTTTTGCATACAAAAGCAAAGAAACGAACAATCTTATAGATACAATTGCTGTGCGAAACCACAGGGCAAACTGTGCTGTCAACCCGAGATGATCATCCGTAAATTCAGGCTAACGATGTGGTGTCTTTTTTATGATCATGGTTTGGTCCTTTTAGGACTCTCTACATTGTGGTTTTGATGTTTGTAACTTTTATCCAGAGATCAGTGCGGAAGAAAGTGTGCTCTCCTCTCTATTTGATGCTTCAAGCTTTACAATTAGCACAAAATTTGTATAAATAATAAAGTAGACGTGTTTTTTTTTTTACAGATTCACATGACATATGAGCGTCGAAGTATTTTTCTAATTAAATAAACAAGCTTTGTCTATAATGTAATAATATTTATTTAGTTAATAGTTATTAGATATAATTTCAATACAAATTAAAAAGTAGAAATGAAAAAAATAAAAGGACTGGAGGTCTGTCACGCTCTCTAAAAAGAGTAATGAAATTATCAAGTTTTTATTTATTTATTTATTGTAGTGAAAAATAATAAATCAAATATTAATTAGAAGTGAAATGATACATCTAATGAGTGCAGCCCAGCCCATAAGAGCCTGGCCCAATAGCAAGTTTGACCCAGAAATGGGTCAAATTCTATATTAGAGGAGACGTGCAAAGCACGGGGACTGGTTCCCTCCAAAAGACCAGTTCTCCAACCAACAGTCAAGAGTCAAAGTTTTGGTCTCTCTCAAACAACACCTGTCTATCTCTCTCTCTCTCTCTCTCTCTACGCGTCCCTCCTATAAAACTTCACCACCTTTATCTTAAATCTCTCTCCACTCACCAGAACAGAACAAGAAATTTCGGTTCAGGACGAGGACGAGGACGAGAACCGTGTTCGTTTTGTAAGTTGAAAATTTATTCTAACTACCAACTGAGTTGATTTTTCTTTTTCTTTTGTTTTGTTTTGTTTTTTTTTTTTTGTGTTTGATTGTCGCAGGAGAGAGAAAGAGACCAAAAGAATGGAGAGGAAAGTGATGGAGTGGTGTGATGCTGCGAAGAGAGCGGCGGAGGCGGCGGCGGTGGTGCAAGAGGAGGCGGAGGAGAGCCGATGTGTTGATGCCTTGAGTCAGCTCAAAAACTTGTCCATCACCTGTCAGATTCTTGTTTCCACTCAGGTATTTATATGATTTTTTTTTTGTTCTTGAAAGCATGAAACTGCTCCAATTTATTTCTCATTAAAGATGCAAAAACAGAAACATATAGAGTAATATTTTTCTTCTATATATATATGTTGGTAACGACTTGTGGTATATTGAATCATTTGATTTATAATTTGATAGATGCTGGGGTTTTTTGGTTTTAGTTTAGTTTTTGAGTGGAAAAATTTTCAGGTTGCAAGGCATATTAGACCGCTGACAAAACATCCTAGGAAGAGAATTAAGGATTTTGCTTCTGATTTGATTGTGTCGTGGAAGAACATGTTCATTGAGCAAACGGAGAGAGATGAAGTTGATCCTCCAAATAGAGAGACTAGTAAGATGAAAAAGGCTCAGAAAACTGATGGAAACAGTACTCCGAGCTCCAAGAAAGTGATGAGATCAGAAACTGTTGTGACGGAGGAGGAGAAAATCAGCTCCGCAGGACAATGTCAAGGTCGAAAAAGTGATTAGAGAAGAGATACAAGATTCTACTGTTGTTGTTGTTGCTGATGCTCCTCCTCCTCCCAAGTTGGCTTCCATGATCAAATGCAATGATACGTTGCGAGATGCTATAAGGGAGAAACTCTACGAGGCTTTGTCCAAGGTTGCTAGCGAAGCTGCTGAAGAAGAAATCCGACATGAAGTGAATGCTTGTGATCCAATTCGGGTTGCTGTTTCCGTGGAGTCTGTGATGTTTGAAAATTGGGGCAAATCTAATGGAACTCAGAAGACCAAGTATAGATCAACATTGTTCAACCTTAAGGATCCGAAGAACCCTGATTTCCGGAGAAAAGTTCTTCTAGGGCATGTCAAGCCCGAGACACTTGTGAACATGCGCGTGGAAGAGATGGCGAGTGACGAGAGACAGCGGCAGAATCAACAGATCAAAGAGAAAGCCCTGTTTGAGTGTGAGCTAGGAAGTGCACCGAAGGCCACAACTGATCAATTCAAGTGCAGCCGATGCGGGCAGCGCAAGGAGCACCTACTACCCAATGCAGACGCGGAGCGCAGATGAGCCGATGACAACGTACGTAACATGTGTGAACTGCAATAACCATTGGAAGTTTTGTTGATTCTTCATTTAAGAGTTTGCTCTTCATTAGTTAGCACTAGCATTAGTAGATTAGTCATGTAGCTGCTGGTGCTGTTGTGATCAGCACTAGGAGAACAGCTTCATTATGCCTTAGCACATGCATTCGGTCCAACAACATCGCACCATGCGGCGTGATATTAGTGGGTTAGGCATATAATGCAAATCTTTACGTCACTAGTACGTATTAGTATTCTACGTTCCTCCGAAATTTTTAGTTAGCACTAGTTCGTAATAGTATTCTATGTTCCTCTGAGAATTTTTAGTTACAGTATGAATCTGTTGTGTATATATCATAGATTATTGACAGTTTTTAGTGGATTAATGTATATATTGTTTTATGATCTTACGTTGTTTAGGAGAAATCCTTGATGTCATTGTCAATAAGATTAAGATAAATTTCGAATATGAAATAATTATTGAATCACAACAATTTAGATGTTTTCACATTTATACAAGTGGAATTTAGGGAGCTGTTTAGTTACTGTTAACGGTATACATAGACAGTAAAGAAGGGGTATATATGTAGCATGATGTGCCCGAATTTCATCCGGGAGAGGAAAACCAAAATCTGTTAATATATATGTGTGTGTGTGTCTAGTCTCCTTTTTTTTTTTTTTTTGGTCATGACATACTCTTTGAAAGTGCCAACCCCATAGGAGAAGAGTTGAATGGAGAGAGAGGTGTTGGAGCTGTTCGAGGTGGCGGACGCGGCTGCCTCCTTGGATGGAGGAGCAGAGGAGATCTGGTGCATCGGCTGAAGAAACTTCCCATCACCGATCAACTTCTTCTCTCAACTCAGGTAAGTAGAGTAAACCATTGGTTTTGTTAATGGTTTACTTGAAATTAAATTACCTTTATTATAATCACAGATTATGTTAATCTGTAAGACATTTCCCTTTTTCAATGAAGAATTTGGAAGCTATAACAATTCTATTTTGCTTTATATTGTCACATTCTACGTTTTCTCTTAACTAAGTAGTCGCGTTTTGGACTCAATTGTTGAAAAACACTTAGCGCGAAAGCTACGGCATGAAGCAAATCAAGAAGGGTGCTTTCCTGGAGCTCAAAGTACTCTCAAAACAATTTCTTTTCGTGCTAATTATTGCAAAAGCCTTGGAAAACAAGAGACCTGTTGAAGGGGAGGAGCTTGAAAAGGCAGGGACCGGACCTGCCATGGCTAACACGAAGGTCTGACACAGAACTTCCTCCTCGGAAAGCTGAGAAGAAGAAGAAGAAGGGTTTTGAGTCTCAAACTGCATAGGTTAGAACTTAGAACAACTGATGATCAGAAGTACAATTATCATTACAAGCTAGGTACAATTGATGTGCAAATAACGAGAAACAAAATGTAACTAATATAGAAACTCAAACCAAACCAGTAAGATAAAATGATGTTTATTATCAGACTTGAACCAAAAAAAAAAAAGAAAGGCAGCAGCAGAAATGTTGTTTGCTTTTGATGTCTTCTCACATATTATTACAAAACATCATGACACAAATATGATCACAAGTCATTTATTTATTTTGTCTCCTTGAGAGCCTGGAAGACTTTGCTGCTCTTGTCAAAGATGTGTGCTCTTCTGTTGTAATCAGTTGGCTCTTTGCCTTCATCATCCCCCATGATTGCTTCTCTCTCAAGGCACTCCAGCAACTCCACCGTTCCGCTCCTCTCCTCCTTGCACTTCTCCCTCAAATTCCCAATCTTCATCCACTCCTCCTCCTCCTCCTCCGGGTTGTCCATCTTCACCACCACTGAAGAAGAAGATGGCGATGGTGATGACCCCAGAGCCAAACACCCAATAGCTACCACTCCATTGTTGTTGCACTTGAATCGCAAGCTAGATGGAAGATTTCCCAGCTTCTGGATCCTGTTTGGTGGGTAAAATGGAGTAAAGATTTGAGCTTTTGTCTGGTAAAAAACAGAGGTAGCTTCCATGGTGTTTTTGTGTTTTGTATGTTTTGATTCTAAAATGTTTATCTGGTGTGATTGTCTATGGGTTGGTTTTGGTTTCATATATAGTTTCGGTGGGTGAGAATTGTAGCCGCCTCTGCCACTACACGTGTCGGTTTAGAAGTCCAAGATGCAAAACGCGTGACAGGGAAGTGCATGGAATCTGGAACGTGTAACTGTGTAAGAAAATGGTGGAGGATTCAGGATATTGTGGGGTCCATGTTGGTTGCAGAGGGGAAGAGCACGCGTTTCAATCTAAGCATGACTGCCACGTATGTCTAGTCTCCAAATTGTTTTTGTGTTGTATTATTGGATGTTATGTTATCCATTATCCATTGAAGAAAAATAAAAAAACAGAGCAATTCAATTTCATACACAATTTTTTTCTGTAACATTATTCAACATGGGCTTGTTCCAATTCAAATTTGGGATGGATTGAGTAGATTTTCTTAAATGGAATCAATCCGATTTTTTATACGGATCTAGATCATGTGATAGTATATGCAACGGGTTATCCATGTCACACAATACATTCTTCATGCATACCTAAGGTGCGGATGGAAAAATGAGCGCACCTTTGAAAAATTAACTAAATAGTTTGTTTCTGTTAACACCATAGGAGGAAATTCTTCCTACAAGTCAATGTATTTACAAAAAAAGAGAACCAATTTTTTTGTGTGCCTATTTGTGAGTCTTGTGACAAAGAAAAGCTTTATTGTCACTGTTGATACAAGGCAGAGAGTTGTACAACAAACTAAGTTAGTTCTAATAAAAAAAATAAAAAAAAACTGCCCTAAATCAGTTATGTACACGTAGTTAAATTAGCTTATTTAATTTACAAAAAAAAACAAAAGAAAAAAGAATGCATGTTGAATGTACAAATGTGGGCTCCTGAACAAACTTATATACACCTCTGACCCATGTAACATGTCCGCTTCTTGATTTCGGCTAGTCTGATTTCACGTTAACTTGCAACATTCTTCCAGTTTCTCTGACTTGCCTGTCGCTGCAGCTTGCTCCTTATCGTCAATCCTAGAAATCTGGGACTGACATTCTGTTCTTGGGTGCGAATTGGTCATGACAAGTGATGACTCAACTGTGATCGTGACAAGACCAGCTCAAATGCCTCAATACTTTTCAGTTTCATTTCCAAACTGGTGCGTCATTGTGGTTGTGTTGTATGCTCCTTGAGTCTCCTTTCTGCTGCCATTGCGGCAGCCACGGAAGGAGGCAACCGCCTTAGACTTTCAGTTTCAGTTGGCTTTTCATCACTTTCAGGTACTGGGGATGGGGTTGCTGCGAATAGGGATTCAACATCTTTGAGAGTCAAAAGAGGCTGATCTTGATTCTTTGTGTTCCCGCTAATGACCGAGCTGGTATTCCTGCCTCTATTTAGTTTGTATATGCTGTCTTCAACGGTATCTTTAACCTAACATCATATAGCAGAGGAGAGAATGGATGCCATTAACGCATGAATCTATGTCTAATTTCCATGGCATCTTGATTCACAAATGAAAATAAAATATGGTAGAGGAAGATGCACATACTATGAAGCGATGAACAAGCGTTCTCTGTTCCTGCCCAATCCGGTGTACCCGACTGATTGCTTGTGCTTCTGCTGCTGGATTGAGTAGTGGCTCTACGAGAATAACATGTTGTGCTTCTAAAAGATTAAGGCCGTTGGCTCCATGTTGGATTAAGAGTAATAGAACTTGAACAGACTTTGGTTCCGGCTGCTGGATATGTGTCTTGCGGGTTCCTACAGCAAAGCTTTTCTGTCCTCTAAATGCGCTAATGGCAACTTGTGATTTCCTGTACTTACAAAGCCATAACCATTAAAAACAACAAGAATATCAGTCGAAGTACAGAAAGTAGCTTAATCAATATCAACAAACAATGCAATAATGTATCTTTTTTTTTTTTTTTCTTTCGATTATTTAATATGCTAACAAGACTCCAATTGTTATGCATAGTCATTTGGCCCATTTAAGTCCAAAAGTTCAGCATAAATGTTGAATCATAAGATGTTTAATAGATCGTTTTACCTGCCTCCTTTCATCCGGATACAGGTGATATTGTTGGCGACAAAGGCATGTTCTAACACATCAAGGACATCATTCCAACTTGAGAAAACAAGAACTTTTGCTTTTGGATCTGTAGACTTGATCCACAAAATTCTCCTCGTAACCGCTTCAATCTTCATAATAGCACACAAAGTTAGCAAAATTGTCAATTAACTCCAAGGCAGATGAAAGTTGCAAAAAAAAAAAAAAAAAAAAAGGTAAGTAGACTTTTTTTTTTTGCTTTTTCTAAATTCATAAATAGCCACATAAAATCATTATATGTATAAGGTGCATTATAACGTTAGTAGTACTAGTTCAGATGAGCAGGATGGAGTGAAACCATACACAACATCATGAAAGTGTCAAAATATATAGGTGCCAACGCACAAACATGCACACAGACATGATGTGGCAGCCTGAGTGGCAATGGTTGAACCAGAATAGGACCTGATGCAGTAAAGCAAGAACGTTTTAAAAGATTAAATAATGTTTGTACCAACTTCGCGGTAATCGATTTTGCGCATCCAATTCTTTGATGCAAAATTTTCTGTGTATAATTTCATAGGTCCCAAAAGAAAAGAGAATGGGTATGTGTGTCTTACATACATAAAAATTTATTCCATGTAAATTATTTTAGTTAGGAAGTATACCTTCGTTCCATATGAACCTTGAACAGTCAAAGATGCTTCACTCTTTTCACAATCTTGAACTTTATTCCGCATATCAGAATCACAAGAATTCTTTTGTCTATCATCAGCATAAGCAATATTTCGAAAATCTGTACGTTGTCGACAAGTTGGGCACATTACCCATTCATTTTGAACCTTACTATCATGAAGTAGTCTCTGCTCAGTCATTGCAAACAAACCTGCAAGAAATTAAAGTGGTGATTTAATGAGGCTCAAAAGTACATAAAATATATCATAAGAGAGACAATATCAAGTAATAACAACAGAGACCTTCAAAAGGTGAGCACTTACTAAGGTTTAAGGCATCCCAAAACAAAAGACAAAAAAAAAAAAAAAAAAAAAAACTTTCAATATTTGAGGAAATAAGGCCTCCAAAATCAGAAAAAAATTCTGGTTTCAGAGAGCTCCAAGCTGAACCACATCAGATCAAGTGGTAGAATTTTCAATATTTTCATCATGGTAATCAGAAAGTTATTGTATCCAAATCTTATAATAAGATGCTTCAACATATAAGAGATAACAAATCTATGTTTGTGCACGTATTTTTAACAGAACTGTGATAAGGCATCTATCCTAGGACCAACAGGATTGTACTCTTCCATGCACAGCTTTTGGGGCAAGTGAAACATGCCATGAAAACAGGTGGCGTGAAACTTACATTTGCAGCAAGTGGCATGTCCGCACTGAAAAACCATCCTTCGATTGCTTAGTTTTTCCTGACATATTGGGCAGGCTTCCTCATCAGCTTTCGATTGGGATTCACTTATCTGTTCTGTAGGATTTGATACGGCAACCATCTCTTCAGTCAACAGGGAATTGTCTAAGCTTTCTTCCAATGGTGATTTTTGTTTGGATTTTACTAAACCCTGCATATATTTTCAACCAATTTCTATCCTCATAAATAACAAATTACAGAAAGCTATATAAGATTATCTCAAATGAGGAGACACACAGAGAACATATAAACACACACACAAAAAAAAATATATCATCAGGTAGTATGGGTTTAGATTAATTTCAGGTTCATTACTCTATAGCATGATAACAATAGTAAGTACGGAATTCTTTCTTGCCATTGCTAAGACATGTTCCAGCCTTGGAGAAAAATAAAAATTGATAAGGTAAGGAGTACATGAATGAAATTCCCAATATTTACTAGTAAAAAATCTCTAGCATAAATGATCAAGTAGGTGAAACACATCAATGGTGAATCTCATTATAAAAAGACGAGTAATTTTACTTAATGGTGCGTGTGAGCCAATTTCTGGGCCATGTGTGATTATTGCAGCAATTCTACTTTTAGCATATAAGAGGAAACTTAATTTAGGATATGAAGAAATGCTGACGATAGACTTCATGCTATTACCTTCAAATAACGAAGCTTCCCTTTAATACGTGATAACAAAGCCATTGATATGAACTTTTCAGTAGAGTTGGTCACACTAGTAAATGCTAGCTCATCTGGACTTAAAGCATCGACAGCATTATCATTCTCGTCTTCTTTTAGGTGCAATCGTGTGGTCGCCATCTTAATTTCATCATGAGCACGGAGAACTTGAGCTTGAGCAATAGCCAAGGACCTTGCATGGGCATACTCCTTTCGCATGCACTTTTTTTTAAGTAGAAACGAGAAGGGAAAAGAGGTCAGATCTTTAAGAAATCAAGAATGTTAGTGTGCAAACATATCAAATTAAAGCTTCTAACAACATGAGCATAAAACAAGCATATGCAGTAAGGAGATAATTAGAGCATGACTAGAACCCTAAGTTAATAATCCAATAATAGCAGGATGCTCGGTGGCAGTTTAGTAGTGGCTACCAGCCAAAAAGAATTGACCAGGCCATACCTCCAGAATGTGTAGCTGCTTGCTGGCCGCTGAGATAGCCTCCCTCCCCAATTGATTCTTACAGTAACTCTTTATAACTCCAAGAACAACCTCCAATTCAGAGGGAGATTTTGAAACCTATCAACTCAATATTGTAAGTAGAAGAACATGTAAAGTAAATACAATGCATTATTGAGCATCATATTGATTTCACTATAATGAGATTGACTACAATATGTTTTCAAAGTATTAGCACCATATCAAACCAAGATTCCATAAAGGGTGTAACAACTTAGAAGCATAATCAAACAAACAGTAAAACCCACCACAACTGATGAATGCTTATGGACTTTGATTTCATATATTTTATTCTATCATCCTAAGAGGATTCTGTCTAGTAGCGGATTGCTAAGTTGGAACGTGACACATTCAAAATTTTGTATCAGCAATAAATGAACCAGTTGCATTCATAAAGACGAGATAAAACAGAAAACAAAAAATGAAACTGCATTGGTGATGTCAGAGTGGATAGAAGAGATAGAAATAGAGTTAGAAAAGAGAACAGAATTCTGAGAGAGATCGGGAGACTCTTATCAGATAAGAAATATAAAACGTAATCTCAAATAAGAAAATAAAAGTGCCTAATAACACAAGTATGCCAAAAATAATAATCCAAAGTTCCTAATAATAAAAATATATCAAATATTTTCTAAATTTGTTACAGACAGGACAGAGTAACTGACCACTACTTTTTCTCTGACGTCTCTCTTTCTTATTTCATCGTAATCAGCACTAGATGAAGTTGAATTTTTGTTGGGCTGTGATAAATACCAATAGAATTGGTTGAGTGAAGAATTCTTCTTCTGCAAAACTACTGCCTCTTCAGCAGATGTAATAAAATCTCCATGTGATTTCTGGAGACGAAACAGCCTTGCCTCATATTCCTGGGGAAGGAAGTATATTATTACTTTAAATTGTATATATCAACATAGAAATTAACAGACAAGTTTCAAAAGCAAACCTGAAATAATTCGTCTAGTTCACAATGAACACAGGTGGGACCATCACCAACACCATAGCAAATACGGCAATTTCTCACACGTTCCATATCCTCCTCCTTTGGTTTCTCCATTGTCTTGTCAATTTCTAAAAGTTGATCAAGTAAAGTTTTCCTAGAGGCTTCCAACAGATCTAAACCAGTACTGGATATGATACTTTAGACCATTTATACTTCGGAAACTGGATTGAAAGCAAAAGATGTCAAGTACTATCTATCAAAAATTATATTGAAATAAGATATGCCCACTAGTTATTGAACATCAGAAATTCTCAGTAAGCAAGAGGATTTCACCTTTGCTACCCGAAGCAAACTGACTTGATTACCACGCAGATCACAAAATATATAGTTTCCAAATACAAACTGGTTGTATATATGAAGCACATAAGAGATGTGATGTTAAAATCTAAAAGATTCACTAACCGGGATGCAATTCTCGATGACCTTGAATTGTTTCGAGTTCCCACAATAGCCTCTTCAATCTTTCTGATCAACTCTCTTGATAAGTCTTTGTTCCCCTCGGCATGATGAAGGGCTTCCAACCACCAACCAAAACTTTGCTTTGTTATATCGTTCGATGCATTAGAAACCTCCAAAATAATATATTAAATCAAACACTGAACTATAAAAAATTAATACAATAAAATGAATAAGACATATATATCCATGAAACCATCTATCCAGTTTGAACCTAAATAAAAATATCCTGAGATATTGATGATAAATAAAGATAAATCAAAATGTTGTCCAACATGAAATACTATCACATAGTATTGATTAGTGAATAATGGCAGACTCCTGCTTCGCTATGCCAACAATAGAAGAACAACATTAGCTGTCAACTCTTGCAATCAAGTGCCGGAAGTAAAGTGAATGTCAAGGTTATCATTCCCATTGACATACTAATGGAAGAGAGATTGCATGAGATCCTAAGAAGCCCCTCAACTGGTGAAAGTGGTGTAAGGGATAATATTTTATTTAAGGAGTGTTTGATTCTTGAAGCATATATGTGTACAAGTAATATATGCAATTTCAGATTTCAATGGCTAGCTTATGCACAGTCTAGACTGTCAGAGATGTACTTAGATGGGGTCCCTTGCAGGCATGGGTATTGCATGAGAACACTGCAGAGGGGTCAGAATATTTAGAGATTCTTAAAAAAAATAAAAATTAACTAATTGACAATTAAAAAAAAAATTATGAACTGGTAGAATACAGTGCATATCTAATGCATAGCACGCAGCGATCATTCATTGACAATAGATGTTATACCAATGTGAATAGCTGTGCATATGATACAACAGACAGAGTCCTGATCCTAAGCATCAAATACATAACAGAGATGAGGTGAAGAAAATATACCTGCATGTACAACTTTCTAAACTCTTGTTGAGCAACTGACAGCTTTGAACTAAACACAGATAAATACTTCTGCTTCAAGTTCTCGCATGCTGCTCTCAAAGATGCATCACTGAAGGATGTGGATGGCACATGGAACTCATTATCAGATACTAGGTCACCATGGAAGCCATTTTCCAATATGCCAGGTGTGTGATCTCGCAGATTCCCAGAAACAATGAAATCTGGATTGTCTTCCTCACTGAATTTTTGCCTCTTTGCAGCATTTTGATCACATATTTCAATATTATGCACTCTGGAGGCCTTTTCAGAGCCTAAAGAGTACTGTTGTCCCATTAAGGGGTGTTGTTCTGAGCAGTTTGTAACCATTGGAAGAATCTCAGCAAGATTGTGATGAAGGTGAATATTCAATAAAGGATCCAGGCGGAAATCTTCAGGAGTGCTCTTCAACTAAGGCCATTGCTTCCTTGTACAAAGATGCTGCTTGAGCAAGATCTTTCTCAATCATAGCTATCCCTGCAAGCCCATTTAAAGCCATAACTACCTTTCTTAGAGCTTCCTCCCCTTCAATCTTGGTCTTACCAATAAGAACCTACAAAACAATATTTCGTCATTAGATTGAGAATCAAAGGCTAAATGTTTTGAAGAAACCTTGACTTATTTCATGTAACACACCATTAGTATTTCATCCATGGTCAAAGGGGATTGTTGCAAAGAGCGCAATCCATAGCTTCCCACTTGAGGGTGGCAGCATGCCTGGCGAAGCTTCAAGAGCGAATTCAGCAGCTTTGCAGCCTCAGCATGGGTGATGATAGGATTAAATGGAGTATCGGAAGATGAAGAACCTGACCAAAAGACCGTTAAGATATCGTAAGACTTCAAAGTCTCTCTCCCCGATCATAAACTGGGGGTGTTGCTTTAAAATGAATCTAATGGAGTTTCAGGACAGCTGTTTAACAACCTGGGATGTTTCTTTTGAGCATATCATCTTTCAAACTTTTAATAACTTCACGGGCATAGCCCACACAAGTCTCGTGTTGACTTTGATAAAAGTGCTCTTCAATTGGTGAAAACGTAAGCCAAGAAAGGCGCTCCTCTTGAGGGGGAAGCTGCAGCTCATCTGCAACATGTAGTTTTGAAGAGCGCCACATGACTTCTTTAAAAAATTTATGCGTAAATTCCATAGCTCCAGCATCTCGCCTCTGAAAAGCAAGGAGAACAAACTAAGAACCAGCACAGTATACTGTTAGTTAAATAGTGACTGTCATAGAGTGAAATTTTGAGTTGGATGTGGGTCAATACAAGAAAAGGACAATGGGAAAGAATGCATTTGCAAGTATTAATAGTTTAGCATTGATAGATAACACTACTGACTGCTCAGTGTGTCCACTGATGCACCTCAAGTGCATCAGACTACCATTCAGGAGCAGAAAGGATTAAAAAGGAGGGATCGGGAATGTGCATGGATCACTTCAAAGCGAAATTGATGATGCAAAAAGAATTTAAAAAAAAAAATGAATTCAAGACTATACAGAAGCCAGGTCCTTTTTAACTGTACAATTCACAGCCCAAACCACTTTGAAATAGCTGATCAATGGAAACATAATTTATATACAGAACTTATACCTCATAAGGATCTCGTATAACTTCAATCCACCATCTTGAAACATTGAAAGGACTTGATTTAAGAAATCGTAGTAGTCCATATAAGTCATCAAGTTTACGCTGTATAGGAGTCCCTGTGATACACCATCGATGCTTAGCGTATAACCGTAGAGCCATTTCTGTAGCAGCAGCAGCATTACTCTCCACCATTTGAGCCTCATCCAAACAAATCCTCCACCAAAATATTCTGGTGAGAAGAGTTGGAATAACAGGGTACCTATAAAAAGATGGCCAGTCATAATTTTGAAATAATGAGCTGAGGGAACTCATGTATCAAACCATCCCAACCACAATTTTAAGATATAACATTGACCGAAATAAAACATTTTTTGACCATTTTATTACAGATTTCATTTACAACAGAAAATTATGATGTTTACTTATGATACAATAATTAAGCACCAAGAGTAGTTCACAGTTAAAACTACCCACTTGGGAGTTTTGCCATCCAATTAACCTGACCCAAACAAAAGTATAAGTCTAGGGTCTCCAGTTACCTGTTATACTTGGATCATATGTAAGAACCATAATTTTGTCTCTAGGGTATCCAGCAAAACAAAATTTGAGGCAGAGAGACTTAGAGAGAATGAATATCAGAGTGCATTCAGATTTGAATAAGATCTCTGTAAATCTACTGTTCATGGATGTAGGCTCGAAGATGAATTACGTTTAATATCCATGTTACTATCATAATTAACCTAGATCTAGAGCACAATTGCAACAACAATCCTTACAATCAATCTCATGAAAGCTACCAACTCATGTTCTAAATCAATTCTACAAATTTGAGTACCACTTTCGAAACTAGACATCAAGCCAGTTTTGAACACAGGTACTAGTTAGATTAACAGCAACTACAAGTCATAAGTTATGAAGGAACCTCTTCTGAAATCTCATGAAGCGCCGATCACCTTCATGTCTATCGGAGTCATGTGACAGGTCCTCTTTAAGCACGTCATATGTAGTTAATACGATGTCAGCACTGACGAGTTCACTAATATCCGTTATTGATGTATCTGAAAGAGAAGAATTTCTTACGCCTTCATAGACACAAGTTTTCAAGGAACCTGGACGAGTATGACTAACATGATAATATCAATTAACAAGTCAGTACCACAAGAGATGCATCAGAAGAAAAGTTGAATGGAGTAATATAGTCTAACAAACTATAACATAAACATGAAAATATTTTTAAAGGAAATCCGTTTGAACAAAAGAATAATCTAGATAATTTTATATCTTCACTGGAAAGAAGAGCAATCAAAACAATTATTCAATATGGTGCAATGGTCTTTGTTCATTTTTTTGACAAGAAACGAAATGATTTGATCACAGGGAGCCAGTGCACATGACTTGAAAACCAATAATGAAGTTACTGAGACAAATAGAACTGTTTGCGATCCATTTCCCATGATATATCTTTTAAAGCCTTTTGTTCCATATTCATGAACTTATTTCTGAGGGTTTTCTTTCTTCTTTTTTTAGGATGCTATCAGTGCTAGTACTTCTGCTTTCTTGATAACCATTATGCAGCTTCCTCATTCACAACCAGGTCAGTTTGAATGATTTAGGTCTCATAAATTGCTTAGGCCCAACTAGGTCTTGGCAGCTTCTTGTCATATGGTCCACCTGGACCAGTAATGGAGTCACTGAAGGTTAATACTCTCGGATGATACCAGTCTAGTCCTAATAAGACCTGAGATATACTGTAAAACTTTAAAAAGCTATGCATGATCTTTTCTAGGGTAATACTTTATCCGTTCCCTTTCTCTTGGACACCTACCAAAAATGAGGTAAATTTAAAGCTAAGCTGATGAGTTGGAGAATTCATACGAGAAGATTAGGAGTGTCAACACCCCCACAACTTGTCCTCGTGAAGAAATATGCTTGTTTCCTTTCATCTTATTGTTCTCTATTGTACTATTAGGGATGCTAAATTTTACAAGTACTCGAAGATAATTAAAATTAGAGTTATACCGTATTATTTCTGCATGCCATTGGGGCAATATCGGAGGCTGGACAGATTATCAGTGTGGCACCTGTAGCAACTGGAGAATCAGTAGCTTGTATCAGTTCTGAGCACAACTGGCAAATATGTTCTCCATCTCTTTCAACTATGTTGGTCACATTTTTTTTTCTGGAGTGTGTTTGTGACTCAACTATTGACCTCTTCTTTTTCCCCCTAGGTGAATAACCAACACAATCTGCATGTTGCCACTGCATCACAGAGGTCACATTGTACCCATAACCCCTTGTATTTGCGACTTTCACTCACAGCTCCACATATGCACTCAACGCGTTCCCTTTTTACTCTCTTTAGAATAACTTTCTGGTCCGCAGTAACTTGCAATGAAGTATCAGTAAAAATTCCATCATCACATGCTGGCTTCGGATGAGCAAAGATGCAAGCAAGCAGTTCCACGGTTTTTCCCAAACCCATCTCATCTGAGGTAGTCATAAGTGTCCACAGGAAAAGCAAGCAGAGCCACATCAGAAATGCACACAGATGGGATCATTAAAGAACGAACAATCAAAAGTTATAAGCAAGTACAAGCACAAAGTTCATAAATTGAATGAAAAACCTTTCACATATGTAGCTTAATCAATTATACCACACTCAAGCATATTCCTTCACTACACTCCTCTCCAAGAACCAAAGAGAGCCTTAATATTTCCGAATATGCACATTCAGAAGAGTAAGGATCTTGAACACAGAGAACCCACTCAATTCTGTGGTGTTAATATCATGCCTATACTCTATACAGGCACGAATCTATGATTCCGGCCATTTTTTGAAGGTATGCATTAATGCAATTCTAGGCATTCAAATGAGAGTGCTCCCTCGATGCTTGGGCATGCAATCAAGCTCACTCAAATAGCAAACTGGTTAAAGACATACAGGTAGCCTCAGATTTGGAGGTTGCTTAATATGACACAAAAAAGAACAACTATATAGGCAATAAAAGCCTCATCGACTAGACACACCTTGGCCATTTGCCACTGGTTTCAAAATCATTCAGTATATAACAAACATCAACTTGCAGTTGAAAAAACTCGATAATATTTGACAAATTAATGGGCCAATCTATTGAAAATATTTAATTTCTGACCACATATTGGACTTCCCTAGTTTGTTAATAAAACAGTGACAAAATTACTATATCATTTTCAAAAGGCTGACTTACATAGATATATCTTAGGAAGAGAATTAACCTTACCAGCAAGAATACCGCCAGAGACATATGATGAAAAATACTCCAGGCGCAACGAAACACTTCCACTGAAGACAATAGGCAAGAAAAGTAAGTATGTGCGTAGAGCGAGAGAGAGATAACTACTACTCCAGTCACATTCAAGTAAAAGCAACATGAAAAATGCAACTGAATACCTTTTTTGCCCCAATACCCATGCCAAATAAAAGGGGGGAAAAAGGATACCTGAATGGATTATAGAACATTTTTGAACAAGTATCGAGAAAATCCACAGGCATACATAGAGGAGAAAATGATTGACTTCTTTCCATTTCACCCAAACTTGCTGAATTTCCTTTCTCTCTTTGTACCATCCAGTATGCTGCACGACGCTGATATGGTCTTAGCACAGGGAGCAAATCAGGTATATCATTTTCAAGCATTGGCTCAGCTCTGTACAGAATATGAACAGTGATTTAATTGAAAGACAAAAGTTTTTGGTGTTGACAATATAACACTGCTGTTATAATATATAACACTGGGCAATAAACAATTATGGTTAATAAGATATCGAGACTCACTTTGATGGCTTAATAGCTTCATAAAATGCTGCAACATCAAACCTTGAACTTTTCTTGGAATGAGAAGTATTTTCAGTATCCGTCATCAAATTGACATCCACTTCTGTTGATTTACAAATTCCATATCGGGCCTCGGAGGTCATAACTTCAGGATGGAGCCAAGCCATGACATTCATCATACTCTTCTTCCATAATTTCCTGCTATTCTCCACAAGGGATTCACAAGCATCAAAAGCACTTTTAAGTATCTCCACTCTCACCCTGAGTGATGACATGTCCTCTGATAGCGTAACCCCAAGAACTGGCCTCAGTGTCAAAAACTCCATACTTGCTAGGTGAACAAGACCAGTGATACTCTCATCCGGCCCATCAAAACACCCGGAGAGAATCACTGTCTGCTTTTCAGTATCCTCTTCCGCCATACATTTTTCAATAAATTCTAAAGTTATATCTCTACAGGACAACAAAGGCCAATGACCTAATTTGATACGAGCAATAGAATCGTTTACATTGCACACTTGAAACCTCAAGGTATACTTTGACTCTTGATAAAAATCCTCACTAATTCTAAAACCAGTAAACCCTTCTCTAAAATTCAAATCAGTTAAAACTACTTCAGATATATCAAGGTGCTCGTCTGACACCCAACAGGTCCTATCAACTTCTACAAAAAACGGTTGATCAATATCAACAAATTCTTTTTCTGATTTTTCAGTTTCCTTTGCTGTCTGCTTATTCAATTCTGGTTCAATGGTACTTTTGTTTTCCACAATTTCACAACCTGAGCGATGTGGACGGGATTGCTTCCTTCTCCCCATCACTACAAACAAAAATAGCAACCAAATAATACTTAATATAAGAAAGCAAAACCACTTGAAGACTTACATCACAATATGACAATGTTACAAGCTCAATTCACTTGATCATCAACACAAAAATTTAACAAGCAACATCATCTCTCAGTCTAAAGACTCAAACCCAGAAAAGAACTTCCGCTGAAAACAAAAAACAAGAAACAGATAACTAAGGTAAAGCATATGAAACTGCACCCAGAAACTAAACAATGAACTTTGCTTGAAGATTTATATCACAATAATACAAAGATACAAGCTCAATTGTGCATTCAACACAGAAGTTAACAAGCAACTTCAGCTCTCAGATGGTACACACACAAACCCAGATAAGAACTTCCTTCATTAATAAGATGCCGAAAACCGAAAAACAAGCACATACATCAATTAAGCTCAAGCATATAAAAAAGCTCCACTCCAGAAACTAAACGATGAATACAACATATATAGAAAGAAAAGAAAAGCCAGCTACTGCAATTATTGCTTGATTAGAGACATTGAATCAATGTAACACATAAAGAATCTAAAAACCAAAAAGATTGAAACTTTACTAGACAAAAACTAGTATTTAGTAACACAGTGTGTAGAAAAATTTGATTGCTTTTACATATAAATTACTACTTATAAAAGCAAATTAAAAGAAAACAAAAATAAATAAATAAGAACCTGTCAATTATGAGAAGTGCATGCGTGTGAATGTGATTCCTGAGGAATTTGCCGGTCGGAGAATGTAACGTACGCGCCGTTGGGTGCAAGTTTGAAGAAAAGTTTCGTAAACTGGGTAAGAGAGAGATTTTTCTTCTTCGCGGAAATTTCGGTTACGGGCGTGGCTAAACAAACAGTGAAGGACACAGTTTTGTCCACGTGGCAGAGAGTTTTCTCATGTTATGTATCCGTAAAATTACCTAATTGCCCCAAGTTGAATCTCAATAGTACACTGATATTAGGGGTGGGTGGGTACCATAATCGGAACCGAACCGAACCGATTCAAGAACTGAATCAGAAAAGGGCAGTTCAGTTCGATTAACTCAGTTCAAACCGGTTTAAAAATATAAAAACCGTATTAAATTCGTCAAACCAGTTTTGAAAATTTAGACCCGGAACCGTTTGTATAAATGGAAAAAAAAAAAACCTAACTCATCCCTCCTCTCGCTCTCATCTGCACTAGACACCACCATCATCAGTCACGAGTCTCACGACTCACACCTGCCTCTGCCTTCGCCAACTGAGTTCCATCTCTCTCAACTCTCATCTCACGCCACCTGCCTCCACTTCGCCGTGCCGGTCATCTTCGACATATCTCACTCACTATCGCTGCGCTATCTTCTGTAAGCTTTTGTTTTTCTTTCTCTTGGTTAGGTTGAGACTTGAAAGTTTTTGGTTCACTTTGCTGCTGGGTTCATTCTTGTTTGTTGGATTTCAGTTTATGTTTGTTCCAATTGGATTTCACATTCTATTGTTCCAATCTTTTATTCTCTTTTTGTTCAATTTGTAAGCTATCATGGTAGGATGATGATGAGCAGGTGTTTTTGGTGGAGTGACAATTCTGATTTTGGAAGACTAGAGATTTTACCTTTGTTGGATGTTCTCCGATCAGTCAGCCTATTAGTTAGTGCATCACCATCAATATTATCAAGCTAGCAATCTCGATCTTCTTTTGGTTTTTGTTTTTTTCTTTCAAATTTGTGTTAGCAGCAGATTCGAACAACTATATTTTGTTTATTGATTTTAGAGTTTAATCTTACAAGCGAAGTTTCCAATTTAGTTAAATTTTATTGTGTTCAATTTTACGAATAGATTCAAACAACTCTATTGTTTTCAATTTGTTCAACAAGTTTGGGCCTAAAATTAAAAATGTAAAAAATTCATTAGGCTCAATGGGCCCAAAATCGAAAATGAATCGAACTGTGTAAAAGCGGTTCAGTTTAGTTCAGTTCACAACTTCAATTCGATTCAAATCGGTTTTAATTTTTGAAAACCGTAAAATTTCCAGTTCAGTTCGGTTTTACTCAAAACCGAACCAAATCGAATTGTACCCACCCCTAACTGATAGTTAGGGGTGTTCGTATCGGTTCGTGTACGGTTGGGTCTCTGAAGCCGAGACCTCGAACCGAACTCGACATATATAAAAATAAATTATTTCCATTTCTTTTCACAAAAAAATGATGATTGTATTTGTAATCGAAGACTGAAATTGTGATTGGAATAGGAAGAGAAAACATGAAAGGAGGAAGGAAGAATCTGAAGAGAGCAGCAGAGGAGCAAAGCTTGACCATTCAAGATGGTCAAAGTGTTATGCAAGTTGTGTCTCTCAGAGGTTCTAATCTGATTGAGGTACCCATTGATTTAAAGTTTCAAAATTTCTTATTTCTCTTGAAAAAAAATTGGTTATACTGCATGTGGGTTGTTGATATTAAGTGATTTTAGCTTCTGGGTTTGATTTTTTATTTGCCATAAATGTTGGTTTTTTATTTTATTTTTTTTGGTTATGTTTGTTGATTGTTTAAATCGTTTGGTTTGATTGAAATGTGGAGACTTCGGTCTTAATGTGTAAAATTTAGTGTTGGGAGTGTGAATCCAGAAATGTTTGTAGCTTTTATGAGCATTTTTGCTGATTATTATATGCAAAAAGTTCATTCCTATGTGTGGATTTCGCCGGTAATGGAAAGGATTTAGGCATTCGTAGAATGTCCTTTTGTTTTATTGTGGTGTGTTATTGGTTAACAGGATTTGCTCAATATTGAATTACATTGTCAAAGTTTGACCTCCCAACTGTCCTTCGGATAGGGAAATGCATTTTCAATAGTAATTGCTGTAAGTTGTGGAAGTTCAGGTACCTTTGTTATGATAATTGCGTTAGGGTCCCTTTTTTTTTTTTTTTTTTTTTATTTGCTTCTAATGATTTGCCTTCAGATGAGATTGTCTTTATGTTTTCTAACACCTTGTTGTATTTCTGCTATTTTTTAAGGTAATGGACTCACAAGGTGAGAAGTCACTAGCACTTTTTCCGGCCAAGTTTCAAAAGAGCATGTGGATAAAACGAGGTTTGTTAATTAATTCTTCTCAATTCAACACTCTTTATCCCAGTGCTTGAGATTCTTTTTGTGTGCGTGGCGGGTGGGAGTGAGGAGGGGGTGGTTTTTACGTACCTCTTGTGCTGAATCTTTTGTTCATTCCTTGCACTGTCACAGTACTTCCAAATTTCTACATCTGTTATAATTTGTTTCAATAACCTTTCCTTATTATAATATCTGTTATTTGCTTCCTCGAACTGCTTTATTAACTCAATTTATTGATGGCTTACCTCATCAATGGGCAATTGATTCCGACAATGCGTTCCTTAATTGTGTTTTTTAATGAATTTACCTTTCCTTTTCTGGTAGTTCTGTTAGGAAATATATTCTACATCACTGTTTTCCTATTCTTTCAATCTATATTGCTATCTTTGGGAAAACTGGAAACTCCATTGAAGCATTGCCATTGAAAATGTTTTAGCTTTGAATCCAATTGTTGTTCAACATTCTCAGATGAACCCAAAAACAGTATTAAGTTGCTTTTCCAATGTGCAGGGAGTTTTGTAGTGGTTGATGAAAGTGGAAAGGAAAAGGCTCTCAAGGATGGTAGCAAGGTGGCGTGTATTGTCACTAAAGTTCTCTTTTATGAACAAGTTCGTGCACTTCAAAAGTCTTCAGAATGGTGCGTTTCCTTCTTAACTTAGAAGTATTAAATGAAATGATCAACAATAAATCAATATATCTAATGCCTATTGCATCCTTGCTACTTCTAAAGCAAATACTAAACGAACTTAGTATTAAAAGTCGAAACCAAGTTCAACAATTTGCTCGTGAATTGAACGCTATTCAAACCTCCTAAAGTCAACAATGAGATTGAGATACTTGTTCTAGACATCATTCCAGACATGCAGGTGCGAAGTGTTGACGATAACTTTTCCATCTTTCAGACCTTTAACTTGAAAATAAGATGACAATATTCTCATTTGAAGCCCATTATCAGTAGTGCCCTTCTCGACTACTTAACACGTCCAGCAGTTCTTTACTCTTATTATTTATTGCCCTTGTTTGTCCTGCTCAATGCAGGCCAGAAAATTTCAAATCGACAAATTTGGTCGACTCTAATGGCACTTTGGATGCACAAACCGCCCAGCCTGAAGAGAATAATGAGTCAGACTTGGCTGATGATGGAGAGGAGGAGGATGATGATGATGATGATGATGGACTTCCCCCCATTAGAAGCCAATACTAACAGAATCAAGCCACTTGAGTTGCAGTCAGAATCCGATTCCGATACAGATTCTTGAGTAAAAATCATGTGTATCAAAAAGACAATAGCACAATGGGAAAGGAAATGTGTCTCACTTTTAACAATCAAATTTGTTTTTGCCTTTTCAGAATGTAATATTTGTAGCTGAAAATTATTTGGAAATGAAACAAAGCCACTAAAAGGGTTCATTCATGTGATTTTTTCTCACCATATAACTACGATTTTTATATCCTTCTTTAATATAAGAAAATTAGAGAATTAAAAATAACAACATTTCTTTTACCATGTAACGCAATTCTCAATATATCTTGAAATAATTTCAGGACAATAAATTTATATTTCTAATAATATAAATTTAGAATATCGCTCAATGTGGTTCGGTGGTAAAATTATTCATTCAGTTTGGTAATATTTTAGGAGGAGACTTTTCTCCTGTAGTAGGAGTTACCATCTCAAATAAACTTTCCTGAAGTTGAAAAACCCTGATTCAACTAAGTGTCAGATTTAAAAAAAAATGATATAAAATTATTAAAAAATAAATTTAAATGAAACTAGTCATAAATTGACTGTATTAAATTTTTTATATATAATTATAATTATGAATATAAAGAAAAAATAAAAGGAGAAATCAATTTAATATTAAAATAATAAAGACGATTAACAGTTTGGCGGGAAGTGCGGAAACCTTGTCAATACCATGCCACGTGGCGTCATATCTTTCACGCTTTCTTAGCGGATACTTTAGATTCTCCGTTCCAAAACGCTACCGTTTCACGCACCGTACATATAATTATATAAAAGCTCCAGCTCTGTTTGCGGCCACTTCACTTCTCGTCTCCATTGCAGACAACTTTAAAAAAAAAAAAAAAAAACAGAAGATTAAAAATTTTAAGACAAAATGGCGATTTCAGCGATCAGAGGCGGTCGCTTGCCGTTGTTTTATCATCCTCAGGTTTTTTTTCTTTTTTTTTTCTTGCATTTCTTTCACTTGAATCTCACCTCTCTTTTTCTTTTTCTTTTTTTTTTCCAATTTTGTAAATAAGAAAAGACCAAATTGATGAAGTTTGGATTTTTTTTTTTTGTACGGTCTCAGTTGCCAGTAGCTAGAAACGTATCAGGTGGATTGAAGAAAGTCAACTATCGGTCAAAGAGGTTCACTCTACTAGCTCAGTACTCGCAGACACAGGATGTCTCCTTTTCTCGCCTTCAAAGTACAATACACTATTCATTTTCACTAATTTTGAGTTAATTTTTGGAACTTTTTGTGCCTTTTTTAGTTTGAATTTAAATTAGGTTTTTTTTTTTTTTTGTTGGGTTTCCAGATAGTATTGAGAATTTGCCCAAATTGGTGGAGGATATTGTCCAGACATCAATAAACACGGGTCCACGGGGCGCTCTCAGGCTAGCTCAGGGTATACAAGCGTTTGTTGGGGTTGGTGGTGAGTGGTTGGCTGATGTTTCCAAGGTTAGCATTGCTAATGTTATATTGACAATGTTGTTTTTTTATGTGGGTTTATGTTTCGAAAGTGATTCGTTTTGATTGTTTTCGATTATATTGACAATGGTTTGTTTGGTTTTTAGTGTAAATCCTGATGTGGCTCCGTGTCTAGAAAGTGTTTCGTTTGGAGTTATGTTATGATGATATTGTCGTTGCCTGTTATGTTTGTTTGTTTCAATTCTGTTGACAAAATGTTGCACACCCTATTCTAAAATGCAGTCGACGAGTTCTTCAACTGGATTGCCAACTCAATTGCAGCTCGGATTACTTTCGCCTCTATATTTGAGGAGATTGTTTGAGCGGATGGGAGCAACGTATATTAAATTAGGCCAGGTAAGAATGTCTTTGTTGTTCTCTGAGTTACTTTATGATTGTAAACTGTTATAAGATTGGATTTTTCAATTCGTAACAATAGTTTTTCGCTTGCATTTTGCTAGTTTATAGCGTCTGCGCCCACCTTGTTCCCTCCAGAATATGTCGCGGAATTTCAGAACTGTTTTGACAGAGCTCCTGCAGTTCCGTTTGAAGAGATAAAGAGAATCTTGCGTGAGGAATTAGGGAAACCAATAGAAAGTGTCTATGAATATGTTGACCCAACGCCACTTGCCTCTGCCTCTATAGCTCAGGTTTAAAATCTGTCCCTTCTCCCCACTTGTGTAGTTATTATCAATATTTTTTTTTTTTGAAGCAAGTTGTTATCACTATTTTGATGGCTACTGATTAGTATTGTGTGATTTCTGCTTAGGTTCATGGTGCAAGGCTTCGAGGTTCACAAGAGGATGTAGTTATAAAAGTCTTGAAACCAGGAATAGAGGATGTTTTGGTGGCAGATTTGAACTTCATTTATGTTGTTGCTCGCATATTGGAGTTCCTAAATCCTGAACTCAGCCGCACATCACTGGTAAGTTCTGGACTGCTTTTCTTCTGTTGAAACTTGAAACTACAGTTAATGACCTCCATGCTTTTGACATCCTAGAAGCTCTAGGATTTCTTTGATTCCCTTTAATTTTCTTTATGTATCATCATTTTTTTTCATTATTCTTAGTCAAGGCACTAAAAGGAAAAAGTTCATCCAACTGAATGACACATTTGATTCATTTTGATGTAGAGCTTTTCTCTATATCGATATACCTCCTTTTATTAATCATCATTTGTCTTGTAGAAACAATAATATCTTATAGTTGCTAATTCATTTATCCTTTCAATAGGTTGGTATTGTCAAAGACATACGGGAGTCAATGCTTGAAGAAGTTGACTTTTATAAGGAGGCAGCAAATATCGAGTCCTTTAGGCGATATCTAGAAACCATGGGACTTGAAAGGCAAGCTACAGCTCCAAAAGTATACCACCACTGCAGCACACGGCATGTTTTGACAATGGAGAGGCTGTATGGGGTCCCCCTTACTGACCTTGACTCTATAAGTTCACTTGTTTCTAGTCCAGAGACCAGCCTTATAACTGCCCTTAATGTGTGGTAGGATATTTGTAATTTCTGTGCTTGCAAAATTTCATGTTTATTAGCAGATATGGGTCAAAGTTGAAAATAGTTAAATATGTGAATATGAAACTTATCTGCAGGTTTGGTAGTCTGCTAGCCTGTGAGACCTTCCATGCAGATGTCCATGCAGGCAATCTGTGGTTGTTACGTGATGGTCGGATTGGGTTTCTTGATTTTGGTAAGTTACTATATTTTTCTTCTTACTTCATTCACAGTTGGCTTAGAGCTCTGGTCTCTTTTCAAGATACTTGTAATTGTCAGCCACAAGCTCTTAATGAATCCTCGGTATGGTGTTTACAATCTATATTAAGGTTTGACTCATCAAGAGGATTAGTTGTATTATGTAGATTAATTTTATTGGATTGTATACTTGTTTTTATCTATTCAGTCAACTTTTTTTATACACGCTACAAAATGTTGGAAGACATTAACTTAGATTTGTGATGCACTGCAGTCAGTTGTTCTGTAGTTTTTCTTGTGAATGTAGTGTGGAATCTATGTGTATCATCAGCAGAGTAATATTAATGGTTGTGTAAGGCAATGATTCATATGAAGATAATCTAATTGATTTTCTTTATTGTAGGTATTGTGTTTTATTCCTATCCTGCAGTTATTTTTATAATAATAAGACTTGAACCATCAGAGGTCACTAGGTATATATTGTATACGCTTCATTCTGAGAATGTTTTTGTTGTTGTGCTTTATATAAAGGATCTTTCTGAACCTTTCATTGCTACTAGATTGTTTAACATTTATGATCGATTAAAATTTCTTCAAGGAAGCTTGTGTGTATTAACGTTATGTGTTTCGGGTTAGAAATGCATACATGCATTGAAGCAATCTCAAATTCTCAACTAAATAAAATTCATCTTTTACAGGAATTGTTGGACGCATATCCCCAAAGACATGGGCTGCTATGGATGTGTTTTTGGCATCAATTGCAACTGAAGAATATGAATCAATGGCATCATCCTTGATTCAAATGGGAGCTACAAACAAGGATGTTGATGTTAAGGCCTTTGCAAGAGACTTGGAAAAGATTTTTTCATCAATTCAGGCGAGCACTATAACTTTACAATTCATTCCTTTGATGTCTACTAGAGTTTTGGTTGTGATGGCTTGATCACTTCTACATTCTATTGAAATATTTCTGAGTATCTATAGCCTGATGACCAAATGAGCAATGAATATTTGGTGAAGTCGTATTTTTTTTTTTTATTTAAGAAGAAGATGGAGGAAATGTTTTATACTGAATATGAACCAGAAGAAAGTCACAACTAGCAAAGATGTCCTTGAACTGTTGATTATAGATGTATGCCTGGTTTCTTTGAAGCTTTTTCTCAAACCTGTTTACGACGAAGTCGTAATAGCAATAAGTAACTTGTTTTCTTCCTAAGAATAATATGTCTGAATAGGAATGTACAGTAGTGTAACAGATGGCAGATATACACGTTCATGATTTGCTGATTGATGATCTAAAGATATCAACTGAAGTGGTATAATTACAGGTTTCTTAACTAAACTATCCCTATATATGATTCTTATAATCTAAATCAGCCCTTTTTTGAATGGATGCAGGAGCTGGATACAGAAATAGTTGTTGCAACAGCCAGGGGGACCAATACAAATGCAACAGCTGTCTCAGCAAATGTAACCGTTGATGAGAGACAGATGAATGCACTTTTTCTTGATGTGGTAAGCTAATCTGTTCAAATTCTGCTGTAGAGTCCAGTAATTCAGGCTTGCAGGACAGCAACACTGTGGCTTACCAGTCCCAACAATTTTTCAATAGATGCAAAAACTTCACTAAAGATGAGAGATGATTTACTGCATATGAGGAAGTTGCATTAACTTAGTGTTTAGTTGTCCTCCCCGTCTTTGAAATGTGGCTATTCATAAACCGTTAAAATTCTGTAAGTTCATCAACTTCTCTAGGTGTGCTGGTCACTAGATGTTCCGGTGCTGCAGCAGCCCGGAGGTGACATTTTACCACTTCTGAACTTACATATAAGTTATTAACTGATCATCAATAGTTCTGGATTACGTATAATATAAGTAAATTTTGTATTGGGAAAAGGAGAAACAAGGGTGAGTGACGGGCTATTTGGTGCCATCCGCACCTGTTATCGCTACTTACCTCTGCAGAGAATTTCTTTTATTACCCACCCTAACCAATGAAATTCACATTTTCATTGGTCTTCCAAGTATGGTTAAAAGAAGGGGGCACTTCCCAAATATTCAGGAATCCGACTGCTGAAAGCACATAATTAATTACTAAACGGGGTGCAAAAAATTAGTAGAAATTTTTCAAGTTGTTAACTGGTCTTTGTTTTGCACTGTGGCAATGCCATACTTCTAACCCAACTCTTCTTTGCTGTCTCACAGGTTCGAGTTAGTGAATCATATGGACTGAGGTTTCCAAGGGAGTTTGCACTTCTATTGAAGCAGCTTCTGTATTTTGATCGGTATACCCGGTTGTTGGCCCCCGAGATGAACATGCTTCAGGACCAGAGGATTTCCATCGTCTCGAATCGAAGAAGCAACTATAGGGACAGTTTCAGATGAACATCCTCAGTATAGATGTAGTGCTATAGGTACACATTCTAATAAATGTAAATGAGGACACATTGAAAAGTAGGATGGAGATATAGTGATATACTATATTTGATATAGATATGCAGTCGTACCAGGAGGTCTTAGATTCAAGTTTCCCAACGTGAATGTATTTATGAGTACCAACTAGCTTAGCTGGTTAAGTTTCTTATAGTAATTCAAGAGGTCGCGGGACCAAATAGAAATCACAGCAGGATTTGGGGGAATATGATTTATATTTGAATTATATTAAGGAAAAAAATAAATTAAAAATGATATTTGATATCTTCTGCAGCCGGGTCTCAAAATGTCTTCTTTGTTAACATTTGGTCACTCTTGATTATCTTGAGTCCTTCTATCTCAATTTGTAAGATTTCTTTAACAATAGACGCTTGAACAGCAAAGGAAAGAAAGAAACCTATAGAAAATTGGAACATTCCTCAGTTGCCACGAGAAACATAAGTGCAAATTTCTGCTACTTCCTAATCAAAATATTGATAAATTCGAGTGAAGTTTGCTGAAATCTGAATGTTTAAAATTTGCCAGAAACCTCACTAAATGTTTATACAATACCTGTGAGTGATTGTCTTTAATATGTTGGGCAGACAGTAAATACAAATAAATTTGAATATTCATTATAGAAAGACAATGTGATCAACTGTAATTTTTACACAACTGAACAAATGAAGAAGGAATCTTCTCTAGTAAATTCTCTATCATACAAAAATCAATAAACTTGTTTTGTAATTCTAATATATATACTCCAGAAACAATGACATGTAGATTCTATGCAACTTCTAAGAAAAAATTGGAAGAAACTATCAAGAATGAGGAAAACCTTAAATCATAAGAAGTGAGAACCACATAGTTGGGAAATGACTCTGGAGGAGAGACAAACCAATGATCTATCTCTTACTTCATGTACGGAGTGAGCTTGTCCCGGAGCTAGATGGGTCAGACCCTCGGATCACTTGGCTTGGCGAATTGTACCCCATGAGCCAGTGAAGAGGTGAACCCGTTTTCACTGGCAACTCCTGGATTTCGGAGGACACTTTACCTGGTCTGGAGTTATGGGAGGAAGTCCCAGCAGATTCATATGTTTCCACAGGAATCTTATTCTTGTCTTGAGACTGTCTTGGAACAAACCTGTTTCCCTCTTTCATTGACTCAGGAGAACCATAGGACGTATTTCGGGCATCTGCATTTCCCTGGATGTTGTGAAATGGTGCGAGGATAACAGGATCTCCATCAGTTGAGTAACTTTTACAGTAAGATAATCCGTAATCATCTGAACATGATACAGGATCAGCCTGTGGATAATCATTGCCATGAGAAGAACTCGAGTTTCTTCTATTAATAGCATCCCTGTAGTCAACAACTTCACTTCGCAGTGGGGGCTCAGCCTTTGGTGTATAAGGAACTATTTGAATTCTGTTCTCAAGTGAAAACTTGAGTACCTCAGAACAAGCACCACACCTTAGCTTATGGAACCTCCTTTTAAAGAGGAGAAAATCTGCAGGTAGCTGCAGCGGTTTCAAGCAACAATAACAAATTATGAAAGGCGCGCCACCAGCCTTGGGGCGGAGATGTCTCTTAACCAAGTGAGGTTGCTCCTTCGTATGTCTTTTCACATGATACTCTTCATGCCTCTGATCATCAGACTTCATTTCCCGGTAGTATACCGGGAACTCAGAGTCTGTAAACTGTTGAGGGCTTGAGGGACAAGACCCATGGGAACTATAACAACCGTGACCAGGATGGAACGTGCAAAATCCTCTGCTATGAGAACGGATAGGTGGGGGCAACTGTGTGGAGCATTGCCACTCTTGAGGACAACAATGCAAACAGGAATTGTCAATACAGTGTCTATTGTTTGTTACCTCTCCTGAAAAAGGTATGCCGGCGTACTTATATTGATGGGACCAGTTGCTTCCCTGCCTGTATCTTTCAGGATACCGATGAATGTTTAATTCACGGGACATTTCCTCCTCAGAAATCTCTCGACAATAGTAGGCAGGGACATACTTTTCCTTCGCAGCCTTGTCATTCACGTAACCTGCCCCGTTAAGTTGATCCTGTAGTTCATAGACCATTTTCAGTAGTCTGATCTTTTCCTGTTCGCTTGCATGGTTATGGAACTCATCATCCAGTTGACTGAAAGCACTACCACTTTCGTAGCCAGCTAGATAATCTCTTTGATAGAAAGAAGCTGGAGACCGAAATTCATTTCTCTCAAATCTTGTCCCGTTTCTAACAGCATGGTCATGTCTAGTAGGTCCTTGCAACACATCTCGATCCCACTTCCTGTGATTCATGGGATAATACGACTTATCAGATAAAACTGATGAGAGATTTTTTGTTTGACGTCGCATTTCAGGAATGCCATTCACCAGGAACTTGTCCCTTCTGGACCTTTCTTCAGGGACAACAGAGCTCGCAAACTTTCTAGGACTCGTATACGAATGTATGTGTTGGTCAGGGACTTGGTCATCGGTTCCGTCAAAGGAAGAGACGCTGCCATCATAAGCATGAGAGCTTCTCGTTGTTGGGGATTTAGACATATAATCAATTGTACCGCTCAGCTCAGAGCTGGGACTGAAAAAACTGGTACTTTCAAATGTTTCATTAGACCTTACACGGCCAAAACCATGTTTAAAACTTGTCAGGAGCTGCTTCGGCCGTTCATCAGGAGAACATATATCAATGCCTGATGAAACTCTTTCTCCTGCTGGTCTATGAGAAGTAACAGTTGCTGTAACCACTGTGTCTCCAGTATTCAAGCTTTTGAAGTTCGAATCACTTCCATTGTTAACATCAACTGCTGACTTGTCTTCCACTAACTGTGAGCTCTGATCATTTACTTCTACTTCTGAATTTGCTCCAAATGGATCATTACACCTTTCACGGTCATAACCATTTTTAAAATTTGCCCGAAGTTGCTCTGGCTGTTCATCTGGAGAAGATATAAGAACGTCTGACGAAACGCTTTCTTCTGCTGGCCTATGAGAAGCAACGGTTGAATGATTTTCCTGTGTAACCACTAAATTTTCAGCGTCTGAGCTTCTGGAAGTTGAATCACTCTCATTATTAATGTCAACTTCCAGCTTAGCTTCTGCCAAGTGTGAGCTCTTATCGTTTACTTCTACCTCTGAATTTGCTTCAAATGCATCATTAGACCTTACACGGTCATAGCCTTGTTTAAAAGTAGTCAACAGTCGCTCTGGCTGCTCATCTGGAGAAGATATAAGAACGTCAGATGAAATGCTATCTCCTGCTGATCTATGAACCACTGTGTTTTCAGTATTCGAGCTACTGACAGTTGAATCACTCTTGTTACTAATGTCAACTGCTGACTTAGCTTCTGATAATTGTGAGCTCTCATCATTTACTTCTACTTCTGAATTTGCTCCGTTTGATTGTGATGAATCTTCATTCCCACAATGAGCAACTCCAGGCTGCTCGATATTGCAATCCCGAGATTCATTGTGATAACTCTCATCATTTCGGTCTTCATTTGATGAGTTTGCACCTCCAAACTTATCACTAGTACAATCTCTGGATATATCTTGATCTCTTCCAATATTTTGGTCCCAAGGACGTTCGCCCTGAGGAAGAAAGAGATGCATTCGGACTAGAGCTGATGGAGTTGTTAACTTCAGAAACATGACCCGATTCATTCATCTGAGCAGCTTCAGTTCCGTGTGAGCCAGCACTATTGCTTTTGGCATCATTCTTTCTTTTTTTCACTACAGGCAGCAAAAGCATCGTCAGAAGTTAATAAACAAGCTCCCTATAGCAAGATAAGCACTAATATATGTAACGAAAGATAGCCGCAACTCATGCCATTGAATTTACATGTAACGGGGACAGTCTATCAAAACACATAGCAGTAGCAAGGGGGGCATGTGTGCTATGTCCATGGACGGTAAAACACTAAACTACAGCGACAAATAGATAGATTGGAGAATCAGAATCAATCAAACTACTTAATTGTACACAAGTGATTAAGAACAAAAACCGCTGTTTTTCATCGGTAGCTTCTTACAGAGTCATTACCTTGGAGAACTGTGCTACATCCTCCACACTTGTACACAAGAACATCTGCTGGCTCCGGAAGCAGCAGACGGCATTTAGGACACCTAACTAATCGAACCTTGACAGTCGATACAATCTCCATTTTCTTCCAGATGTATAGATGTAGTCAAGCTAAGAAGAAGATCGAGCTTTCACCATTAACTTGTAAGACAATTGTATAAGCCTTGGCACACTGCCTGCAAGCCAACTGAAAAAAAAAAAATTAGACATGTATCCAAAATGCAGACGACAGGGACAAACATTCTGAAATTCGATTACAGCTTAAACTTTGAAGGTAGTTGTTCTCTTGAATTCTTGATGTATCATTATGGTGGTGATAATTAAATCAATATATTCAGTCAATTCAAGTGAGAAAATGAGAAAATCCAGTGTCCAAAGTAGGTTGAGAATATCAATGGCAATTGTCACAGCATATTAATTTCTCAACAACTCAATCATCAGATTACATAGAAAGTTGCAGAAAAAGAATCCCACCACAACAAAAATCAACAAAGTTGTTTATATCATAACAACACATCAAACTAAATCATCAATTGAGGAGGAAAGTTTTTGTTTGCCATTGAGAGCAAAGAGAGCCTTTTTTTAATGCTCAAAGTAGATGGAAAATGTACAACCACCAATTTTTAGAGAACAATTTTTACTGTTTAAAAGCTAGAATGCACCAGTCCCAAGACATGAAACATATTCATTTCCAAAAAAGAGTTGTTATGCTGAAAACTATGTCTAGGACCAATCTCAATCTCAGATCCACCTAACTGAAACATAGATAGAAACATCACAAAATTAATCATATCAAATCTCTAATTCATCAATTTTTGTGAGCCAACAAACTAGTTTTTAAAACAACCACAGCAGAGAATTATTCAACAGTTTTGAAGTAAAAAGAGAAAAATATATAAAATAAAACAAATAAGAAGAACCGGTCAAGAGTCAACCTTACATGTACACATACACAGAGAGACAGAAAAGCAATCTGGGTTTAGAACAGAAGGAACCAAAACAGCTGATTAGATCGGATCAAAAAATTCAGAGTATTCAAACACATACCTTGAACAGCAGCAATGACAGGGATCCAGAGAAATCGTTTATTTACAAGAAACAATTTTCTTTTAATAAGTTGGTGTTTTTTTTTTTACTATTCTTAACACAAAAATTGGAAACACAAGTAAAGTCTAAGAGAATATCACTAACGAACCTTGTCAGAGAAAAAAAAGATGGTGATAAAAACGAAAAAGACAGGAGACAAAGAACCCAGTACCCACTTTTGGAAAATGTTGATGACGATAATATGACTCTCTCTCTCTCTCTCTCTCTCTCTCTACTATATATATATATGTGAGAAAACACGTGAAAGTCTTTCTTTTTGACAGTTCCTGTGTCTGTTGAAGAAGGTTTCTTCATAAAGACAGCCAAACAGTCATCTTCTGGATTCCAAACAACTTTGAACACAACACAAAACAACTTCTTGTTGTTGTTGTTGTTGGTGTTGTGGAAGTGCTTTTGTGTCGGCTTTTGTTGAAGTAGAGAGAGATAGAGAGAAGTGGTGTGGTGGTGGAGAGAGAGAGAGAGGGTTGACGCCGGTGCCGATGCTATTTAATACAGAGCTCCACATAGAAGAGTCCTTGTTGTTGTCTATTTATTACGTCTATACATTAATATAAATATCACACCATATAACATAAATTTAATTATAAAAAAAAGTCTAATTTATTAATATTATATAGTATGATATAATTTTTAACCGTAAAAGAGAGTCATCCAATGAAATTTATATTAAATAACGTTATGTTAATGCTTCTCTTATGAAACTCATGTCACAAAATTTTATCGAGTTTTACGTAATTAAAAATATCTGTTTGATTATAATTTAGGTATGAAATGATATAATTATTTTTAATTAAAAATTAAATTAAATAAAAATAATTTTAAAAATAATTTTTTTAAAATAAATCTCTATTATTAATTAAGATTAATGGACGATAGATATTTATTTTATAAAAAATTTAAAAAAGAAATTTTTTTAAAATTCTAACAACTTAAAAAATAAGTAAAATTTATTTTCATGTTATTTTTTTTTTATATATTCTCAACGGTGGATATTCAAATTGATGGACGGTAAAGAGTTATTTTTATTTTATTTTTAAATTTATTACTTTATTTAAAAAAAAAGGTAAAATAACCAAATTACTCTTATATCTATATCATCAATTCTAATAGTCAATCAATTAGTCAATAATACTGATATGTAATTAAAATTAAATTCAAAATTTTATTGTAATATAGTCAAATACTAAGATATTTCATTCCAATTCATTCTATTATTCATTTATGTGTCAATATTCTTATTTTATCTTTTTTATTTATTTATTTTTATTAATAAAATATTTTTAAAAGTTGAAATTAATTTATTAAAATTACATGTTAATAAAATATCTTTTAGAAGTTGAAATCACGTAATATTTTTTATCTATATATGTGGATAATTTTTTTTTATTATAGGTAAATATATCCTATTATAAGGATAGATATTCGGACCATTGATTCAGTAATTAATTTTGATATATTTTAATAATTAATCTTATAATAGTATCTTTTTTAAAAAATAAATTAGGTTATATTTTTTTATTTTTAAATAATGTTATTGGAAATTACGTGTAAATTGACGATTTCTTAATCAATAAAACATTTGAGTCAGTCAACCGCTAGAAAAGTCGTCGGCGTTGACCGCAAAAGAAACGTGGCGGGCTGCCATCCACGGGACAGCTGAATCACAGAATCTGAGCTGTAAAAACATCGTGGGGTCCATATGTTTACTTCTGACGACCGGCGCTGGGATTGGTAAGACGAGCCATTCGAAATATGGCACCTGGCATTGCTGACGAGCCTATCTGCTTCGCTGTCATGACTTGACTCGATGAAGGGAAGGGCAAATTTGTCATTGCACTTTGTTCGTTCGCTTTGCTTGTTTTGGTCGAGACGACTTGTTGGTTTTTTGGGGAGTTGTAATCCACTACTAATTGCATCATTCTTTGTTAAAACGATTTTTTTTTAATGCTTCTGTACTCTGGAGTGTCAGTGCTGCGATGCTCTTTTTTTTTTTTAAATCTCTTTTTAATATATTTAATTGCCACAGATAGAAAATAATCACAATAATTTTTAATTAATATATATTCGGATCTTTCCACATAATATATAAGAGGACAAATTACAGCGAATCTATTTGAGATTTGTCATTTTACAGATAAAAATAGGGTGAATTGCACTCAAGTACCCTGATTTTTATCATAATTGCACGCTTAATGCCAGTTTTATCATAATTGCACTCTAGTACCCGGTAATCCGTTGACCACCGTTAGGGTAACGGTTGACTAACTGGATTCAGGGGCAAATTGGTCTTTTACATTTAAATTTATTTTTTAAAAAATTTAAAAATCATCCAACCAATAAGAACATGCCACGTCATATTTTAATTAATTTTAAAAATATTTTTTTAAAACAAATTTAATTTGAAATCAAAAAAAAAAAAATTTAATTTTTTTTTTGAAGAACACGAACCCAGATCTGGGTTCTTGTTCGAAGAGCACGAACCCAGCACCTGGGTTCGTGCTCGAACCCAGAAATGGGTTCGAACACGAACCCAGTTGGGTTCGTGTTCTTCAAAAAAAAAATTAAATTTTTTTTTTTTCCTTTGCAGGGGCAGTTTGGTCATTTTACCTGAATCCGTTTGGTCAACCGTTACCCTAACGGTGGTCAACGGATTACCGGGTACTAGAGTGCAATTATGGCAAAACTGGCATTAAGCGTGCAATTATGATAAAAGTCAGGGTACTTGAGTGCAATTCACCCATAAAAATAAATTAACGGTGAATCCCCCTATTATTACAGTTGACCGTTTTAAAAGTTTAAAAAGATCAAAATATCTCTAATTAAAAAATGACAAATTACAGTAAATTTATCTAAGATTTGTTATTTTACAGATGGAAATAACTTAATAAAAAATTAACAGAGAAAAATTAATTAAAAAAGAACAAATTTAATTTAATTTAAACAAAAAAAAAATAGAATTGCACTAAAATTAAATTCGACAATTTATCATAATTGATAGACAGTGGAGATCCAATATGAAAATTGGATTTCCGTCAAAATTTAAAAAAAAAATTAAATTACTCAATAGATCCAAACTCCAACGATAGAGATTTTACTTTTTTTTTATTTTTTTGATCTTGATTGAGATCCAATTTTCAGACTGGAGCTCCACCGTCCATCCTGATGGACGGTCGAGATCTAATCTTCATATTAGATCTCCATCTTCATCCAACCAAAATTTATTTTTTATTTTTTTATTTTATAATTGTTATTTTTTTAATATGATCTTCATCATCCATCAATATTAATAAACAGTAAAGATCCATTAATTTTTTTTATTTTTTTATTTTTTAAAAAAATAAGATAATTTTAGTGCAATTCACCATTTGTTTTTTAAATTTTTAATTTTTTTAATTAAAAGTATTTTAGTCTTTTTACACTTTGAAAACGGTCAATAATTATCTTTAACGATCAACAATAACAGCATAGAGGTTCATTATTAATTTTACATAAAGTGGTTTCCACATATAAAATGACAAACCTGATGTAGATTCACTGGAATTTACTCTTTTTTAATTAGAGGTATTTTGGTCTTTTTAAACTTTTAAAATGGTCAACAGTTATCTTTAACGGTCAACGGTAATAATAGAAGGGTTTATTGTCAATTATTTATAAAGTTATTTCCGTCGATAAAATAATAAATCTTAAATAAATTCACTATAATTTGTCCTAAATGAGAATACAAGTTGAAATTTAGCAATGAGATATTTCATATGCTCGTATTGGAAACATAGTAAATTTATATTTACTGTCCAAGTCATGCAAGAAAATAATTATGTAATTATATTATACAAATCATTTTTGCCATGTTACTTGGACGAAAATTTAACGAGGTTACGTGCTACTTCATGAAAGTAATACCCGTCCTTTAGGAGACAAAGCTGGCTTAATTTTCCAGCAACATTCAAGTACTTTCTTATTGTTTTTAAGTTTATTCTATGCATATAAACTTGGCAATTTTAGAAGTCAATAAAAGGGGGGTTTTCAAAGAAGAATTCATGAAACTGAATTGCACAGCAACCAACTATCATTAAGAAAAAGTCAAGCATGACGCATGAAGAAAACATAACAATAATGTCGTAACAGCATCATCATCTTTAGGACCACTACAAACATTGAAGAGGAAGCAAGGTATTCATGAAATTTTAACTCTCTTTCTCAACTTAGTCTACCTTAATAGTTGCAGCTTTTTAAGCCCAAGAGAGACTCGCTAGCTACAACAATTATATACATTTTTTTTTTTTCTTAATCTGTCGTCGAATAAGTCAGGAGTTTAACGGAACCTAATCAAACACTACATATATTACCTGGATATATTCTCTCATACACATACTGGTAAATACACATGGTGGAACTTAAGAGCATTGCATTCCATTCATACAAAAAGCTTGACTGACTACAAAAATTGCTGTTTTTTTTTCTAATAACATGTCTATTCCAATAACATCGTAGTAATTAGATACTCGATCGATCAAGTAAATTGGTAATTTAGTAACTAAAATTAGAAAGAAGAAACACAAAATCTAGGTTGAAAATTTTGTATTTAGTTAGAACTTTTAGTTGACTTTCTGTTCTTGGGAGAAGTGAGTTGGTAGGCTTTGGACTTTCAAACCACAGGAAAGTCAACAGAGTGGCTTACACGAATTAATTAAAAAAATTCAAAATATTTTACCAAATAAAATCAAAGTTGGAAACATCTTGAATCAAGAATCAGAATTGACTTTATGTAATCAAGACTATGTGAAATTGAAAGAAAACAGATGAGAGAAACAAATAAATCATACCTATTCGGACCAAGTTGACTTGAACACAGTTGCACCTGTCAGACAAAAACCTGACCTATATAATATAAATACTATATGTACAACAATAGAAAGTCCAACTAGAGGTGTCAATCGGACCGGCCTGGTGAAAAAAATCACGGATTTTATTTCACATTCCAGATTGGTTGAGACTTAAATAATGATCGGACTGGATCCAAAAATTTTCAAAGGGTCCAATCGGGTCTGAACATCTGATTCCAACCGAATCGGATCCAGATTGGGATCCAAACCTTTGTTTGCTCAATGCTCATTACTTTGCATTAAAAAATAGTATTTGGATTGGATGAAATCATATCCAAACAGTAAATCCTAAAGGTTTGGGCCAAATCCGAATCCTAAAATAAGTGGTCTGAATATCTAAATTCTCAAATCAGATTTGGACTGTATAAAATTATATCGAATCTGGATCCGGATCCGGATCCAACCGATCCCATTTGAGACCCCTTATTATATAACTCAGCCTTGACTTCAGCTTGGTTCAACCCGTATTACATGTCTAATTGGAAGTAATATAAAATTAAAGCAGTACACATACACAGTTCAGATTTTGAGCTTGAGCTGAATATGCTAAACTTGAGAAGAAACTTGTCCACTCTACAAAAACTATAATATTTTCTAACTCATTCTCAACGCAGTACAATTAAAACAAGAACAACAGCTTCTCGATTGCCTAAACATGTATTAACTTTCTCATATAATTTAAATCACAAAACACTGATTACTAAAGCTTCTCCACAACATGAAAGAAGGACCATAAACCAATTGACATATTAAAAGTTTTAACAACATACAACACTTAAAAAAGGAAAGAGATATGAGCATTTGAAACTTACTAGATGGATACTAGATGAGAAGATTAGGCAGTCATGACTGTATGCCGCTTGTTGAATCCAAGAAATGCTTCACGAAGTTCTTTATATCCGCTCCTGTAATGCTCCAGTGAGAAGCAAAGCTGCCGAATGGCCTCTCTTTTCTCTTCAGCTGCGTCTGAGATGACAATTCTCTGCCTATCGACCTCTTTCTCCAGCTCCATTATTCTCTGTCTTAATTCATCTGCTAGCTTCTGGGCTGTTTCAGAACCAGAAATGAGCTCGGTATGTTCCATACGTAACCTCTGCATATGCTCTTCAATCTGCCTAATACAATCATCTCGGGAACTTGCCTCTGCCATGAGTGTGTTTACCTTTGCAGTAACCTCATCTTTCTCCGCCATAAGCATGTCATGTTTCAATTTAAGCATGTCGAGGTTTTTGTTTAAAGCTTCAACATGGTTGCTTTTCTCAGCAACTCCTTCCATCAATCGACTTATCTCATCTTGCATTTCCTTTTCTCGCCTATCATAAAAATCTACAGTCTCCATATTCTCAACTTCAGACTTCCATAATTTTTCCTCCAAAGATTTGCATAGTTGTTCCTGTTCTTTGAGCCTTTCATCTCCCAGTGTCTGTTTCTCTAACAAGCTAGAGATTTCAGACTGCAGCTGCACTTTTTCCAAAGCGAAGATGTCCTGTGTGTTGCTCAATGCGACTTTCAATTCCAGGATCTCATCATCACGAACGGATAGATCTCTATCATACTGTGTAATCCTCTCTTGTAACTCCAAAACCTTCCTTCTCTCTGAGTCAAGCTCACCGTTCAACATGGCTACATCTTCATTCTTTAAGCGTCCAATCTCTTCATCAGATCCCTTAAGCCTTTCTCTAGTTACTTCAAGCTCTTTCAACAACCTTTCAAACTCAAAATCAGATTCTGAAACATGAGTTTCTAATTCCGTTATGCGGTTTCGCAGTTGATATACTTGTCTCCTTTCTGATTCAAGATCAGCCTCCCTTATTTTCATATCACTCTGTGCTGATTCCATCCGAGTGTGAAGCTCACCCTTCAACCTAGCAACCTCTTCTTCTGAAAGCTGGAATCTTAGGTTTGAAACCCTTAACTTATCCTCATATTCAATAATTCTTCCAAGTAACTCTTCGTAACTTCCATTTTCTCTTGCCTCCAACAGACTATCTGCATTGTCATCCTCAGCTTCCTGGTGCTTTTTCTTCAAGCTTGGAAACTCGGTGAACCCCTCGCCATCAATGTTTATTGGTGTGCCTGAGTAGTGGTTGATGGAGGAGTTAAAAGATTCTGATTCGGAGTCCGATGATGATGAGGAAGAAGATAGTTCAGTCCCTTCCTTTAGAGAAAAATCAGAGCTGCCACGGCCAGAGCTGGGAGATGCAGCCTGACAACTAGCCTTGTGCACACCCAGCTTTTGTTCAGGAGTAAGCAGCGGAGAGCCTTGGTCAGAGCCAGGTGGAATACCCTTTTGTAATTGTCCTGTCAAATGATCATAGCAATCAGCAAGTGATCAATGCAAGTAATAAAATTCTCAAAATAAAGAACCAAATCTGGCCTATGTTTTTCAGCCTTTTTTGACAAAAAGTTCACCATCTTCTATCGGTTTCAGCATTTGCTTGACATTGTGGCCTATTTCAGTGAATTTTCTTATCGGTTACTTTCCATTGAGAAACTTTAAACGGAAATACATGTAGTTGGAATTTGTTTAGGAGCCTAAAAATTAATACAAGAAAAAGATCATGATGCTAACAGAAGATTACTCGGTAAAATGCATCTAGCCGTTCATTTGGGGATAAAAAGAAGAGACTAGGCTAGAAAACATGCTTTAAACCAACTAACAAAGATAGTAGCAGACAAAAAACAAGGAGTGTGGAGCGAGACGCTTACCTTCAAGATTTTCAGCCAGCCACTCAGAATTTTCAGGACTAATGTGACCATTCAATGATGTCCTCTCCATGTTGGTCTCTGTCAAATTTCAAATAGTCATACACACTATATAAGACCTTATTTCTTGAAGACATCTATAGTACAGGTATCAGTCACACGTGAGCACCATCCAAAAGACAATTATCAAAACCTCTATTACACCGACAAGATCATAAGAATGAAAAATAGCAAAAGATACCAAGTCACAAAGAACAAATGGAAATGTGGATCGAAAAGAAGGCTAGTATCCTTATACAATTTCCCATTTCAGAAAATTTGAAACAAGAAGTGCAAGTGATGGATATTTGTTTGAATAAACAATCAGAGAAAATCAGGTTCTCTAATAAAACCTGTCATAAAACAACATGCAACATGTAATCGAAAAATCCACACAGTGCCTTAAAAGTCTAACAAAAGCAGAGTCTAGTAAATGACTTTGGCTGCGTACGTAGCATAAAATTTAATAACAGAAATAAAAATTTGACGAGATCTTTGATCATTCTTTCTCTTCTAAGAAAATTCAGGACTAATATATTATATATAATTATCCAATTCCAAAACTCTTCAAGTCCAGGCTACCAAACACATAACAGATCATGTCTGTTAAATTTTCCAGTGCAACAGAATCGATAGCTTGCATAAATGGAACAAATCAAACACATGTACAAAAAAAAAAACAACAATTTAAAATTATTTTAAAAAAAAATCTTGCTAACATCAATTTTCCTTCTCCAGATCATACCAAATCAACATCCATGGATGAAATCAAGCGCACCGAAAAAAAAAAGTTTAAACAAGTAGATCAAGAGTTCATTTATAGATATATGTCATTTTAAAGTTTAAATTGTATAATAAAAATAAACCGAGTATGCATCGACCTGAATTCTCCACAAACCAAACAGATCACAACCTCGAAACAAAAAAGAAACCCTAAAAAAGAACTTCTACACCAAACATATTAAAAAAAAAACTAAAAATCTTTAAAAAATCGTAATAACAAACTTGATTGACTCGCTCACCTTTTGCTTCGACGATGCAGGCGAGGACCCGAAATCAGAGCAAAAAACCAAATAAATCAAAAAAAAAAAAAGCGAAAATGTGAATAAAAGCTTCGATAAAAACGAAGAAGAAGGAGAAGTGCTTGATAGAGAAATGTTGATTAGAGACAACAAGAAAAAGCTGGGAGAGGGAACATAAAAGTCACCGAATTTTTGATAATTGGAGTGAGAGAGAGAGATTTTCGAGCACTGTGTCGCTGTATTTGGGGCACTAGTGTTTGTTGCCGCCTTTTTTTTTCTTTTTTTTTTCTGATTTGTTTCTATATTTACGATAATGCCCTCCGTTTCAATTTTCAAATTCTTTTATCTGCTTTTTTTTCCCTCCTTAAGTTTTTCAACAACCATTCCACAAAATTCTAGATTTTTTGGGTTTTTTTTTTTTTTTTTTTGACCGATGGACCTAGTCATTTCATCTTTCAAAATTATTTTATTAATTTTGTCTTAATTTATAAAGTTATTTTTTAATTCAGGATAACCTCAATTAAATAATATTTGTGGTCGATCCCAACTTAAAACTAATGTGGTAAATTAATAATTCACTAAATTAAGATAATACATTTTTTAAAAAAAATACATAGGTCCCACTTAATATATAAATTAATAATATCCTTATACATCTAAATTATATATATATATATGACTCAATTAAGATGCCTTTATAAAATATGACTCCAATATTACTTATTTTCTCTTAAAATTAATATTTCATCGTACCTCATCTCTAACTTTTTTTTATGCATTAAAAAGCTCTAATATAGCATTCTCGTATTGCAAGAGAAAATTATACAATGTAATTGTTGCTTTAAATGTATCTTTGCGCGAGACAGGCTCCAGTACAAAACTATCGTCTTCAACTTCATCTTCTTTGTAATTTCTCATGACGTTCTCAATAATTTGCTCGTCACTCAACAACTCTAAGGTTGTCTCATTTTTTCATGGGTAGTTCAAAAAGTACTCAACATCCATTGTATCACAGTACTTCAACTCTTCGATTAGAACATGCAATTGTTGACTGCATTCATCATCTGAGTGTTGATCCAAATTCTTTGAAGTCACGATATCCATAGACCTAATTTTATAATGTTAAAAATAATTTGCAATTGTACTTGCTTGAACATCTGTTGTCTAAGGCGAGATTACAGGAATCATTGCATCTAAAACATTTATCTTTTTTAGATTTGGGATCCCAATTTCATAACTCTCCAAAAGAATTTGATAAAATCGACAACAATAATGCATCTTGAAAGCTCGTATGATCCCCGCATCACAAGGTTGAATCTTTGTTTTTGTGTTGGGTGGCAAGAAAAATAATTCAATATTTTTCAAACCTTCAATAGTTTTTGAATGAACGGGACAATTACCAATAAGTAAGATAACTTTTCTACCATCCATTTTTCCATCAAGTTGTATAACATATTCTTAGAATAAAATTCAAGTCATCCATGCTCTTTTGTTGGCATGATACTCGTAGTTCATAGTGCTCAAGTTCACATTCTTAAAACACTGTGGTTTAGCATACATAAATGAATTTTTTCTGAACCATCCTCATTGCAACAAATAACAATTCTAAGCTTTTCCTTGTCTTGTTTCTTACCTTCAAATTACTTTGTTGCAAGAGAATGATCTGGTTGTAGTCTATAAAATAATAATGTTTCATCCATATTGAAAACATCTTTCATGGAAAATTAATCTAGTTTCTCTCTTTTGAACTGCAAATTGCTCTCCAGGTACTCCATATCAACTGATCCGCTTTCTCCGAAACGACGATACATCTTAATGTCATGTCTTGATTTGAAGCTCTCAAACCAACATTGACAAAAATGGAATTCTGGCGTATCTACAGGGTACATCTTTTTCATAAACTATTTTGCCTTCTCCGTGATTAGTTTTCTGTTCATATTCACACGTTCTTGGTATTGAACAAACCACTCATAGAAAACCTTCTCTAGCTTCGGGAATTTCGTGGTTTTGTGTCGTTTGACAACACTTCTTTTAATATTGACTGATAGATACTCTAATGATCTTCTGATCGCATTTGATATTGTTGGTTGGCTCACTTGTAAGTTAGACTTTTCTAACACCCACTGTTGCAATTGCTTTTAGGTGTAAGTTGAATTTTCTATGTTGTACTCACACAATGCTTTACATATTTCATCCGTCATTGTTGATTTCTATACGCCTTGGAGATGAGAAGCCATTGTGTTTAGTTTTAGCGTTTATGATACTATTTGTTTTTTTTACTACTTAAATATAGATATTTTTGATTGAGTTAATATTCATGAAGTATATTAATTAAGTATACATCGAATGTAATTTTAGTTTGTTATAAAAATGGATAGATTCATGACTTTTATTTAATAAGACTAATTACATTCATGAACTTGTTTTGGTTAACCAAATACACAGAATAATGATAATTCGTAATTCGATAATTAAGTAATATTCATATAATTACAATAGACCATATATTAAATTCAATGTTTTGAAGAAAAAAAATACCATGATAAATTTATTTTTTATTAATTAATATATAAATTAATAAGTTATTAATTTATTAATTTATCGATTAAATAATATCTCGATTAATTAATAAATTTTTAAGAAATTTATAGAGGTTTTACTATATTTGTATTCGTATAAATTAAAAAATATTTGTTAATATATTTTTTAAAATTATTTCATAATTTAATTCAAACATAGACCAAATTCCAAACTATATTTTTACATACTAACATCGTTATAGGGTGAGATTCAACACTAAAGACTTCATATTAAATTTTAAGAAATATTGTTGACTAAAGTAGTCTGTATTTGTTATTTTCCATTATTTATAACTCGCAACACATTCTTTGTAAGTTCAAAAATATGTTGTTACACTAAACATAAACGTGGAATAGTGTAAACTCAAATGCGTTAGATTTAATTGGTATAAAATGCAAAAAGGTTTAAATTGTCAAGTTATATGTCACAACTTGCGAGTAATTTAGATAATTAAAGTATGTATATTACATTCACGCATAGTTTAAGTAAATAGCGTACATTCTTATTCATTTTAGTAGTATAAATTCAAGTTCGGTATATACATTTATTAGCATGTATTGTATCCCTTATTATATGATTAGATGTCTCCCGTTATAAGAATATATATCCAAATTATATATTTAGTAATTAATTTTTATATATTCTGATAAACTTATAGTTAATCTTATAAATAAAATAAGTATATGTCCGTCTTATTGAATGTTTCTTATTGTTAAAAGAACAAAGCATATTTTAATAAGCCATTCATTAGTTACGGCAAAAGCTGTATGCTAGCATCTAGTCTAGGTTACTATATAGAGAGAGAATAAATATTATTGAATATAACTAAAGTTTGATATACCTAAAATTTGATAAATTATATTTAGAATTAAAGTTTATAAAAAATTACAATAAACTCAAGTTTATAAAAAATTACAATAAACTCTATCAGCATTAAGTTTGGTTATTAAAAAAATGAAAAGTAAAAAAAGAAGTGAGAGATCTATGGTGAATCCACCATAGATCCATCATAAAGAGCAAATCATGGAAGGCTTGAGTCTACTTTTTAGCAGTCAAACTTAACACTGAGAATTTAGTGTTAGTTTATGTAAACTTTAATTCTAATTGTAATTCAATAAACTTTAAGTAAGTCTAATATTATTTATTCATATATATATATATATATATATTCACTTAATTATTTAAATTTCCGATGCCCCATGACATTAAATTTGTTGATTTAGGGATATTTTGGTAACTTAATAATACCAAAGTGGGCCTGAACTACGGCCCGGCCCACATCAAACACTTTCCACTAAGCCTCTAAATCCTAAGGCGGGAAACTTTTTAAGTTCTAAAATAGTTCAACTTTTATCCTTGGTTTTGCTTAATGGCCCACCAATTATTTTTATTTTATTTTTTTTGTAAAAAATCAATTTTAAATATTTTTGCTCTTTTGAAAATTGAATATTTGGTTGGTGAGAATGAGATTTCATTTTCCATCGTGAAAATCTCAATATGACTAGCTGTTATAAGCTCCTTGAAAATCTGGGCCTCAATTATACACATTCATTTCAATTGGTGGGTTATAGTTGCCTATTTCTATAAATACTGTTATGAATTCTTGAATAATTTAAATTGAATATTGTAGAAATATGACTGGTTCCCTTTTTTAGATCATTTTTTTTCTGACAATGGTTCTTCGCCTCTTCGGCTATTTTTTTTTTTAAATCTAATATCAATTGGGTCAGGAATAACAATTCTATTAAAGAGAAGGGATCTCCTCATACTTTGGAGTTTAGTTGGTAAAGATGAGACTCACACTCCTATCACAAAAGTGAAGGGGGAAGTGCTCAATCACTTTACTATTAATGGATATACGGTTCTTCAATTATTAATCGTTTGATTCATTTATTTCTACGTAATTGACGTCTACCAAATTCATCAAGAACAATAATATTTTAAGTGATTAGATATATATATATATATATATATATTATATTTATACTAACAAGGAAAAGCACTTCTTCTAACAAATTTTCTGTGAATTTGAGACAAACAAACTATGGCCTCCAAAAACCAAGCCCCATGTTAGCAAATAATCCAATTCCAATTCAACTCAATCAATTAATTTATTTTAATTTAAATGTGTACGAACTATACATATTGGAAGTGGGAAAGCAGAAGTAGTTGTCAAGCACTTGTGGAGACAACCAAACGTGGCCTAACCACTTCTCTAATTGGAAGATTTTTTTTTCCTTTTTAATTTATTTTCTCTTACAAAAGCAATTGGGGGCATTGGGGGGCTCTACAAGATCACAACAAAATCCTTTTGTGTTAACATTTTAGTTCACAAAAGGACTTTGTGAGCTGAAATGTGTAACTTTTGCTAAAACATCAACTATTTTTTTTTTCTTTTCTTTTTTCAATCAATCAATTGACTATGATGTCTATGAGAGTGTTTTAAAATTGACATTAAATTTTTTTAATTTATTAAGATAAATTGTCACTAATACATATAAATATGTAAATTGATACATTATTAATTAAGATATGGAGTCAGTATATCTAACATAAATAATAACAGAAATATAATCTAAATACTTATGTCATATTCTAGTTTCTGAAAATTAGTTCTCCAATTGTGAATCAAATAAACCACCTTGATTTTGTGATGTTGATATGTTTGGTGGCTAGAGACATGAAGATAAAAATAATAAAGTCATGTACCCTACACTTTCTTGACAAAAAAATTAAATTAAATTAAATATCTTTTTAAATCTCCTGATTTTTTTTAATGGTATAATCAAAATATTAATTATAAATCTACTGGAACCTGCACTTGTTGAGATTAATCAGTAAATACGGCCCGAATATTTATTCTCATAGTGGGAATAAAAGGAAAAAATTATTATATACTGATAAATATGCACTGTGAAACTTGAACATTTACCATTAAAATGGAAAAAGAGATACACTAACCACTTGAACTATGAGTGGATGAGCTTTGAATACCCTCCTTAATTACAACTTACAACAATGAAAGCAAGCTATTAAGCAACTAGTTCCACAATTAATTATCCAAGTGATTAAGAGTAGCTTCTTCTTAACTTTTAGTGCATGAGTTGCTTGCTTGTCCTCCATTAAACTTTTTACTTCATATTTATTGGCTTGTATTTAATTGGGTCCACCTTGTTGAAAATGTACATGCACCTTAGAAAAATGGCAAAATACTATTTGACATTAATATAGTTAATTAAAGCAAATGGGCATGATAGATTATATTAATTAATCTATAGATTATGATCAATCTTGTATCAAGTGTTGACTTTTGGAAGATTTAAATCATTATCATTAAATTTTTGGTTAAAATATGTGTAAGTTGAGGAACCCTTTTACAAGAAGTTAGGAGACTATAAAAAGTTAATGGTATAAAATTACCTACTTTTTGTCAATGATTAGTTCAATGATTTTTTTTTAATTTGTTTTTTCACAAGTTGATTTTTATTATAATTTCAAATGGTTGACATTTTGATTGATTGTCATCCCTCGAAAGAAGTGAAAGGAAGATATTAAATTATTATTGTGATTTTAATTTAATTTTGAGAGTTTAATTACATTTTAAAAAATCAGTATATTTAATAGGTCGTTATTAGAGGGATATTTTTTAATTTTTGTTTAAGAATATAATTACAAAATTAATAACAAGTCTATCGGAACATACCGAAATCAATTACTAAACGTGTTGTTTGAGCATCTATTTTTATACGGGAGACATCTATTTCTACAATAAGGGGAGAAAACTACCCATACATACTAATTTTTTATTTCGTAGACTATTTATAATAGTATGACTGTAGTTTTTATTCCATCGTCGATTTAAATATAATTCTATAGCGAATAACAATTAATTTAACCGATAAAATCTCTTACTATAAGGTTGAAAGTTTGAAACCTAATCACTCTCAAACATGGAAGGAAATTTTTATATTTTTTTTTAAGGGTAATTATCATTTTTGTTCCTAAGTTTTAGAGAATTATCAGTTTTTTAAATGAGTTATGGTTAATGGTACACTTGGTCCTTAACTTTTAGAAAATGTATCAATTTGGTCACTCTAACTAAATTTTTGTTAATCAAACTTAACAAAATTGGTAAAAAGACAATTTTACCCTTAATACTATTTAAATAAGTTAAATGACAATTTTAACCTCAAAATTTAAAATGATTATTAATAAATAGAAGGGTAATATAGTCATTTCATTTAAAATTTTAAAATATTTTAAAAAATATTTTTTAATGGATCTCCACTGTCCATCAATCTTGATGAACGGTGAAGATTATATTGATTTTTTTAAAAAAAATTAAAGTGAAAATATAATTTTTTTAAAATTTTTGTTTTTAAAAAAATTGAAAATAAAAATGGTGGAGATCCAGATTGGATCTCCACCATCCATCCATACGGTGGAGATCCAATCTGGATCTCCACAAAAAAAAAATATATATTCAAAGTTTGAATAAGATGGATGAACGAACCCAGAAACTGGGTTCATTCATTCTCAACGAAGCCATATATGGGTTCTTTGAACCTCGACGAACCCAGAAACTGGGTTAGTTGAAGGATCTTTCTTCAACGAACCCATATATGGGTTCGTGATCCTTCAACGAACCCGGATCTGGGTTCGTGATCCTTCAACGAACTCGGATCTGGGTTCGTGATCCTTCAACGAACCCGGATCTGGGTTCGTTGAGGATCAATGAACCCAGAAACTGGGTTCGTTCATCTTCTTCAGTTTGAACTTTTTTTTTTTTGTTATCTCCACCATTTTCAATTTCAATTTTTTTTTTAAAAAAAAAAATTAATTTTTAATTTTAATTTTTTTTAAAAAATTTAATATAATCTTTACCGTCCATCAAGACTGATGGACGGTGGAGATCTATAGAAGATCATTTTGAAAATTTTAATTTAATTTATTTTAAATTTTTAACCAGGGATAGGTTTGTCATTTTACTAAAAAATTTACTGTTGAGTTATTGATAGGTTTAAAGACGAAAATACCCCTGTAACCGTTAAGTTTAACTAACAGTTGACTAACATAGGGACCAAATTGATACATTTTCTAAAAGTTAAGGACCAAGTGTACCATTAACCATAACTCATTTAAAAAACTGATAATTCTCCAAAACTTAGGGACCAAAATGATAATCCCCCTTTTTTTAATTAAAAATTTATAGCAACCTGCCAAGATTAAAATGAATGAACGTTTTTTTAAGAATCAATTACTAAACATACGTTCTTGATCTACTCCCATGACGAGAGACATCTAATCTCATAATAAAAGGAAAAAACTACCCACTCATACTGTTAAATACGCATGATAGGACTTGAGCCCTCACCACCAAGATAAAATGGAGATGCACTAATCATTTGAAATATAAATATATGTACAAAAAATATGTCTTTTTTCTCTCCAATCTTAACTAAATTAAAATAGTGATGCATCATAGGTTTATTTAACCAATCATGTGGGAAAAATTAATACAAAATAAAAAGACAAATATTATTAGCTAATTAAAATGTCCCTATATATACATATGTGTGTGTTTTGGGTAATTAGCTAGTGGTAGCTATTGAGAGAAAATATGTGTAGCCAAATTTGCCGACCTATAGTTGGCTTCTAGTGGTTGTAAGTTTCTTAATCAGAAGAAGCATTTTCATAATTGGAATCTAAAAGTTTTCACATATCTTATGGATCATAAAAGAATCAAATCTTTTTAGCTTTCAGGACACATCTCAATCTATTACTATTTTACTTGATTCAATGCTATGTACTTTGTATGCATATGATCATTTGAGACAGATTTTTGTGGCTAGCCTAAAATACAAATAGATTAAGACAAATTTCATTTTTAATCTATAAATTTTTTTTTTTTGACATACCACTTGCAGTGTTGATGACTCGAATCTGGAACATTATTAGGCTAAATAAACGCCTTTATCACAGAACCACATTGGACGATGGTATCTTTTTTTCTTTTTAAGCACTTTGTTCGACATCAACGGACCATACTTAAATATTAGTTAATTTAATTGATAAGATTGTATATAAATTTTGAGTTTTCATCACTCAAGCGTGTCAAAGTCAGGTAAACTTAGTTTAAATTATATATCCTAAGTTATTTTAAGAAGCACCCAATCTCGTTGACAACTCTATAATAATAACCTTGAAGAATATACAAGTTGAAAATTTTTTTCTTCAATTGAATATTAATTTTATAAATAAAATAGATTTCATTTGAACGGATCATATTTATTTTATAAATATTTCAATTAATAAGAATTTTTATTATTATAAAAAAAAAAATCGAGTTTTTGAATCAATCACATCGAAGGTGAGTGGTGTTGGTTCGCATTATCCGGCTGCCCAAATCATCGAGAGGCATGAAGCATAAAAGCCCTAGTTGACAACTCTATGATCATTTCATCGAAGAATATAAATAAATAATAGTGTATGTGTGTATCAAACAAAATTCAATAGTAGTGTTTTGCTAAAAGTCTTCCTATATGAAAACTACACCTCACCTAAAATTTTATCCTCTACTTTGAATTAATGGGTGTACGAATTCTGCTTCTATGGGAATGCACGTTTTATATAATTCAAAAATAATTAAGTGCGAACGTCCATATCCTTTACTTTTCAATACTAACCTAAGTTACAAACAATGAAATTTATTATTCATAATCTCTAATGAAATCTATCCACGGTGAGGAGAAAATGTTTAATGGGACAATTTGGTCCTTTTTTCTCCCAAAAATCGTGAGAACGGATAGAACTTGTCCGAGATGGTCCGCACCTGATAAGTTTTGGACAATTTAATAGTGAATTTATGTGGGATTGGGTAGCTGGTATTTACTCATGTGTAAAGAGAATTGAGCGTGAACATCATTCAAGCAAAGTTATTTGGGTTCACTTCCCAATGAAAAAGTCTTCTTTTTTTTCACTGTTGTGATATAAATTGAGTTGCTGTTCTTCACAATCCATTGCAGGAAAAAAAAAAAATGACATTATTGTTTGTTTGATAATTTACCCCACTGGTAGGCCTGCCTTTACTTTAACAAAATAAATAAATAAATAAAATTCGTATATCATATTATTTATACGTTTACTTATAAAAATTATTAATTTTTTTAAATATATATAATAATAATTTATCGAAAAATGTACATGATCTACGGATAACTTCATGTAATCGTAAAATGGTGGGTAAATTTTATTTATTTATTTATTTTTGTGTAAAAAGAAGAAGCAAAAAAACCATGTAGGAGGGGATTAAAAGAGGAAATTTTGAAACTTTATTCTATGTACTGTACTTGAATTTTTATTTGACAAGTCCCTAGCATGCAGTCCCATTTTTCACCTTCTGGCCTACACTCTATGCAACAACTTTTACTGTATATTTGTCTACGTTTACATGAAAGTATGAGAGAGACAGTTGTTTTTTTATATACTATATGTACCCGTGGCTATTCGACTAACGAATATTATTATATACTGAATGAGTGTTATTTTTACCGAACCACATTGATTGATAATAAAAAAGAGAGTTTTCTTATTAAATAAAAGTAATTTCTTAACTAGTTTAATTACTGTCATTTCTTATTTTACATGTACACAAAAGGTTTTAAAAAAGAGCCTACCATTGAACATTTTCTATATATATTGTAAGTAGATCTGAAGGGTTTTAGAGTGACACATGGCACTGGCTGATCCAATAAACGTAGAAACATGTATAGTAATGACACTCCTTATATTCGATATGATATATGCTTATAATAAGAAGAATATTCTTGCACATTAACTCTCGGTTAAATTGATTATACACCTCCAAATGAATCTCATTACACTTATAAAAAAAATAGTGCCCAAAAACTTCTTGATTCGGTGATAATAATTATTTGGACCACGTATGTATTATTTAATCAAAGCTAGTGTAGAGCTATAGTCTAAAAAAATTAATAAAAAGACATAATATTCTTGTCTTTTTACTTGGATATTATAATTTTTTTCAAAGCAACAGAAAATTTGGGTCAAATTTGTGTTGTAATGTGTAGTACAGCTTTGCAATTATGAGGACATATCAATTTATTATTTTATCTTTTTCTTTTTGTTTTGTGTCAAATGTGATGTGAATAGATAAGAGGAAACATATTGTTTTCTTTTTTATAAAATAATTTATATATATATATATATATATATATATGGACAACCAATAAATAAATTAAATAAAACAAAGGACATTGTCAGCCTGCAACTAATGAATAAAAAAAAATTTGCCCTGGAATAAGCAGATAAATTTCAAATAGCAGACAATTGAAAAATTAAATTAAAATTTTTATTAGTCGATGAAAAGCAATACAAAAATTCTTGCTCATCTATTCAATGACAAATCTCCATTTCCAAAGATAACTTGTGCAAGGTCTGCCTAATTGTTTATCATAAAAATATTGTCTTGCTTATTACTACAACATACCAAATTTGTGTATGAATGTATTTATTTCGGTGCCACTTGTCTCGATTTCGCTTTAAATGATAGATAAATAACACGATGAAAATTTTATTTAGTTTGACGATCAATGTGAGCCTTACATCTATAAAGCGCACTAATACTTAATTTTACTATCGAACAATGCTTATAATGTACACATTTAAAACGACTCTGTTTTTTCTCTTACAGAAACTTTAAGAATTTAAGAGTTTAAATACTCGTACTAAAACTATTGGGGGTAAAACTGTCACTCCACAGAAAAAATTATAATTACAATTTTTATTTTGGGGGTGCTGCCTCCGATCCCAACGAGCTGACCGAGTAGCTCGACTACCACAAACTTTGCGGGGAGCTCGACCTTTGAATGTGTCAGTGAAGCGTAATAAAACTGATTTAAACTTCACAATCCAATATTAATTTGGTCTATCTTCATTTGTTAGAGTAGCTATCTCCTTGTTTGTGCGACTGATATTCGAACCGTACTTATCGCTCTTCTGTTTGATTTTAGATGGATTTTAACAAACATATGATATATCAAATGTTACCATATCAGTCCAATTAATATTATGTTACTACCATATATTTTATGGTATTATTGTGATATATCCTGATTTCTATGTATATATTATGTTGGTTTCTATATATTGGAGATTTTATACCTTGATTTGATTTCCCTATATAGCAGGCTCCTTATTGTATATTCATATTTATACTATGAAATACAATTCTTCCTTTCCACTATCACCAACGACCCTCGAAAAAAAAGAAAAAAAAAAGGAAAAGAAAAAAAATATTATAAAAGAGTGACTTTTCACTGCGGAGAAAATATATTGTAATGCGCAGTAAAAGGAGTTATAAATATTCACGTGATAAAAAGTTTTTTCTCAGGTAATAATTATTATAACAACCTTTTTATAGCGGAGTGTTTGCGGTAACATATGTACAATCTGCAGTAAAAAAATTAAATTTTTTAATATTTATTACAGATTAGCATTACAGTAAAAAAATCATAATAAATATAATTTTTTTTTTTTTTTTTTTATAGTGAAAGGAAATCGATATAGAGACTAAAGCGAGTACTTTCTAGGTATATCAAGTAAGATTCAAAACCCATATAATGAGACTAGCACATACAACCAAAATTCTCTGAACTTCCAAATGATGATTAGAGGAAGCAAAAGACCATGACTTCTCATGACCCCAAATATATATAATCCCAACTATAAATATGCAAAATAACCATATTTGTATATATATATATTCAAGAGAAGAAGAAGTGGATAGAAAAAACCATTAGAGATGGGATCAGAGGAGGTTGTTAACATGGCAGCAGCAGCAGAAGCAACAGTGCCCTCCACCACCACCACCACCACGAAGCAGCCAGTAGCACAAGCACACTTTGTGCTGGTGCATGGAATAAGTGGTGGAGCTTGGTGCTGGTACAAGATCAGGTGTTTGATGGAGAATTCAGGGTACAAAGTCTCATGTATTGATCTCAAAAGTGGTGGAATTGATCCATCTGATGCCAATTCCATCCTCTCTTTCGATGATTACAATCAACCCCTCTTGGACTTCCTCTCTGCCTTGCCTGAAAATGAACAGGTAAATTTTCATTTCATTTAAAATTCACACGCGCGCACACACACGCACACATATAGTAAGTACTTTGAAGAAACAATGCGGTGGTAGTGTTGTCATATTACATGCATGATCTATATCTCTTATTGTTTCTTGTAGCAAATTTTTGTTTTCGTTTGTTGCAGGTGATATTGGTGGGACACAGCGCCGGTGGGTTGAGTGTTACTCAGGCCAGTCACAAGTTTGGGAAGAGAATCCGGCTGGCCGTTTACGTGGCGGCCACCATGCTCAAACTGGGCTACTGGACTCCTCAAGATGTCAAAGATGTAAACAACTTCTCAAATTCTTCACTTTTTTTTTACAGTTTAGTCAGAACCTGCTTGTCTGATTTAAAACGTTAGATATATATATTCTCTTGACGGCGTGATGTTAGAGACTATTTGTATATCTGATTCAAAACGTTAGATATCTTCCCTTTAACATGTGATGGCATAGGCTGTTTTATGATTTAAAACGTTAGATATCTATGGAGTTTGTTGAAGAGAGAGGTATGGCTGATGATTCTATCTATGATCTCTCTTTCTCTCTCTCTCTCTCTGCAGAAAGAATTGGCTGTCAGGCAATTCATGGTGGCAGTACTGTTGCCCATTTCTGCCAACTACTTATAAATTGACATGTATAATTGTGGCAAAAATATATATAGATGGAGTGTCAAACATTTCTCTGTCATGCTACATCAGCACCCACCTAATGTGATATAAAGAGATACACATGTAAGAAAAAAAGTGTATCGTGTTATTCGTACGTAGGCTTATTTAATTAGATTCTTTTTATATGTTCAAAACATAGGTAGTTTGATGGTTTTATTAGATATATGTACTTTCTAAGTATGATGATGGGTATATTATTATAATTATCATAGGATTGATATATTTAGAGAGTCTTAGAATAATATTCTGCATATGTTATATTGATAGATCTTTTAGTTGAAAAGGGTATGCTTTAGATCTCAGTAAAAGTATTTTCTTTAAGTTAACACTGTTTTGACTTTTATTTCAAAAGCATATATAGCTAGCTGTGAATCGAAAACCAAAAGATTCTTACCTGCAAAATTGAGGCTTTTCACATGTAATAATCCTTTTACACCTGAGATTCTCTCTATTATTTTGTTTCGTTCGAAAATTATCATGTGGAAATTTATAGTCATATAACAGTTGAGATTTGATATCTGAATTCCGTTAAAAGTCTAAACATTCGAATACATCTGATAACGATGGTTTTTTTCTGTATGATTGTGTGAATAACCCCTATATATAGACACCATCATAGAAACTTTTGAAGATCAATCTTGAGGGCTTGCATTGCACAGAGATCATCAAATCACCAGCATGTTTAAGTGCATGTTTTTGTTGATCAACTAAACTAAACTTTGTACTTTCTAGTTGCCAGTACTGTTCACTCAATTCAATTATTATTCAAAGCATCTCTTTATGGAACATAAAAATGTACATTGTTTTTTTTTTTTTTATTATTATCATGTTTCTCTTTTCCTTATCAAGTCATGAAATGGCAATAGTTTACTTTTCTTTACAATAATTGGCACATTTTCAGTACTCACTCATTTTCTCAATATACCCTACCTTCTTCAATGATCTACATCCAAAATTTACAGGGAGTGCCTGATTTATCCGGGTTCGGAGACGACATATACGAGCTCGGATTCGGATTGGGATCCGATCAGCCTCCGACTAGTGCCCTTATCAAGAAAGAATTCCAGCGCAAAATCATCTATCAAATGAGTCCTCAAGAGGTAAACAGTATATCTATGTCGATCTGTACTGAGTTACATAACCTTCTACTATTTGACATTTTTAGCTACACGTACGTAAAGCGGATACTAATACATGTTGAGATGGTAAATGCTTTTGTGTTACCCACATGCCATGCCATTCCATCTTGATATATGGAGAAATCTTTTCATTTTTTTTTTTCCTTTTGTGTGTCAGACATATACTAGAGAATCGGTAGTGTTGATGTACTGGGAAAAGGCCACACACATTTTGATGGGTCCAAATAACAGATTGGGCAATTTAAGATAAAATTTATCCAAACACAACTGTTTAAAATTTTAACAAAAATTTATTTACTAGACTGAAGTTGAAGTGATCCTGTGGTAATTTTCTCGTACAGTTCGTGTCATCTCTGTTAGATTTATTAGATTTTCTGTTTGATATTTTGGTTCTGGTCGGGGTCCAGGATTCCACTCTTGCTGCCATGCTTTTGAGGCCCGGCCCGATCCAGGCATTACAGACGGCCCGGTTCACAGACGACGATGACGGAGTAGATGTAGTTCCACGTGTCTACATTAGAACGGTTCACGACCACGTGGTGAAGCCAGAGCAACAGGAGGCTATGATAAAGCGGTGGCCACCAAAAAACGTTTACGTTTTGGACAGCGACCACAGTCCCTTTTTCTCCTCGCCGTTTCTGCTCTTTGGCTTGATTGTTAAAGCAGTGGCCTCCGTTGAATCAATGTGACGAGGAGGATATATTTGCATATGCATATGTATTAATTTTTTCTTTGGTGATTATATTGAATAAATTCAATTCGTTTGATCATTTATTGTTGCAATTGAAACTTTGTTCGGGCCAAAATCATCACATATAATGAAGTTTTAAGATAGGTGATCGATTTTTTTTTGGTCGTTTATATATAAATTATTTTTTACGTCGTTTAAATATTTAATAAATTTATATTAAATATACATAATTTACATTAAATATACTAATTTTATGAGATATGACGTGAAGAAATCCTTTTAATCGTTAGTGTTGAGCTCTAGAATTCCCTCAATTCTCTTTGTTGAGATTATTTGTTATATGAACTTTATTAATTTTTTAGTCTATTGGACTTCGTTCACTCCTTCAAATCTGTTGAGCTTTATTAATATTTTTAAACCCATTAAACTTAATAAAATTTTACACATAACACTAATTAAGATAGAGACCGCGGTATGAAAATCTAAGACTTTGTAGTCCAAGAGTTGTTTTTAGGTTAGTGCTCATAGCTTGAGGTGCTTGACTGGTGTTTTTTATTCTAAAAAAATCTTCAATGCATTAAATATACTGTTGAGTAATATATCAACTACTTAAGATGTAATATAAGAAAGAAAATACATACATACATACATATATATATATATATATATATGGCACCACGGTTTTAATGCTTGAATACACCGATCAGTAGTACAACGGACTATATCGATGCACCGAATATTTTCTCAATATGAGTAGTCTTCTACTGCCAAGTGCCAACTTCTTGTTGCCTTTGTCGATGTGCATGGGCATTTATGAAATAAAAAATAGAGATAGAAAATTATAATAGAATTTTATCATATTATTATTTTATTTTTTAAAAATATTTTATTTCAATATATATATATATATATTTAAAATCTGACACCTTTATGAGTTAAAAGACTATTGAAATCAACTGAGATTAAATTATATAAGTACGGTTCGAATAACTATTTTCAGCAACAAAAAATAAGAACTACCAATTTACCCATACAAATATATTTTTTTATAGATAATGGTAGAAATATATATATTTAAGCCCCAGCTACCGAGACGACGAGGGGAATTGTGTTTTTATTTTATTTTATTTTTTCCTTCTCACGGATTTTTTTTTTTTTTTTTTATCTTTATACACCACTTAAATGTAACCTATTTAACTAAAAAAATAAAAAATAAAAGATAGAATATAATATGGATATACCTTTAAAAGCGGGAAGTTATACGGACCAACCAATAAACATGCGCCACGTAAGCAAACCAGAATCAGGAAGTTAAATAAAAAAAATTAAAAGGACCATTTTTTTTGTTCTTCTTCGGGAACGTAAAACTCCATCTCTCGCTCCTCTGCGTTGCCTTTGCAAATTCTTCACAGGTCAGTTTTTAAACTCTCTCTCTCTTCAAATCCTTTCAACGTTCTCATCTTCATTGTTAGTAGTCCGTGCAAAATCTTCGCTTTTGTGTTGTTGCTGTTGCTGTTTTCATATTTGATTATGTTTTTTTTTTCGTTTTTTAATTATTTTTTTTCGGTTGTTGTTGTTGTGATCTCGATTTGTTGAGGATTTTTAGGGTTTTGGTTATTGCCTGTTAGAATAGTAATAAAAAATTGTTCTTGCACGTGTTTTTAATTAAACTGAATTGATTTGTAGATGTAGATCTAACGGTAGATGAGCTTATTGGATGGATTAGATATATCTGCTGGTTTTAGGTTCGATATCTTCAATGATTCAGCTTGAAATCTATAAAAAGATGGGATTTGTTTTTTGCAATTCGGCTACATTTAGTGGAAGATTGGTTTCGATTGTGGGATTGAAGTAGAATAAGATGTAGTTTCGTAGGTTGGATATCTTCAGTTATTTAACTTGAAAAATCTCTAAAAATATGGAATTTTATTCAGCTGCATCTAGTGAAACATTGCTTCGATTAGTTTCATTTGTGGAAGATTAGAGGATTTTAAAGTAGAATGACATGTAGTTTCATGATTTAATGATGAAAATGATAAAGTTTAATTTTTGAGGAGAGGAGATAAAGATTCGCACGTCAGAGGCATGAGCGTGGTTTTGCCTTAATTTTGGAATGTTCCGTGTTTTAATTAATGTTTGTATATTTACGACAAGTAATTAGTGATGTCTCTTTCTTCTTTGTATATGACATAGGAAACTTCAACCGGTACAGCAATTTTGGATTGCACAACTTTTTTCGTCCTTTATCTAGTCTAGATCAAAACAGTGGCCGTGTTTGCGGTGATTTATGATGTGTGTTTTTGCTTCTTTTCTTTTTCTATATATTTTTTTTTTGTAAATACCCTGTCTCTTTCCGCTGCATTTCTTTTTCATTGTCTGACCACTAGTTTCATCTTTCTCTGGTGTCATCATTCGTATTTTAGTATGTAATTGTGCTTATTTTAAATCATATTTTTGATTTCTATTTTGTATGGAACTGACTGGGTATTGTCCTGAACTGCAGCTTGATAACTTGATCTTCATGAATTCAAGAAGTACTGTTGCATTCACTGTTTCCTGCAAATCGGGAAACAAGAACTCTTTATTTTTCTGGATTTTGGTTTGCTTACTCCCAAGCTTCCTGGTAACTCCTATTGCATGTGTGAACTTCTTGTTGTTTAAGGCTATTGTCAGGTGTCCTTCATCATCACTTCGCAACTTGGAATCTTTCCGAGAGATTCATCTACAGTAGTGATCTGCTGTACCCTCCTCCAAATTTTATATAAGCAATATGGTTTCTTCCAAATTTTCTAGTTTGAATGGGGACTGCAGACAGAAGTCCATCTTAAATCAGTTGCTTCTTCCAAGGGGACCACCTGACTCTATTTCGTCTGATTATGTTGAGTTTGATTTTTCTGATGTATTTGGTCCTGCTACAGTTCAAGCATCACTTGAAGTTGGTACCGAGATTTGTAATGCGAATGAATTAGTTTTTGATGATCCAGCTGTCATCCACAGCCGCTCACATTCCTTAGTTGGGCCTTCAAGTTATGTTAGTCAATCCTTGAAGCTTAGCAAGCTCACCTTGCATGAGACTGAGGATTCCTTGGAACTTGTGGAGGGAATCAGTGAAGTGACACAGAAAGAACTTAGCAGTCCTGTTGATATTGCAATTGTGGAGAAACCTACTGGCAACAAAAATGGTCTTCCTGCAGAAAATGGGTGTGTAGGACTTGAAGATTTTGAAGTTTTGAAGGTTGTTGGCCAAGGTGCTTTTGCGAAAGTGTATCAAGTGAGGAGGAGTGGTACTTCAGAAATTTATGCAATGAAGGTCATGCGCAAGGACAAGATTGTGGAGAAGAATCACACTGAATACATGAAATCTGAGAGAGAGATATTAACAAAAGTGGATCACCCCTTCGTTGTGCAGCTCAGATACTCATTCCAAGTAATGGCTTAACCTTAGTGACAAATTTTTGTTCTTTGACATCACGTACGTTATTACTGTGAAATTCCATGCACTTCTTTGTCTTTCTGGTAAAGATTTGTATCATAATTTGGCTGATTTAGTTTTCCTGTATTACTTTGAAGTTTGAACAGAAGATCTGATCTTCATTATTCTTTTGGAGCTTTGAATGTAATATACAGCATTAATGTAAATTCAACTGTTTCGCAGACAAAATATAGACTGTACCTTGTGCTTGATTTTGTCAATGGGGGTCACCTTTTCTTTCAGTTATATCGTCAAGGCTTGTTCAGGTATGAAATCATTGTTGCCATTTATGATTGTGACGCTTGGAGTTTGAGGCGGCTTACTAACAATTAGTATTTTTTTATTCAGAGAGGATTTGGCGCGTGTATATACTGCTGAGATTGTTTCTGCTGTTTCTCATCTCCACGCGAACGGCATAATGCATCGGGATCTCAAACCTGAAAATATTCTTCTGGATGCAGATGGTCATGTAAGACCCTGAAATGTGCTGTGTGTGTGTGGGTGTGTGGTTTTTGTGCAGGCAGAAGTGCTAATCTCTGCAAGTCCATGCGTCTGCTTAACTTTGATTATTTTGACTGAATTCTAGCCTGTGCTATGATGTGGTGTTAATTTTTATTCTTGATTACAGGTAATGCTGACTGATTTTGGCCTGGCAAAGCAGTTTGATGAGAATACAAGATCAAACTCAATGTGTGGGACTTTAGAGTACATGTCTCCTGAAATTGTTCTTGGGAAAGGTCATGATAAGGCCGCAGATTGGTGGAGTGTTGGAATCCTGCTGTATGAAATGCTTACCGGGATGGTGAGTATTTGTTTCTTTAACACAGATCGGTGTTTGTAGAATCTTTCATGGACATATGCTTGTGAAACTAGCCAGAAATAGCCTAATATGTTTAGTAATGGTCACTATTGATTGTGGAACCTCCTGACCGTCTACTGATACACCATGATGACTTAACTTTCCATTTTGGAATGATTTGATATCTTTTGTTTTATTTGCTGTTTCTACAGCCACCTTTTACAGGTGGAAACAGACAGAAAATCCAGCAGAAGATAATAAAGGATAAGATCAAGCTGCCAGCGTTTTTGTCAAGTGAAGCACATTCACTTCTAAAAGGGGTAAATTAACTATCTTCAATACCCGTACCTTCTCTTTCTAAATGAGCATGAGCGAGAATAAAATGGATGAATATGTGCTTCCGGTTTGCTTATAATTTATGCAGCTGAATGGATGCAATTGTCAGAGTAGTTTTGTCTGGAATCTATATTCATAAGTTATAAGTAAACCCCATGACAGAATGCTTTTGAAGGTTCCCAGTAGTTAATATCATTAAACAACTTAAATGTTGCGATTTTAGGTCAAGACTAGTCAATCATATCAAATTTTTTAGGCTGATTGGGTAAAGAAACCATAATTTTTCATAATATATTACGTGTCTATTTGCTGCCCCGTTAGTATGAATAACAAATTGAGAAAGTACTGTTTTCTCTTCAGCTCTTACAGAAAGAAGCTGGCAAGCGCCTCGGCAGTGGTCCGGGTGGCAGTGAGGAGATAAAATCCCACAAGTGGTTCAAGTCAGTCAACTGGAGGAAATTAGAGGCCCGGGAAATTAGTCCAAGCTTTCTCCCGGAAGTTGCAGGGAAGCACTGTGTTGCTAACTTTGAGGAGTGCTGGACCAACATGTCGCTGCAGGACTCTCCAGTTGCTAGTCCAAATGGTAATGAAAATCCCTTCAAGGGGTTCACTTACGTGAGGCCTGCTGCATCATTTCTTCAAAGGAACACTTGATATCGCGTGCGAGGCACCTGAGTCACTAGATATCCAGAAATCTCGGATATTTGTTTCTTCTACATACTGAACTTAACGCTCGAAAGATTATAATTACGTTCGATTTGCATTTCTTTTTATTTATGAAGATTCTTTCAAGGAGAATTATGTCTCTCCAGCAACGTTGGAACTGTACTTGAATATTGGATCGACATTGTCAAGGTCCGAACAAATCATTCAGTTGAATCAAGTCTGTGTTTAATGCTACATTGAATTAATGGCTCTTTCTTGATATCTCCTTCTATCTGCTTATAACTTGCATATATTTTGAATTTAGTTGGTCAAGTGAGCAAGTTTATTTAGTTCTGCAACCTCCTAATATGGAAACAAGAAAATGTACACAAGTACAAGCATTCCTTCTAATGGAATAAATTTCTGAAAACTAAGCCATTTCGGTTTCTAGGATTTTTTCATTTTTTGTGGCTGCAATTTCGATTCCCCTACCACCGCCACCAAGTTCCCTGTCCTTGCCGGAAATTTCCTCGAGGGACCGCCCCTTTGTTTCTGGCACGAGGAAAGTGAAGAAAAATCCAATCAAATTCACTACAGACAGTGCTACGATTGCCCGTTTGATTTCCTCTCCCTTCTGAGTGTGACTCTGCACCACAAATGCACCGATGATGGCTCCTGCTTTTCCTGCTGCTGCAGAGATCCCGTGGCATGTTGACCGGAACCTTGCAGGGAAAAGCTCTGCTGGCACGATGAAGGTCGTGCTGTTTGGTCCAAAATTCGCAAAGAAGAGCGTAAGCCCGTAGAGGACCATGAACCATGTCGGATTACCTTCACAATACTCCTTGGTTGCTTTAGGATCAGTGCACTTTTCTCCCCTGAAATTCTCATACTGGAATCCGAGAATCGCCATACAAATGGACATGAGCAGGAACCCGCCGAGCTGGATGATGAACCGTCCCAGCTTATCGATGAGGAACACCGTGAACCAGTACCCGGGAACTGTGGCAAAAAGTGCTACAATGAACATTGCTTTGGAGATCCTGTACACCTCTTCAATTGCATTCATTGCAGAGGCTTTTCGGACAATGCCACTGACCGGGTACACATCTTTTTGGGTGAGTTGCAGACTGTAGAATGCAATGTCTAACAGGAACCAGGTGGTTGTGGTTCCTAGAAGGTGCAGCCCATGTCTACGCATAAATTCCTTGGAGAACAATCCATATGAAGAGTTGACAGGAGTAACAGAAACCCAGGAAGTTGTAGTATCAATAGATATGTCCTGATCAAGGACCTTGGCCATGTCCGCGGCAGCTTTCTTGTGGTTTCCAAGCACCAACGCAGTGTACCTGGCGGTTTCTGGCATTTTCATTCGCCAGTAGTACGTTAAAGCTGCAGGTACTGCACCAAACATGAGCACAATCCGCCACACGAAATCTCCTTGTGGTTGAACAGATAGCACATGGTCATCTCTGAATGCTGGAGCCGGAAAAGCAACCCAGAATAGTTTGGACACGATCATGGCCACAGCGCCTGCAACCATAATCCCCATTCCTTGCATTGCAAAGACAGCAGCAATGAATCCTCCTCGGGTTTTCTGGTTTGCATACTCAGACATAATCACAGCTGAGAGTGGATAGTCTCCTCCGATTCCAAACCCAAGCCAGAACCTGAAGAAGCAGAGACTAGCAATCACACTATGAGCTGTGGAGCCAAAAGAGAGGCCGGATGCTAAGGCACATCCCACCATGGTAATTAGAGTGATTCCGTAAACTTTTTTCCTACCAAGTTTGTCTCCAAGCCAGCCAAAGAAGAGTTGCCCTGCTAGTGTTCCACACAAAGCAACACCAGTGATGGCATTGTTGACATTTGTAGGGAGGGCACCTTGTGTTGGGCTTGCCCCAGCGGCGTGCTTGGAAGGATCGTAGTAGTACAGGCGACCGATGAGTTTTGTCACCGCAGTGATGCAGAAAAGATCATAAGCATCTGTGAAGAATCCCATGCCAGCGATGACAATGGCCTTGAAATGGTAGAGTTGTGTCTTGGCATTGTCAAGTGCCAAAAAAGCAGATTGCCTACCGTCCTCCATGCACGGAAAATTCTTGCACAGAATCTGATTCCGAGAAATGGGAAATTTCGCTGGTAATGGGAAGGGATTTTTGATACATGATCTAAGCTTATTTAAGAAGTTCACTTGAGGTAGAATTCTTATGTCTTGTTGGACTTTTGACACATGCTATTGAAGTGCTACACAAGAAATTCCATTGTAGTTAACATCCAGTCTTGGTTGGATCAACGTTGATATCAAAGAGAACACAATTGACATTCACATTTGTTTTTAATATCTACACTTGTTTCTATGAGTTTCTTTTTGTTGTGTTTGTACATTACATTTGTTGTTGTTGCTGCTTGCTTCATGTAACTTCTTATTTGGGAGGCTCAAATCTGCTGCTGTTCATAGACGAATCTGAACCATTAATTATATTGTTAATGTCAATGTAATGAATGATATTTTAGTATAATCCGTTAGAATATTCTTGGCTTTTCTCTGTCAGGATTCTCTGGAATATTTTCCAAGTTTTGGAATCGATAACAATCATTGGATTGCATAGGTTTCTTCTCTCTCTCTCTCTCTACATATATATATATATATATATATATGCGCTTAAATCTCTATTTGAACCACTTCTACAGGAGCATTATACTTGGAGAATGGAGAAGAAAACATTAAGAGCTGGAACAATTTGGTGTCTCTATGGCTTTTTGGTGGCTTCTCTTCTGCTTTGTAGTGCCCATGCAGGTCTATCTCTCTCTCTCTCTCTGCTGCTGCTTTTGATATGAAATTCGGTATGCTCTATGCAATTTTTTGTTTTGGTACGACTTAATTACAAGTCGGATTTGAGTGGTTTCGGAATTCGTCATAAGAAAACTCCTCCTATGAGAGTCAATCATAAAAAAAAAAAAACATGTCTCATTCGCGGCCCGTGTCAGTTAAATTTTAGAGAAAGTGAAATTTACGGTTACTTAAATACTATACAACATTTCCTCTGTATGCTGTTATGGTGCTATGGTGTACAATACTCAAAAATTTTTCTCAGAAAAACATCAGAATCATTATTCATTGACTAATTTTCATTCCATTTCATCACATGTCATCAACTTTTGCAGATGGAAAAATCAAGCAAGTCACTGACCCTACAGGAAATGTCAATTTAAGTCCTTTTGAACAGTGGAGAAGTGCTTCTGAGTGCCTGCAAAATGTATCAGACTGTAACATTATTTCCTTTCAAATGCGTAAATAACTGCTTATGTACTAACAAATTTGATTTCAATTGCGATAGAAATCGTCTAGTTGCCCAGACAAGTATACACTAAATGAAACTGGATGGTTGAATGTAACTGCCGCTGACAAAGATAATTTCTGTAGCTCGGGTTGTGCAGATCACACTAACGATGTTCTAACTTGCATTGATTTGGTCAAGCGCCATTACAAGTTTGTCAATAAGGCGACGGTACAGAATCTTAGAGCTCATATTGCATATGGATGTACTTATGGTACTATTTCTTCAGAAAACCTTATAATTGTACAAGTGATTGTGAATAGAATTTGACAACTTCACGACATTCATGCTCCATCTTTTGCAGGATTTGATGGAACGACTTTGATTACCAGCAACGCTAGAGGGATGGCCAAAAGCAAAACTGTTTTCTTCATCTCAGTTTTATCAACCGTGATTTTTACGAGTTATTAAGTACACGAAGATAATGTTTTAATGGTATGTAAGAATGTGTACGATATGGTATTTTATCACTTTATAGGCAAATTTAATAAATTTCTTCTTTGATAATGCTTACACAGAATTCCTTTATAAGATTAAAGAATTATATATATATTTTTAACAAAGTTGAGGAATTAAACTGAAGAATTGAGTTCAAACAATTAATATGTGCGGTTGAATTTCTTGCAAAGCGCAATTCAACCATAATAGCAAATAATTTAAATGGTATTCGTTAGTTTACTCCCATATATCAATTATAACTATTTTCATTGAACACAGATACAATCAAATCAAAATAGTGAACGACATCCACTGCATAGTGGAAAGCAACAGTGACTGTAAATGGATCTAAAAACTTGATATGTATTCAAGAAACATGTCAAGGTGGTTGGGACATGCACTTGAAGCTCCTTTGTTATTCATGGTGATGGTATGACCTTAGAATAGAGAAAAATAAAATAGAGAGAATTTAGGTTATTGTACCACTACATCTATGCTATATTTATGAATTTATAAGTTAAAAACGTAAAGTCGAAAGCTATTTCTACTCTTTAAGTGAAGCAAAAATTATTTACGGGGCTCGTCTCCAATGGTACGTGATTGTATGACAAGTCATTTTCCAGTTTTCGGCATCAACCGTACTGTCTAGTTGCAGTAGGCTAAAATTTGTAAAGGCTTCTGATGACAAATTTGTTCACACACTAGCAATTGTTTCCACAACTATAAACAATCCTAGGATTTCAAATCATATAAAGTCCTTGATTATGCTTTCATGTTTCAATTGTACTAGCACAATCTACCAGGACAACCCGGAATGATCCCGTTAACTTCCGTCTTCCTTTGTTGGGAAAAAATGTGTTTGTAAAATAATAAATTTTACGGCCCCAGGATAATTTCCCAAACCAAATAGAGTAAAAATAACTCCAACAATTTTAGCGTGGAAAACCCTCCAAATGAAGGTAAAAACCACGGGACCCGTAGGCCGCTTAAAAACTCCACTATAATAATAATGGGATTACAAACTTCACCCTTGGGTGGATCTCTCACAAATTACAATAACAATGTAACTTCAATTTGTGGATAGAACCTCACAAATTGGCTCACAATTTCTCTCTCAGAAAACTCTCTCTATTTTTCTCTGAGGATTTCTCAACACACACACACACACTCTCAATTGTTGTGTTTTTGCTTTGCTTTGCTTGATTGATTGTTCTAAGAGCTCACCTATTTATAGGTGAGGATTTGTAGAAAGAATCAAACACAATTATGTTGATCCACCATGAAAGAAGCATTTACACCTAGAGTTCATGTGCTTCATTCTTTATTTCACATGAGATGAGCATCTCATGCTTTATTCCACATGAGGTGGACCAACAAATCTCCCCCTCCACTTCATGTGAAGCAGGGTTCCTCCATACCAGCAATCTCTCTACATATAGCAAGCTTTTCTCTAGGCAGATTTTTCGTCATCATATCTGCGCCGTTGTCATTGGTATGAATCTTCTCAACTTGTAACAGTTTATTTTCCAACACATCACGAATCCAGTGATACCTTACGTCGATGTGCTTGGACCTTGAGTGAAAGGTTTGGTTCTTACTGAGGTGAATTGCGCTCTGACTGTCGCAATAGAGAACATAGCTTTCCTGTTTCTGATCCAACTATTGTAGGAACTTTTCCATCCACAGCATCTCCTTACAACCCTCAGTAATTGCGATGTACTCTGCTTCTGTGGTGCTTAAGGCAATACATTTTTGTAACCGTGATTGCCATGAGACAGCTCCCCCTGCAAATGTTATTAGGTACCCGGATATAGAGTTTCTCGTATCCATGTCACCAGCCATATCTGAATCTGTATATCCTTCTAATACATGTTTACTATTACCAAAACATAAACAATGATTGGAAGTACCTCTGAGATACCTGAGTATCCATTTGACTGCTGTCCAATGTTCCTTTCCAGGATTAGATAGGAATCGGCTCACAACACCAACAGCATGAGCAATGTCTGGTCTAGTGCATACCATAGCGTACATTAAACTGCCAACCGCCGATGCATAAGGAACTTTGCTCATTTCTGATTTCTCTTCCTCGCTAGAAGGACACTGACTTGCATTAAGCTTGAAGTGACTTGCAAGTGGAGAACTAACAGATTTAGCTTTACTCATGTTGAATCTTTCAAGAACCTTTTCAACATACCTTTCTTGAGATAGCCAGATTCTTCGATTTTGTCTGTTGCGGGTAATCCTCATGCCAAGAATCTGCTTAGCGGGTCCTAAATCCTTCATTGCAAAGGACTTGCTCAACTCTTTCTTCAACTTGTTAATTTTGCCGATATCTTGGCCAACAATTAACATATCATCAACATAAAGCAAAAGAATGATAAAATCACCATCAGAGAATTTCTTGATGAAGACGCAGTGATCAGCCGTCGTTCTGTTGTACTCATTTTTCTCCATGAACGAGTCAAACTTTTTGTACCATTGCCTTGGTGCCTGTTTCAGACCGTACAAACTCTTCTTTAGTCTGCATACTGATTTCTCCTTCCCTTTGACTTGGAAACCTTCAGGCTGCTCCATGTAGATCTCCTCGTCAAGATCACCATGTAAGAATGCAGTTTTTACGTCAAGTTGTTCAACCTCCAGATTGAGACTAGCTGCCAAGCCAAGAACAACTCGGATTGAAGACATTTTTACCACTGGTGAGAATATTTCTTCAAAATCAACACCCTTCTTCTGCCCGAATCCTTTCACAACCAGTCTTGCTTTGTAACGTGGTTGTGAGTTGCCTTCTTCACTTTTGATTTTGTAAACCCATTTGTTCTTGAGAGCTTTCCTTCCCTGTGGTAATTTCACCAAGTCAAATGTGTGGTTCTCATGTAGGGATTTCATTTCTTCCTGCATGGCTTTTAACCACTCAGTCTTGTGCTGGTCAATAATAGCTTCATCATAGCTCTCTGGCTCTCCCCCGTCAGTGAGCATCACATACTCGTTAGGAGAATATCTACGACTTGGTTGTCGCTCTCTAGTGGACCTTCTCAACTGTACTTCTGGCTGGACTTGTTCTGGTTCTGGACTGCGAGCTGGTGGATGAACATCATCAGTATCTGGTGTAGCTCCCCCTTCATCAGAATTTGTTGGTGGAGAGACTGGTTCCAGATTAACTGGAATTTCATCTGACTGTGGCCTCTCGGGTTTCTCGAAATCCTCGATCGTCTGATCTTCAAGAAACACCACGTCTCTACTTCTGATGATCCTTTTGTTAACAGGATCCCAAAGTCTGTAGCCGAATTCTTCATGGGCATGTCCCACAAAGATACACTGTTTTGCTTTTCCATCCAGCTTGGACCTCTCGTCTTTTGGGATGTGGACAAATGCTCTGCACCCAAATACTTTCAAGTGTTTGTAAGAAACGTCTTTCCCCGTCCAAACTCTTTCTGGTACGTCATAGTTCAACGGAACTGATGGAGAAAGGTTGATTAAGTCGACTGCGGTTCTCATTGCCTCCCCCCAAAAAGAGTTTGGCAGTTTTGCATTTGAGAGCATACATCTGACCCTTTCACAAATGGTTCTGTTCATTCTCTCTGCAACACCATTATGTTGAGGTGTCTTTGGTACTGATTTTTCCAGCCTGATGCCGAAACTTCTGCAGTACTCCTCGAATGGTCCGCGGTACTCACCGCCATTGTCTGCACGTACACACTTCAAACGTCTGCCAGTTTCTCGTTCAACTTTTACATGAAAGTGCTTGAAAACTTCCTGCACTTGATCTTTAGTTTTCAAAGCAAAAGTCCATACTTTTCTAGAATGGTCATCAATGAAAGTCACAAAATAAGTAGCACCTCCTAGTGACTTACAACTCATTGAACAGACATCTGTGTGTATCAAATCTAGAATATTCGCCTTTCTAGATGGTGGGGAACTACGAAATGCAACTCTATGTTGTTTTCCCATAATACAATCAACACAAGTAGGCAATGATGTACCTTTCATCCCTGGCAAAAGCGCCTTCTTGGAAAGAATACTGAGACCTTTTTCACTCATGTGGCCGAGCCGCTTATGCCATAGCTCGGTGGGAACTTCTTTCCTGGTGGTGTTTACTTCTCCTCTACATAGCTTGGCTTCTGTGTGGTAGAGGGATGTATCTTTCTTGCCTTTTGCTATTACCAAATTGCCTTTGGTAAGCTTCCATTTTCCTTCACCAAAATAATTGCTGTAACCATCGTCATCAAGTATTCCGGTGGAGATCAGATTGAGGCGGATATCAGGAACATGCCTCACATCTTTCAAAACTAGCCTGCATCCAAGGTTAGTTTCTAAATGGATATTTCCGATGCCGATAATTTTGGAGACATCATCATTTCCCATCCTCACTCGTCCGAAATCACCTTGAGTGTAGGTTGAGAAGAACTCCAGTCGTGAAGTGACATGGTATGATGCACCTGAGTCAACTACCCATGTAGAATCTTGACTTGCAAGATTGATATAATCCTCAGCTTGAACAACGACAACTTCTTCGGTGACTGTTGCGGTGTCATTTGTTCGGGTTTGTGCATCCTGATTTCTGGTTCGCTCCGCCTTTAACTTTCGACATTCTCGAATGAAATGTCCGAGCTTACCACAGTGGTGACACTTCTTGTCATGCCTTGATTGGGACTTTGACCGTCCTCTTTGCTGACTTTGGTTATGGGGATTTTTACTCCTTCCCCTCCATTCTTGCTTGCCTTGTTTCTCCGTAACAAGTGCTTCATTTTCAGGGGTATGCCCTTCGTCTTTTCGTCGAGACTCTTCGTTGAGCATTCTGTCTTTTACCATATCCATGGTAAGTTTGCCGTCAGGAGCAGAGTTACTAACTGACACAACCAGAGTGTCCCAGCTTTTTGGTAGAGAACTCAGCATCAACAATGCTTGCAACTCGTCATCTACAGTCATTTTCATAGAGTTGAGTTGATCTACGATGCCTTGGAACTCGCTCATGTGTTCTGACACGCTGTTTCCATCTTTATACTTCAAGTTGACTAATCGTCGCATCAGATTAGCTTTATTCTGTGCGGTTGTCCTTGCATACATTTTCTCCAACTTTTGCCAAAGAACGTAAGCATCGTGTTCATTAGCAAAGTTTTGGAAAATGCTTCTGTCGATCCATTGTCTGATTTGAGCAGCACATTTTCGGTTTAGCACAGTCCACTCAACGTCTGATGTGGACGTCGAAGTGCTGGATGTCTTGGCATCCGTCGAAGCTGTAGTCACTGCTTCCTCCTTCGGCATTACAATCGGCTTCCACAGATCTTTAATGTATAAAAGATCCTCCATCTTTGGCTTCCATACTGCATAATTAAATGCAGTTAACTTGATCATGTTGCCTGTGCTCTCCTCCATTTGGATCGTTAGTCAACAAGTTTCGCCGAGTTTGATATTTTTCAGTGATGAATAGTACTTCGTGAATAGTACTTCGTATGCTTGAATAGTGCACGTGGTCGTGAACAGTACACCAGGTAAGTTCCCAGGAAAGAGAGGTGGGTCACAACGGACACACTTAAATACCAAATCTTTCCTAGCCAGAATCTTTCCTAGACATGCACTTTCCGCACCACCACACTTCCAGCAATCACAAAAATCAGTAAACTCAAGAATAATTCTTTTCTGATGTGGAAGATCAGATAATACTGCAACCACAGAGCATACTAAGAATTTTCTAGAGAATCTGAACCAGGCTCTGATACCACTTTGTTGGGAAAAAATGTGTTTGTAAAATAATATAAATTTTACGGCCCCAGGATAATTTCCCAAACCAAATAGAGTAAAAATAACTCCAACAATTTTAGCGTGGAAAACCCTCCAAATGAAGGTAAAAACCACGGGACCCGTAGGCCGCTTAAAAACTCCACTATAATAATAATGGGATTACAAACTTCACCCTTGGGTGGATCTCTCACAAATTACAATAACAATGTAACTTCAATTTGTGGATAGAACCTCACAAATTGGCTCACAATTTCTCTCTCAGAAAACTCTCTCTATTTTTCTCTGAGGATTTCTCAACACACACACACACACTCTCAATTGTTGTGTTTTTGCTTTGCTTTGCTTGATTGATTGTTCTAAGAGCTCACCTATTTATAGGTGAGGATTTGTAGAAAGAATCAAACACAATTATGTTGATCCACCATGAAAGAAGCATTTACACCTAGAGTTCATGTGCTTCATTCTTTATTTCACATGAGATGAGCATCTCATGCTTTATTCCACATGAGGTGGACCAACACTTTTACTGTCATTAAGGTTGGTTTGAAGAGTTGAATTACGTATGCAACTATAGTAGTCATAGCCATTGCAGTTGTTATTAGTGATAACAGAAAAGGTTTTACTGAGAAGCTGATAGTAAAATATAGAATTTGATTGATTTGGAGAGTAAATTACATAACTTAGCTGAAAGATTGGTTACCGCAGCTTAGTTGAAAGATCGGTTACTGCAGCTGCCTTCCTCTGGAGCTCTAGCTTGTTGGCTCCGATAAGTTTATCCACTTGTCTTCCATTTTTAAGGAAAAAGAACGTCGGAGTAGCTTTGATCCCCCATGAATTACTGAATTCCTGCACACCTCTGACAACATTAATGTTTTTCAAAATCAAATGGATCCAGATGGTTTTAAAGTTCTTCGAAACTTTCTATGAATTTCTCAAAAACGTTAAAAATACCACCACACAACCAACCCAACCCCCCCCCCCCCCCCCCCCCCCCCCCCCCAGCCCCACCAAAATTCTACGACCTCCATGGAATTTGTTGAATTAAAAGGTTTACAACGAAGAAGTTTAAACCACTTGGATCCGCCTGTATTTAATCAACTCACTGTTGAAATGAGTCCCTCAAATTCAGCATTGTTTTACTACTATGAGATTGTAAATAATTTTGATGTCAAGGTTCACTATCGTGGCATTTTGAAGAATGACAAGACTTTTAACTCAAAAGCGTGTATAGCGAAGCCTTTTACAAGTTATCTACTGCTATTAACGTATCAGAAAGTGTCGTTACTTACCGGTAGCTCATCAACATCGACAGTTAAACATATGATAGAAGGATATTTATCAGCAATTTCACTATAAGCTGATGCTATTTTTTTACAAGGGACACACCATGGAGCACTGAAATTTGCCACAACCTGTTGGACAGTTGGTGTAAAAAACGTATCGTGTCAAAAATCAGACATGATTCCAGATAAAAATTCTTCACATAGAGTTGTTTCTTTAATTGGCCAAAAGAAAACAATACTATAAACTTACGATTTTGCCATCCTTCATCGATTCTGATATCTTTGCCTCCCAGCTGGCCATGGTAGTTACAAGGTGAACATTTCCACCGGCAATCTCTACATCATGATCTTCGTCATCATCATCATCATGATGTCCGCGACCCTGCAGAACATAGTAAAAATAAAGATATTTCCTCAAGACAGCCAGGACCGGATGCAATGGTCATAAGACGGAAAAAAAAAAAGGCCTCGAAAACTGGGTGATTGCGTTAGCTAACAGCTCAAAACACTACGTATGAATTGCAAAGAGACTCAGGAAAAGATCATATTAGTTACAACAATGACAATAAAGTAAGCAGCAATATTATGCGACCTGATATATCAACAGGAACAAAATCCAGGATCATCGAAATAGGTTCAAAAGGAAATTGATAAACCCCAACAATAAAGGTATCATTCTTCTCAATCATAGATAGCATTTGGCCTGGTTGAAAAGACTCACCGTGGTGCAACAATGTCCCATCGAATACGTACAACAACACCCTGGTGATAGATTCACAGCTGGTCCCTAAAACAAGAACAAAGGTCAGATTGCTCAAATTATTAGCATACTTCGAACAAATTATCTACCCTTCAAAAAACTCGACATACAAATATGGAGAAGATAGACCATATTCTAAGTTCACATACAATATACTACAATATGCAACTTCTTTGAATTCTTCTTCTTCTTCTTCTCGGCTCCTTCTTGCATTGAATTCGAATCTCTAGTCGTTAATACTCCATCGTGTCTTATATATACACCCCCACGTGAAATGGTTCAAAGTTCATCATCTAATTACTTTAATAGCAGTAGGCATTCAAGCATGGAAATGAAAATCATCCCACACATTTGTCTTACAACTTCATTTTTTTTTTTTTTTACAATCCTAATGCTAAACAATGAAAAAAATCTGTAGTGCGGACGGCGCTGAAGAACCTGAACCTGAAATTTCGTCTTTTAACGAATTTGAATCGATACAATCACCATATTCAAATCCATTTCTGGGATATTTGCAAAAATCAAATACAGATACAAATATTGTAACTCATATAAATCAAATTTCTCATACCACAATTCAAAAGTGCCAATTAAAACAAAGGAAAAATTAAAACTAATAATGATTTCAATTAGAGAAAAACAAATTAAATCAACCCCACTAAATATCACCATATTATAAACAAAAATTAAATAAAATGAAATGCAACACCAAAAAAAAAAAGAAACAAACAAAAAACATAATCTTGCTAACCTGATTTGATGTGTTCTAGAATCCGTCATTTTTTGCTTAAATGATTTGATTGTTTCACTTCAAAGATTTATGATAACAGAGACAACAAATTTTAAAAAAAAATGATGGACTTCTTGAAGGGGAAAGAAAATTGAAACTTGAATTGAAAAATAGAAGATTTGATACAAAATTGGAAAGGGTTTGTGTTGATTTTGTGAGAAGTCTGTCTCTGTCTCTGGTTTTGAATCCTTTAAATGTTTTTCATGTTCTGTAACGAATTCCATTTTCTGGTTAACAAGTTGTACAAACTCACGCGGCAAAATTGGTCTCAAATTACGAAATTGTCCTCTCTGCTGGGCCCTCTGGTCATTTGGTTTGCAATTTTGGATGGACTTTTTGGTCATTTTATTCTAGTCAAAAACTGCTTGGTAGTTTGGCACCTTTTTTTTGTTGTTTTCAACCGTCGGATTTGTAGAATTGTTGTTTGATAATCAGATTTTTTTTTTTGTTTGATAATCAGATTTGATTATTGATTGTGATCCATTTGATGGTTGCTTTTGTCTAAATTGGGATTGGAATCATATGTTGACAAAATTTACTTAAATTGGTTTGATTTGTAAATTTTTTCTCAACGGAAATGTTATACGAATTGAATGAAGTAAACCGACTATTTCTTATAGGTGAAATTGAAAAACCCCCTCTCTGTTTGAACTTTAAACTATTAAAAAAAAAAAAGCCTACAATTTTAATATATATTTTATTGTATTGGACCATTTTACTCTAAAATCTTAGTCGTGAAATTTTTAATATAATTTTCAAACTAATAAGATGTGTTCGTATTTTAACTAAATCTTAAGCTAGGTTAGCGAAAAAATTTCGTACAAATATATTTATTCAATTTGATAGGGAATTAAATTCAATTTCATATCATATAACGATTGTAGATCGGATTGAATTGAAAATAAAACAAATGGACTAAGCACTAAAAATTGAATTGAGAATGACTAATTGATAATTTGAATTCAATGAGCAAGTGTATATGAATTCAAGCACATTCTGGTCCAAGTAACCACAACATTTTTTTTTTTTTTTTTTTGCAAAAAAACAACAATCTTGCAAGTCAGATGGGAATTTCTCAGTTGATTTGCTAAGAGAAAGAAAAAAATGTTTTTGGAGTTTGAAAGCAGATCATGGGGTCTGGACATTGGATTCAGTTTCAGTCCCTGATGATGGCCTGTTCTTCAATTCAGGTTGCTGCTGAATTTCCTCCATCATTCTAACAATCTCAGCCATTGTTGGACGCATATCTGGGATTTTAGCAACACATGCCAGTGCAATCTGGAGCGTCTGCACCATCTCCTCTTCAACATTCTGGTACTTGAGCAGCTCGACGTCGAAGACCTCAGCTGTCCATTCCTCTCTGACAACAGACCGAACCCACCTGGGAAGATCGACCACATCGTCGTGGTGGTGGCCAGATTGCTGGAGGAGGGGAGCTTTGCCCGTCAGCATTTCCAGGAGGAGAACGCCAAAGCTATAAACATCAGACTTGTGGGTGTACTTTCGAGTTTCGATTACTTCTGGTGCACGGTACCCTATGATTCGGGGCGTTGTTGTGGTTGTTGGGAGATTCATCAGAGGAGCCAAGCAAACATCAGAGACACACCCTTCAAGGTCTTGGGTGAGGAGGACATTAGAGGACTTGATGTTTCCGTGGATGCATTTGACACCACCTTCACTGTGGATGTGTGCAATTCCCTTGGCAGTTCCAATAGCAATCTTCACTCTTGAATTCCAATCCAGGGCTTCTCCTGATTCACTTCTGTTTCCTGTTTTTGTGTGGAAACACAAAAAAAAAAAAAAAAAAAAATCAATTTCATTTAAAAAAAAAATTGATGATACTGAAATGGGTGTTGAGTGAGATGGGAACATACCATGCAAGAGCATGAACAAGCTACCAGCAGGCATGTAGTTGAAGACTAAAAGCTTCTCATCTTTCGAATAGTAATAAGCGCGAACTGGGACAATGTTCGGGTGCTGTCCAAACCTCCCAACAATCTCCATCTGTTGTTCAAATTCCTTCTTACTAGCTGCAACTTCCTTCAACCTTTTCACCACCACCATTGTTCCATCTTCCAAAATGGCCTTATACGTCGAACCGAAACTTCCCTTTCCAAGAACTTCAGCTGAGGCCCTCAACAGGTCCTCAAGGTCAAAGTTGTAAGAGCAACCTTCAAAGAAGAACAATTTGTTCTTCTCAGCTTCTTGCACTCCGCTTCCAAACTCCTTGTTAGGCTTCTCACCTGATGATCTCCCGTTACCAGATGCCTTTCCTTTCGACACACCACTGCCTTCCCTATCATTCCTCTTCAAGAAACACACAATGATCACTGCCAGGAGGAGCAGCATCACTGCACAGCCCCCAATTGTTATAGCAGTGATGGAACCCGAACCAAGTTTCTTCTCAGAACCGTGTTGATGTTGGGAAACTGTAACCGGGGAGTTGGGGAAGTAGGTTGGGGAAGGAGAAGGTGATTGTGAGGAGCAGGGCTTGAGTGGCAGCCCACACAGTAGAGAGTTTCCAACAAATGAAGAATTTGGAAACTTTTGGAGCAAGTAAGGGATTGAACCATTCAAATTGTTGTAACTCAAGTTCAAAGTCTTGAGCCTGGGAAGTTTGAGTGAAGGAATAGCTCCAGAGATGGAATTCTTCTCAAGATTCAGCACGGTGAGTCGTGTCAGATTCTGAATGGTGGGCGGGATGTCTCCGGTGAATGAGTTATAGGAAAGATCCAATACACTGAGTTGGGGTGAGACAGAGGCAGGCAAGGCACCAGAAAAATTGTTGCCTTGGAGGTAAAGATATTGGAGGGAGGGGATGGAGGTGATAGTATAAGGAAGGTTTCCGCTGAGGTAGTTGGACCGGAGGCTCAGGACCTGGAGAGCATCAAGCTTCCGGATACTGTCATCCGGAATGGGGCCAAAGAGTCCAACACCAGGAAGACGAATGGCTATCACCCGGCTTCCATTTAAGTCACAAGTTATGCCAAACCAAGAGGAGCAAACTGGGGCAGCAGCATTCCAGTTGAGTTTTCGGGCATGTGGGACAGCGGCGGCAAAGTCAAGGAGAGCTTGTCTATCAGAGTTGAGGTCAGCAAATACAATTGCAGGAAAGATAGGTAGTAGTAGCACTAAGAACAGGACAGTGAGAGAAGCAGCAATGGAGTTGTGGAGGAGCTTCATGGATATCTCTTGTCTTGCCAAGTCTCTGACTTCATGAGCAGTCCATTGTATTTGTGCTCCCTCCTGGCTTCAATGAATTGAACTTTTTTGTATCTACAAAGAATCCAAGGGAAAAGGAAAAATTTGTGTAATCATAAAGAGAAAAAGGAAAAGCTCAATTCTAGCTTTTGTTCTGTAAAAGTGAGGACATGAAATGCTAAAAAGTAGCCTGCAGTGTTTTTCTCTTTTGGTGCGTACTAATTAATGAAATCAATGTCACTATACACAGAAAATCTGATAACACTTTTATGATATACAGTTTGTTGTTACAAAAACAACCATTGAAGCTTGAAATTATGCAGAAAAAACTTGTGAGTTAAGTAAACTATATATATCAGCAAAAGAATATTAGAAAGCGCAGGCAGGCAGAGGAGGAACTCACAACAATCCTTGCAGATTCTACCTCTTACAATGTGCATTTCAAGTCCAGTACTAATTGCAGCAAATTGATCAAAATACGAAAAGCTTCCATATAATTCCAAGGTAGGAGGCTCAAACAAATATTAAGGCAAACCCTCACTTGAAAATAATGCTAAGTTTTGCTTGTAACGAGTTCGAGTAACGTACTCCTACAGTCTTACTCGACTCTCAAATGTTAATGTTAAAAGGGTTAATGATCCTTCACTTTCATTTGATTATGGAAGCAGGTTCCAGGAAAGGCAGGAGTTAAAGAGAAACAGCAGTTGTTCCCACATGTGGGGAAATATTTACTCAAATTTTCCAACAAATTTTGTAACTACTGTACTTGGTATAACGACTTGTCCTTAAATGATACTATCCGATTTGGGCCTAATTAATTTTACAAAATGTATATAGACTCTAAATTAGATGATGGATAACCTTTAATTTGTCAGTTTAACTCGTTAAACCTATTGAAATGCACTGTTTTGAGCTTAATTTGTTTAATATGACTCTCAATTCTCAAATAAGAAAGTCTTATACTTATACGAGAAGCAAGTAGTCTACACACGTTATACATAGAACCGTTTTAACTAGACGATATAAGATTTTGATACCTTATCGATCTTGACTAGCTAAGAAAATCGAACTCACAATCTTATTAAAATAAGAGTAAGAGGTTTATTAATAAGCCACCTTAACTTCTGTCAAGATCTGGGATTCGGCCATTAAAAGTAATAACTTTTCTCATCTTCCCACAATGTCGGCAGAAAATTGAAAACCACCACCCATTGAAGCTCTTCCTTTTTAAATTTTTCCAACCAACACAGCCCATACTGTGTTAATTGTGTCTTCTTGTTGAAATCGAAAACAATGTAAAAACAAAGACCAAACCAAACACACACAACTGAAAAAGGAAGCATGCATTGATTGTGTTGTATGTAATGGAGTTATGGGTGTGCACAATAGTCAGCAAAAATATATGAGTTTGATGTGATGTGATGCCTACCTTCCGTGAGAAACTTGCATGCAGTCGATGTATGTATGGTACATCTATCATCAGAACAGGGGCAGACTGCAATAGACCCCGGCCTCCCCAATAATTTTTGAAAAAAAAAAAATTATATATTTAATTTAAATATAAAAAATAAATTATGTATAGTAATAAACTTGGGGTCTACTACCCAACCCCCTCAATTTCTTTATTCTTGTTCCGCCCTGAATTAGAATGTTGTTATGTGGTAAATTTTGTCATATAACAAAATCATGATTATAGATCCATTATACATCAAGATGCATACAATTTTTTTTTTCATGCGATATGATAGTTGGGTTGGTGTAAATGTAAGTAATAAATTCCATACGGAATACTTTAGTGAAATAATGGACCTTTTACGTCAAGTTATGGATATATTCCGAAGTAATTATTGATTTAGTAGGATATATTGAATGTTCAAATTTATGAAAATGTTATGAAATACGAAAAAAAACTATCAAATTTCTAAAATTTATATTGATTTAACGTATAAATTTTTAAGTGCAAATTGCCCTGATTTTTGAAATTTTGATTTGATCGAATATATTAACTAGATTATAAAAATCTCGACAGGTTCACACTTGATAATTTAATCGTAAACTTAATCTGATAATTTTAAGATAATTATTATAATTCAACAATGAACAAATGCATGAACTTGCATGAACTTTTCTTTTCACTTGTGTAAATATGAGAGTTGAATATGATGGACAAGCAATTATATATATACATATGTAAGCATGAAAATTTGAATCATCACCATTTTTTGGTATAAGAAATTTTTTAAAAAAAATACTATAATGATTTATAATTTGATTTCAATATGGGTTCAAGTGGGTTATGAGAAATTTATGTCTTCTTTCTTCATAAGGAAATTATGAATTTAGACATGGAAATATTATGTTGTTTTGAATTCAAACTCAAAACATCTAAACTATCATCATCTTCTTCTTCATAAGAAAAAACACAAAACTTGAGCTCACATGGTAGGACCATTTCTCTTCATTCCTTTCACTTTTTTTCTTCCTTTTATTATGGTGGTGAGAATATTATTACAAAGGTTTCTTTTTGTAATTATAAATACTCTTCTTTTCTTCTTATTATTATTATTTTAAAACCGACACCAAAATCCAATTAAGAGTGTGTCGGTCGAGACCTATTGATATCAAGTACAGCTATCACAACTCGGATAATTACTATCACAATATTAAAGAGAGATCTTCCCATACTTTTTTTTTAGTAAGATGAGACTCGAACTGTATTACAAATTAAAAGAAGTGATGCATAATTACTCAACCAAAAGTGGATGGTATAAAACTTTCAAATTAACATTAAAATGGAAAATGTATCAATTTAAAAAAGTTGAAATTCTCTCTTTTTTTTTACCATTTTAAAGAAGTAAATTTAAATTTCCCATGCCCTACCTTACAAAAAAGTGAACAACTTTATTTAAATTTGTTGGTTTTTTGTTTATTTATGTGTCATTTTCTAATAATTAAAATTATATGAAATCATTAAGAAATTTCAAAGTAACAAAAAGCAACTCACTCTTCCTTCCAAAAAAAAAAAAAAAGACAACTCTCTCTAGCCTAACCTAATTGATTGATTTTCAACAACAAAATTAATTAAAGCAATAATGGGTCCCAACCCAACCACTATATTATATATATAAAAGGTCATGGTTTGTTAGACCTTGGTGTTATTAATAATTTGTTTGGATGCATATCATCTACAATCCTTGTAGGTATTGAAGGGAGAGTTTGATTGGTTGCAGTTATAGTTTGATAGTAATTGCATCTCTCAATGAAGTTAAGGTCGCGAGTTCAAACTCCCATCTCCAATCAAAAAAGATAAAATGGAGAGTTTTATTCACAACTTGAAAATCATTTTTAGAAGGAAAATTTCATCAAAAATACAGAATACATGTTTTACAAAGATGAAAAATTATAACAAAGTGAGTAGTTTTCATATTCAAAATACAACAAACAACCAAAGATTTTAATGTTTTGTTTGTGGTATGTTGCCACCAGCTGATAAGGTGACACCGTGTCATTATTGAACCCTCAACACAATGCCACATCGTCATCGGCCGTTGGCCTTCATGTCGCGTGTGAATCCACATCATCTAGGCCTAGGCCTTGGATGGCACCACGTTACTTCTCGTCCACGGGTTTCTTTGACACGTCAGCTTGGAATTGGGCCTAGTCGACAAGTTGGTCTGGACCTAAATATATGAATCTGTATACAACTACGAGTCACACTGGCTAGGGCTTGCAAGACACAGTAGATTTGGATTGGGCTTCTAAGTCAGCAGTAACTCATATTTTTATGGCCCTTGGGCCTTGGGCACTTCGAGTCTGGGCCAGGGCCCAATCCATATATCTCTTCGGTTTGGACTTGACAACGCATGTCGAAATGGGCCTGATCCATGGGCAAAAATCCTCGAAATGGATTTGAACCATCTATGCAAAAAATACTTGTGCTGTTTTTTTTTTTTTGAAAAATTGATTTTAAAATTAAAATTACATTTACAATTTTTATAAAATTGAATGTAATATTTTACTATTATAGTACATTAAAACTATATAGTTTTTTTTTTCTATAGTTAATGAGTATTCGATAAAGAGATATAATTTAAATAATTAAATATTTATAGTACATTAAAACTCAAAATCTCTACTTTATTGAGATGTATAGTTAGTGGTTATCACCAGTTTACCACGCTATACCATATATATTTTACTTTTTATATGGTAAATTAAATTTAATTACGAAGTAAAAATAAAATTGAGAGAAATGAATAGAATAATCTTATATACACCATTTGAGGTTGTTGATGCCTACTTGAATCAATTGAATTTATTAAAAAAAAAAAATCAAATTAATGAAATAATTTAAAAGAAAAAGAAAAAGAAATAACACATTGTAAAACTGAGATTTCATTAATTACAAAAGATTAAATTAATGTGAAGTGTTGTATAAAAATAAAATAAAAAAATGCTAATAATAGGAAATTGGCCATCATGAATCATGTGATGATGAGACCGACCATAGGATGATAGGATTGATTGTGTGGTCCCCACATAGTTAAGCGTACCCACAAAGCAATTAGGTGGGCTGGCCCCACACTTGATTCCTCGTTCTCTCTCTCGGTCTGCAGTCTGCAGTCTCCACCCCCACTAGCAAACAAACAATTAAACAAACACCACTTCACTTTGCTTTTTCACTACTAAAAAAAACGACGCCGTCACGTCGTCTTCTTCCTCGTATTGTAATCGTCCCCAAATCAAATCCAAAACCCTAGAAATCTACTGAATCACTAGTAAAAAATAAAAAATAAAATAAACTCTCAAAAGAGATTGATTTCTTCCCAAAAAACGTAAAATAGAAGCATTTTCGATTCGTTTCGAAGAAATGTCGTCCGAGGAAATCTCGCTGAACGGTCTAAACTCGCAGCTCGTCTTCCAAGAGGACGCCTTGCGGTCCTTCGGCTGCCACCAGCACCACCATCACCGCGGAAGCGGCGTCGGAGGAGGAGGAGGAGGAGATCCGGGTCCGAAGACCCGAGAACTCACCGGGTTTATCGAGGACAAGATGTTCTCCTCCGTCGACCGCGACCGCTACTTCCGTCCTCAGCCCGCCATCTTCGCTGACCACCCCCCCGACCGCCACCGCGACCACCCGCAGCAGCAGGAGCCTCGCAACTGGAGCAACGGCCACGCCCTGGCTGCGGCCTCGCCCACCACCGACGAATCCGACGAAGACGACGACGACGAGGACGACGAGGACGAAGACGAGGTAGACGAAGCCGAAAACAACAAGAAGAACAGCAACAAAAGTAACAATATGAATAGTAATAGTACCAATTGTAATAACAATAACAACAGTACCAATTGTAGTGTAGCCATTTCAGTCGGGGAAGACAAAATGGGAAACGGAAAAGCGAAGCAGCTTTCGAATAATTTTGGTAAGTGATGTGATGAGCAAGTATAGAAATTCAAAACTTTTAATGTATTTTTCGTGCTGTTCGTGAGGTTTATTTGGATTGTTGTTGTTACAACTTACAATTATTATCAGGAAAAAATGGGAATGTGATTCAGACGGTTAACAGTGGGGCGCTTGTGACAGTGGCAGAGGCGGATGGGGACTTGTACTACTCGCAGTATTTGCAGGGGACAACGGAGGGGTCTTCCGGGTCTGGGCAGAAGGAGTGTGTTGTTGTGGACAATGGCTGTGGGATTAGTGGGTCCGGAGACTCTCTAAGGGCAATTTTAGCCGATCCTGTCACGTAAGTCTCGTGCTGATTAATGTGTTTTCATTTTTTGGATTCAAAATCAATTTGTATGTATCTTAGCTGTTTTAATTACTAATTGAAACTATTCACACTATATGGTGGTAACACAAGGGTCTAGATGTTAGTTTTATGTAGTTTAGATAGGTTTTGTTACTCCGAATTGTGGTATCATATAGTTTATCACGATACTTGATAGTATCAGTATGCCCACTGTTCGATACTCCGAATTGGGGATCATCAAATATTCTTGTCATTCTTGCATTCAAAATTGTGTTCATGTATAGTAATTGTAACTAAATTGTTTCTGTGGTGCATCTAATTTGCTTCTGGAAATTTAGGGGAGCTTTGATGGATGATGCAATGATATTGCCTTGCGGACATTCCTTTGGAGCTGCTGGGATACAGCACATCAATAGAACAGTGAGTTCTCACTATATTACTATCTGAAAAAAGAAAATGGAATTGACCCTTCAAATTGTTCGTCAATGGAAATTTTCATGTGTGCAAAACTCAAATTGTTATGTATGTAATCGTTACAATTGTTTGCTTGCAAATCCTCTAAAACAAAGCCTGTAGATGAGCATCTGTGTCAAACAAGGTTACTTCCTTGTAAATAATAATTTGACATGAGCAAGATCTGTGCTCTTGATTCTTTGATGTAATCACTGCCTTCCATTGCCTTCTGTGTGTTTCCTGTGTTCTTGTGAACCATGTTTCCTGTCTTGTATCCTGGGTGCACATGTTAATGGAAATAAGAGTTTCCTGTATGGAGGTTCTACCATGTTTTCAAGTTGAAATGTTGTTCTTGCTAGGAACAATTGCAATCCTGTACCCTGAAACTCAGTGGTCTGAATGGAAGCAGTATTTTGTGCTTTCTTGGTATCCCAATTAATTGTGATGGTGTTAATTAGAGGTCAGACAACACACTGGTGTGAATTAATTAGGTTTTCTGTTACACCAATATTAAGTATGCGGGGCTTGTGGATTAGTCATGGTGGGAGTACTTATCTGATATTAACCGATTTTTTGGAATCTAGCTTTTAGGTTGCTAAACTGTTACTGTCAGTGTATCACTAGCTGTTTGTTCTGATTATGGTTGATTCATTGTGCTTCAATTGTGATTTTTTACTTTGCGTTTTCAGAAAGCTTGCTTTACCTGTTCGCGGCCTGTTTTGGAAGACTCAATAGCTCCTAATCTCTGTAAGTAAATCTTCTGTTGTGGAGGAAGAAAATCAAATAGGTTCTCCTTACAAATTTGATTATGTCTATATCTTGGTTCAAAGTACATGAAATCTGGTAAAAATTGGACAGTTGTCATTGGTAGCACCAGCTTAGCCACTGAAAATAATATCAGGTTTTATATAGTAAAAGGGAAGGGAAGAATATAGGGAATGTGAAAAGAATAAGGCTTCAGTCCCTAATTACAGCTCATAGACAGATTATATTAAAACAATATAAAGCACTGAATCTCATATCCTTCAGCACTTGATCTAATTACCCTTTTTTTTCCTCTCTTTATTGCTAGCTCTCCGAGCGGCAGTGCAGGCTTTCCGACGGGAGGAAGAATTACAGTACTATCGATCATGTAAAAGGAGGAGAGAGAGGTTTGACCAGGTCTGTCTTTTTGATGTGTCTTTCTATCATTTCAATTATTCTAACTATATTGTATAGGAGTTGGTAAGCTACTTTACGTTCTGCCCATGGTGGTCACCATAATTGGTCTCGTTATTATTTTAGTAGGAAACGTAATTCACTTCGGGGCTTTATATGTTATTATGCAACCCCGTCATCCTATTTCTTACTTTTAATTTCTTTTGGAGCATGTTTGATTTTTCTATTTATCCTTTCTCGTGCATCATTTGTTGTGGTCATCAGCCTCTTCTGTTTGGACTACAAAGCCTTATGATCTACAGCTGCCCTTGTACTGTGCATGACGTGACATATTTATCCTTTTGTAGGACAAGGGTAGTTTTGGTGATTCAACTCTCAATGATCCTCCAAGGGGTAGAGGCGTTCAGTTTCCATTTGCAGTGACTGACCGTGTTATCATAAAGGTTTTATCTAGCATAGTTCCCATTTTTCTTCATTAATGTTTTTCTCAAGTTAACGGAAAATAACGATTAGAGAATATCAAACAGGGGAACAAGAGGACACCGCAGCGCTTTGTTGGACGTGAGGCAGTTGTAACTACACAATGCTTAAACGGATGGTTAGTGAGTTTTCTCCTTTCTTTACTTTCCAGTTTATGGTCAAGTGTATGCTCATTTTCTTGTTCGATTTGCACCTTTTTGATAATAATCTCATTTAACAGGTATGTGGTGAAGACATTAGACAACGCGGAGAGTGTTAAATTGCAGTATCGCTCACTTGCTAAGGTTCCAGATAATTCGTCCTCAAAGCCGATAGCAAGCAAGATGCCACCTAACTGGCTCTAGCCTTTGCTGTAAAAAGATACTTGAAGGGGCGATATGATGCCTTCCCTGAAAATACACTACGTTTTCTAACTCCGTTGCTCCAAGATTCCTTTTTCGCACCCTCCCTATGCGCATTTGCACCTCCCTATGCGCATTTGCTGACAATCATAGTAGTATATGCCCTTGTAAATAGAAGCCCGTCCACAACGTGATTCAAGAAACTAGAAAGATTTTTAAGATTTGAAAGGTATGTAATCAATTTTGCTTTTCTTTTTTTTTTTTTTTCCCTCCGTATGAGCTACTGTATTTGTATGTTAACTAAAGCTCATGTACAAACACAATGTTTTGTAATTGTTCTCTGTTAATAATATATATATCCAAATAGCAAAATCCTCTGTTTTTTTAGAAGTTTAGAACTGTAGATATGGTGAAGCATCATAGCAAAAGAATGTTCAAAATTTTATCTCAAAATTGATTTTATGTCTTCTTATTAAACCAGATTGGATTGAAATAAAAAGCCAACATTTTTCAATATTTTATTTCAAGAGAAGTTTGTAAAAGACTTAGGAAAGTGCTTTCTAAATATATGTATAAAAAGAACAGATTTACTTTAGCTCCTTCATGCCTACTATAACTAGTTATTTCGGGTTTCTACTAGCGGCTTTAACTATAACCTCGGCTCTATTTATTAGTCTGAGTAAGATAGGACTCATTTGAAATTAATTGAATGAATAATTAATAAAAAGAAATCCTTCTGTGGCATTCCATTTACTCTCTAGTTCCTTACCATTTTAATTCCCAATTTAGATTTCCGGGCAATACAAATTAATATTACTATTTCGGGAAGCTGAGAGAGAAGCCTTTTTGTTAAGAAATTATTTCCCAGAAATGTTTTCAGGAACCTCTATGATGTATATATTCCATCTTAGAAATATACATACACCATTGTGCACAGTTATAAGAAATATGCATAAAGCAAACTGGGAAATGAAATCTGGTTTGTTCTACATTCAAGATTTTAGCTACATCAGAGAACATCATCAAACTGGTTAAATAACAGTTGTCACAACTTTTCAATGCAATATTGGAAGATCTAACAAGAAGGTTCTTTTACAACATTGACAAAAGGCTGACAAAATGAATTCGACAAATTAACGGTCTCTCATCTAATGTTACAGACTTGCAATTAAGCAAAGCTTTATGGTAATCAGTAGTTTACCGAAATGCACATAGAAGTTTCTATGCTAATCTACGGAGAGAGTAGTAGTCAATAGAATCAGACAGAATCTGAGGGATGATGGACTGTTTAATAAAGATCAGCAACAGGATACATTCTCCTTTGACGCGAAGAAATTGCATGTCGAATAAATGGAAGCTGCGGATGCCCTAACAGCCAATTCTCTCTCTGAGCTATCCACTTTTGCTGATCTGCACCAATGAAGAAAATGTCATAAATCCTAATTGTACAAATATCTTCTGGAATGTCATATGTGTATGCTTAGAGCCGGAGCTGTAAGTAACGACAAAATCCTGAAAATAAATTATATCCTTATATTTCCTCAACAAGGTGGTTTGAATTAATGTCCGACTTTTAGATTCATTGAAAACTTGGGGGCTTCATTCAGAATGAAGGCCTACTAATGTTTATATGCATACAGGTTTGACTCTGAATGGTGAAGTGAAGAATCAGCATGGGACTTGTAAAATTGACGAAAATGACAACATGATGCTCAAACAGGTTTACCTGAAGTCATTTTCTGATGATCCAGGATTTTGAAAACCATAACCGCTATTCCAGTGGACATATTGCAGGCCCTGATCACAATGTTGTTGCATCTCTCTTACTTGATTCAACCAACTTTCCTGGAATTGAAAGTCAAGCAAAAGTTAATACAAAGATGAAGAATGGGTCATGCAGAGGAAAGTAAACAAAAACAAAAGGCCTATAGCAATTTACAGTTCTCTTTTCAGTGAAGTAAAGAGAGTTTTGTTATTGAAAGGTCAGGATAAAAGGAACTGCCTTCACAATTCGGAAAATGAATTTTGACAAACAAATCATTTTGCTCAAATGGGAAAAAGAAACACTCAAGTGAAATTAAATGCCCCGAACAAAATGAACCCAACACTACCCCATAATAAAACAATCAATATAGCAAGTCGAATATACTCACTAGCTGCTTCTCTTCTTCACTAAGTGCTCTATCCAACTGATCAAACAATGCATTCCATCTTTGTTGATGCATAGTGGCAGCTGCATTTTTGGAAAGTCCGTCAACAGAATTTCTTATGACATTGAGATCATTGTCTTGATCTGAGGAGAATTCTTTTGAAATTAAAAAAGGCAATTCTGTAGTAATTACAGCCCGGACTCTCTTCTTACTGCGACGCAATGCTGCAAGTACATAACAGATCATGTTACCACATGAAGAGAAGATACATTTCTCTCTCAACAACATTCAGTAACAATTTAAAGAATGAGCACTACCTGAAAGCCGTCCTTTGATATCCTGATGAAGCAGTTCCAACCATTGAGAAGCTACACTGGCAGCTGGAAAACAAAGGAAGATTTTATCACGAAGATGTTCTTTTATTTTATCATTGTTGCTTCATTGCAGTGTGTATATCAGAATAATACTTCTCTCCCGAACCTCATTTAACTACTATCCTTTGGATATATATAACTTTCTTCCAGACAATATTTTAACTTTTAAGATAATTCTGAAACAAACGACATAGAGAAGGCGGTAAAATAAAAAGGGACATTAACATAGTTCTCAGATATTTAGATTTCTGACCTTTTACGGAAAGAGAAGAAGCACCAGTAAAGTTAGTGGATTCTTCATTAGAAAATGAGCTGGCATTTTCAAATGCCTTGGTTGATGATGATAGCTTCAATGCTAGTGCATCATCTTCGTAGTCTGCCATGCTTGAATCACCATCAGCACTTTTGTCCTCTGAAATTGAAGGATGAGATTTATCCATTGGCATTGAATACTCTCTAATCAGCGTGCTGCCAGATGCAGGATAAGGAGGCCTATCTTTGCAAGAATCTGAGTGTCGATGTATTCCTGAATCATCCATATTTTCTGCGTCATTCAAGTTTCCGAATCCAGAGTGATGATTTTCATTTTTTTCAGACCTTACTATGGCCTCTATGATGGAATAAACCTGTTTCCTATTTCTTACATTGTTTATAATCCCAGGGTTCAATTCGTTAAGCAGTCCACTTGGAGCAGCAATCTTGGTGAACCTGTCAACATTTTCCTTCTTTGCGATCTCCATCTTTTTCTTATACGAATCACTTTTACTTTTCCTCCCACGTTGCTTTGGCATTGGTGGCATCCCTCCAAGAGAAGACGAGATGAAACTATTTTGCACTGGTACCCCTCCGTGAGATGATGATAGGAACCCGTTTTGTTTCATCTCCTTCCAGATTTTCATCGAATCTTTCACCTCCAAGGGTCCACTGGAACTCACACACTCAGAAACATCTCTCGACTTCAAATGATTGTGATTTTTACGAGGATAAAACGCATCTTGGTTGACTGAGCTAGCAACATCTTCTGCATTAAGATCCAATCCTATACGAATTGAGGATCCACAATTATTATCAGGTTCTCTATTGAGCTTCCCAAGCAAAGATGGTGGCTTGTCAGAACTCTCAGCGCATCCAGGTTTGTCATCGCGGGCTGAACTATTGGCAACACAAAATTTGGAAATGAGATCTAGTGGTTTAGGAGAAGCATCAATCACAAGCGTGGATTCCTTCCCGCCAATTCTCTCCACTTGAGAAGCACCCAAATCTGACGTTACAGGCACATCAGTTACTTGGGACATCTCTTCTCCATCAGACTCAAACCGATCTCTAGCTTCTTTATCCTTGGAAGTTTTCGAATGTTGGCTACTCATATCTGCATCATAATCGCAAGAATAAACTGAATTGCTCATCAAACCAACATCTCAATTCGAAAAAACAAGTCAATAAGGTTGTAGCATGAATTTCACATTCAAAACAAAATGTTCAAATCCCATCTTTCAATGTTACATGCCAATTCTTAAATAATTAGGAGCATAAATACCTCAATTCAAAATTCAAATTCATTGAACATCATGGAAAAAAAAAAAGCCTTTTTAAGGGAAAAAAATGTTCTTGAAAAAGTGAACTAAGTAAAGAACACATGTCAACTAAAGTTCAAATCTTTCAAGATTCCTAACCTATTTGAAACAAAAGAAAATAAAAATTTAAAATTTAATTGTGTTACCTTCAGACTGAAAAACAGAATCAAGATCTCTCATTTTAACTCGTTTTCTACCAACTTCATGTTTCTCTTCTGATTCATCACAACTCCGCTTCTCACCCACCTGAAAAAAAAAAACCCCCAAAATTAACCAAAAAGAAGAAAACAAAATCATCAAAAACAAAAACAAAAAATTAACATATATTCAAATAATTCTAACAAAAGGAGAGAACCAAGAAGAAACAAAGTAAAAAATGAACTAAAACCTTGGTATCAGATCTGGGTATCAACTGAGATTGACCCGAAACACTGCCCAAATCGACACGATCCTCCATGACTTCAAGAACCCAATTCAAAAATAAAGATTTTGACACCGACCCTCGTCTCAGAATCAAAAACTCACTTCGCGGGTGGATTAAAAACTCGACAAAGATCGCTCAATCTCCGTTCTTGTTCAAGTGGGTCAGTCGAAAAGAACATGAGAGTTCCAGTTCCAGTTCGAGTTTAGGGTTGTGTCTTGTTGTTGGGTTTCTTTTGGCGGATCTATCTGGTTTTTTTTTTTTCTTTTTTTTCGTTTTGGGGTTTTTGAGTTTGATTATTAAAACAAAAACAAAAAGAAGTGACTTTTCTTCTCTTTTGGTAATTTGAATCGCAAACAAAGCGCGCCTTATAGAGATTGTCTGATTCGCGTGTTTTCGAATATATATATATACTTGCTTTTTATTAAAACACCAAAAACAAAAACGCAGCAAAACGTGCGTGGGGGGTTGGGTGGGTTTTTACAAGTTTTCAAATTCAAAAAACTTCAAAGACATTGGAGACTTGGAGTTGGAGAGGGACTTTGACTAGGTTGTTTTTTTACACCATTTTAGTACTAAAGAGTTTAACTAATTTATTATTTAATTATAATTAGTTTGTTTCTTATCGGGACGAAACTGATTCTTTTAAAAAATAATAATAATAATTTGTCGCTGTATAAATTTATAAGAGGATCTTTTTAATATATATAATTACTGGATTAATAAAAAGTCTGTCACACTCTACCGAAATAAATCATTAAATGCGCAGTCGATATACCTACTCTCATAAGGAGATAAAACTACTCACATATATTAGTGGAAATGAATAATTGTGATTTTTCTCGTTATGATTTATTTGATTGTAAGTTGTAACTAATTAAATTTGTAATTATTTCAATATTATTTTAGCTTAATCGATTATATATATATATATATATATATATATGAATGAATTGTAATAAAGTACTTGACATTTGGTCATACTGCAACGAAATTCTGAGTTTAGCCTTAATTATATATTAGTACCCTAGTGTTAGTTGACCTAGTTAAAAATAGCAATTTGACCATGAATTATGTGTGAAATGACATAACTACCTCTAGTTAAAAATTAAATTAAAAAAAGAATTTTTTTTATAAAAAATTGGATCTCCACCACTAAGAATACAATTTTTTTTTAATTTTTTTTATTAGCTTTTTTATAAAAATTTCCTTTTTAATTTTTTTTTTCCAATATGATCTCCACCGTCCATTGAAATTAATTGACCAACCAAGATTAAATCATATAAGTACAATTCGGACAACTACTCCTAACACGGGAGAAGGTCTACCCACACAATTGTGTTTTTATAAATAATTATGGGAATATATAATTACATAGCTACACAAGGTGTTGAACCTTGGTGGCTTAGAAGTTGAGGCTTCCAACCACCAAGACAACGAACCTTATGTATATTTGGTTTTTATTAAAAAATCTTATTTAAGGCTCTCATTAAGTAACTATATATTATTGCATAGTGGATGTTTATTGTTATGTATTAAAAGAAATTCAAAATTTGGGAGTGTTCAAACAAATTTTTTTTTTTTACAACATCTAAATGCTTTGCTTTAGTGTGCCCTTAATTACATATTAACACATATCTTTAAAACAATACCCTTTTATCAAATAATAAACTATTATTTTGATTTTATAATAGAAATGATAATAATCAAATTTTATAGATTTTGATTTGATTTGTCTATTGACAAATTTTCATCATATTTTTTTTTTATCTTTAATTAAACTTATTAAAAAGTTTGCACTAAGTAATGTTTTTAATTTCCATCGATATATCTCTAAATGGGTTGGACTATATCAGTTAAAATTCATAACTTAAATTTTTTACTCCTACATCTAACTATTCATTTACTCTTAATCTATAGGATTAAAAATTAGTTACCTCTAAAAATTTTGAATCGAGAGTTAATATATAATTGAATGCTGAATCCAAAATTAAAATCACAAATTTATAGTATAAACACGTTTTAAATTACATATTAACAACAATTTAAGTAACTATCATTAGAATATAAACATATAAAACAAGTATTAATTTGATTTGCTATATATTGTTTGAAACACAACTTTTTTTTATAACATTTTTTCTTATTTGTTTAATTATCTACTTAAAAAATAATAATAAACTAATTTATGGTTTTGTATAGTCAACAAGTGGTCACTTTGAACTTATTACACATGGGGAATTGTACTTTTGCAACTTTGAAATGTTTTTTTTTTTTTTTAAGTATTTGAAGTCAACTTTTTGAAATGTTTGAAATTTGTGAGTCTGTCACAAACAAATTCAAAAGCCATTACCGTTGCACCTTGTGCATTTTTAAAAAAATATGTATCCCAAACCAATTTTAAAAGCTATTATACTTTTTTTTTTCTTTTTAATGTACAATTTAAAATTAATAATAAATTTATCGGATAAATCACTAAACATGCGATCTAAATATCTACTCATATAACGGGAGATATAATACCACAAATAATAAAAGAAAATATCGGGAGACAAATACTATCATAAGAAGAGAAAATGACGGAAGACATATACTACCACAAATAAGGAGAAAAAAGCTACATACTAATAAAATTGTCCATACATATTGGTAAATGCATATGATTAGATTTAACTTTTACCACTTAGGTGGAAGGAGAAAGCACGCATAATGAGATTTAATTCTTACCACTTAGATGGAAGGAAAATGGAAGTGTAGTAACCACTTGAACTATAAGTAAATATGCTTTTATACATTTTTTATCTCTCGGTAATTTAATTTTTTAGTTAGTTCGAATCTTGATATTTAAAAAAATGAAGAATATAACTCAAACCTACATCAGCCTTTACGATGAAAAACTTGTAACATGATAAAGCATTAACGACATGTTTATTGTTCGGGTTTGGAAAGGGATTGGATAAAAAATAATTAAAATCCCTTATTTGACAATAATAAGCAACAAACATTATATTTAGTCCTTTTAATTCTTAATCTGGCTAGAGCGGTATAAAATAAACTCCTTTAAATTAAAGGGACTAATTTATCCCCCTTTCTCTCCCCCTTGCACAACAGAAATTTTTTTTTCCAACTTTTTCGTATGTTCATCTCTCCCTATAATTTGTCTCTCTTTGTTTTATTTTTTTATTTTTAATTTCTCCTATTTTATTAAACTATGTATAAAACTAAATTTATTTAATATATTTTAAAAGTTAATTAACTATATTTTTTTTAATATCAACTAAAAATAACATCATTTTTTATAATGTTAATTCTTTTAAAATATTTGGAATATTCCATTTTATTTCAAAGTTAAATAATTTCATATTGTATTTAATATAATTTAAAATAATTTGATTTAATTTTTAATAAATTTAATTTAATTTATTTTTAAAAAATTGAAAAAAATTATTGTTTTTAGAATTTATTTTAAGTGATTTAATTTAATTTAATTTAAAAATTAATTTAATCTAATATTATTCTAAACAATTTCACTCTATCAAATATAAACACAATTATTTATTAGGAACAAATTCATAAATGACCACATAAGTATGTAAAAAATTATTTTTAACTACATACAAAAAATAATCATTTTTAGCCATTTCTAAAATAGCAAATTTATTTTAAACTCTCCCATAATATCAAGGTAAAATTATTAATTAACCTACTCATTTATCATATAAGATTAGATTTTATGAGAGAGAAAATCAAAACCATCAGATAAGGAAGAGAGAGAAATAGAAAACTCATTCATTCCCGACTGTCGGACTCCCTTAATCTTCGTCGCTGTTCACATTTACCGTTCATCCTTGCCGTGAGACGTTGATGTCGCCATTGCCGAGAGGGAATCGATTTTATCCAATACGAACTGTGCGCTATTCGTGATTTGATTTCGAAACTTTTGGAGATGAGTTACTAGAGATAAAATACAGTCGATTAGTAAGGAAATCCTTGGTGGCCGTCGCTGAGGGAGAGTATCCGTTCATATTCGTCGTTGCCGAGAGGGAGAGACATCTCTGAGACGAATTGTGCACCATTCATGATGGCTGACGGAATCGATTCTGTTGCCCAAAAGAGATGGATTCGAAGAGAAAAGAGGTCGTCGCGACAAAAGGAGGTCGGGTCTGCCGGAGTTTCCACGTCGAAGACGATTCCGACCGAGCAGCCAACTCAATTTTTTTTATAAAAAATATTAATGTTTTTCACTTCATAATTTTTCATTATTTTTCTTGCCCAATTTTTTATTTCTTGTTTGGTTATGATTTACAATGCAAGAAATGATTGCTCATATACAATGCAAGAAAGTCACTGAATTATAATTTTGATTTTGCATCCTGATTACGTTTGTAAAATCTTGTTGTGAAATTTTAAAGTGTGGTCATTGTATGATTTTTACTGGTAAAATATTTGTGAAATTTGTGAACAGCTGTAGTGAAAATGTTAGTTAAATGTAGTTAACGAAATTTGTTTTTACCTTTTCTAACAAATATTTTTTTTTACAATGTTTGTTGTCTATATTATGTGAAATATTTTTTTTGTTCCCTTATCTATACATGTTTTATTTTGTCCCATCCATGCCGCTGGTCGATTGAGTGGTTTTTCACATACTTATTAGGTTATTTTTAACAATTCTCACTATTTGTTATGGATCCTACACTGCACCAACCACACATTTCAGAGTACTAATTAGTTTAGTCTAATTCAATTTAATCTTTAATAGGTTTTCTAATGCCTTGTTTGTTTGGTGGGTTTGGAATGAGTTTGGATTATTTTTTTTTCCAAACCCACGTTTGGTGCTTGCAAATGGGTATGGTTAAAATTAACCTCACTCCATTTTATCCTAGCAAAGTGGGATAATTGCAACCCATCGAAAACAGGGGTTAAAAAAAATTCAATCCTCTTCTCTCCAACTCTTCTCCCACACTCTTCCCTCTGCTCTCTCCACCTCTGTCTCAACACCTTCTTCTCTCGACGCCGTCGTCACCGATCTTCTCTTGCCGTCGCCGTTGCCCGCGTCCGTGACCCTGTTTTTGTCTCCTCTCTGTCTGCTCACCTCTCTGTAAATCCGTTGACCTTCAACCCTGCACCCCGCGTTGCCGCCGTCGTCGATCTTCTTGCTTACAGGTCTGTTAATTGTTTCGCTTTCGAATCAAATGGTTTTCCAGTTGAATAATAGTGATTCATTATGGAGAGTTTAAAGAGCTACATCATATATATATATATATAATCGATTTATATTTCTGTTTGAAAATAATGAAACTGTATGGTATTGTTCTATGTTGGTATCGATTTATGCATCACAATTGTTTCGCTTTGCTAGTGATTCTATGTTGAATAAGATTGTATGGTATTGTTCTGTGTCCATATGTTGACACACACAGAAATTTGGGAACTATATTGGTATGGTATAAACAAAACAGTGAGTATTTTATGTAGTTAAGATTTAGAAGAATATATTGAAAACTAATTTCTTCCATTGATGTTTTGGATTAGTTCGTTCACTAACAAATTGAGATTTTTAGTGATTTAAACAATAATTTAATCTGAATTTCATTAGTCTATTCCTTTTCTCTTCAAAATAGAGCTAATTCATCGAATATAATATATGTAACTTTCCTTATCGTATATACAGAAGGAAACTTTATTTTTAAAAATAAAAAACAGAGATTATAGCCTCTCATGGAGTGAAGCATGCCATTCACACTCCATTGAAACTTCAAAATTCCTTACCCATTGTCATCATTAAGGCCATGGATTTGACAACACTAAAAGGAGTTGATTACAAAAACTATCCTCTAGCCTTGGAAATTCTTTGACTGCTCTTTGATTGGAAAACCAAAGTCTCACTTTAGCATTATTAGAAAACAATGTAATTCCTCCACATATGTGTGCTCTGTTGTTTCTTTTCCATTTCTGGGTAATAAAAACCGAGCCCAATTAAGTCCTATCATCGACACAATATCATGAGATATCGGGTCGGCTACTGGCCCCCAATTAGCTACTTATTTTTTTCCTGATTCAATCATTCATTTGTGATTTGTCATAACAAAGAAAATAACAAGTGTACTCTTCCTAGCATTTTCACTAAAAGGCATAAACTGATCAATTGTGTGCTTTGCATTTTCCAAACCAAAACCAAATCGATCAACTTGAAAACTGAAATCTAACCAAATAGGTTGGTTTGGCTTGAATTTTGTGTTTGAAAGTTCTCTCTCTGTTTTCTTGATTAAGGACTTGAGAGTCTGGTTTAATTGCTTTACATCATACATGTCCAACCATCAAGTATCATGCAACTTTCCTCTTAAATGCCTTGTATTTCCTAATTGTTGTATATATTTATTTAGAATAACTTGCTGGATAGTATTTAGGATTCTCTGTCTTGTTCCTCTCTTGACATAATTTTAAGAAGACATAGTGTATACTTTTTGACAACTTGTCGACAACTTGTTCACTATGTAATGTAAGTGGTTATATTCAATTGATAAAATTTTTGGTTAAATTTTTTTTTTTTTTGAAAGAGTTGTTATGTCCCTACGAATTGGTTGTGTTTATGAAAATTGAGTATGTCTCTTCTGTGTAAAAGGATTTTTCTACAGTTGCATATCCATGGAGACTGTATAAAGTTACACAGAGCTTTCAAATTATGGCTTTGCAGCTTTGCACACCATTATGAAATATTTTTTCTTATGTTGCAATTGAAGCCATATTAGATTTGAATTTTACTTCCCGGAAATGATATCGTAGAGTTTTTTCCATTTTGACTTGATTTGGTGCATGCAAGAGGATATCTGGATATGTAAAGTGGTTGTGTTTTTATATTTGTATTGCTCTTCTCTGCCTTCAATCTGATATCATGTTTTGTCTGGCAAAGGGACTATTATTTGACTTCAATTTCTATGAAGGAAAAAACAATAGCTTGATATAATGTCTTTTCTTATTGTATGTTTAACTGTATTGTTATTTAAGCTTATGAGATTATAGGCACATTTTAATTGAAGTAATTTTATTTTTGTCAGAATGAATGACAAATGTTTATTCTTTTCATGAACTAGTTATGGATGGCATGGATGAAGAAGATATTATTTGGTTCTTAGTTGTGCAACTATTACATTTACAAAGAATGTATCTGCTTGCAATGAGTTCAATTATGCATCACATGGCAGCATATCAATATAATAAACGATCTTTGAGTAATCGTACATTTGTCAACCATACAACTCGTCTTGAGTTTATAAATAGTATAATTAGCAACAATGATACAGAATGTATTAATCAGTTAAGGATGAACAGAAGAACTTTTGCCATATTATGTGAACTCCTTCGTAATACTAGGAGACTGAAGACAAATGGTTTGGTTTCCATTGAGGAACAAGTCAGCATATTCTTACATGTACTTGCTCACCATGTTAAAAACCGAACCATTCGAAATAGGTTTCGTCGATCCGGAGAGACAATTAGTCGATACTTTAATTCAGTTTTATGTGCAGTTTTACAACTACACAATGATTTATTAGTTTCACCAACTCCTATGCCTGAAAATTGTACTGATGAGAGATGGAAATGGTTTAAGGTTAGTAATACATATAACTATCAACTAATTTTAGTTTATGTTCCCATAATATATCGCCCTTTACATTATAGTTTTTTTTTTTTTATAGAATTGTTTGGGGGCTCTGGATGAGACATATATTAGAGTGCATGTACCTGAAGTTGACAAACCACGATTTAGAACAAGAAAAGGTGAAATTGCAACAAATGTATTAGGTGCTTGTTCTAGGGATATGATGTTCACATTTGTTTTCCCGGGATGGGAAGGTTCGGCTTCAGATTCTAGAGTACTTCGAGATGCATTATCTAAACCAACTGGGTTGAAATTTCCTACTGGTAAGCATTAATAAGTGGTTACTATAAGGATATATGCATACGAATAGTTATATATTTATATTTTTTAATATTTTTTCAAACTTTTGTGATCAATAGGTTGTTATTATCTTGTGGATGGTGGGTACTCAAATGGTGAAGGATTTCTAGCACCATATAGAGGAACACGATATCATTTATCTGAATGGAGAGTTAGTTGTGCTCCTGTTAATCATGAAGAATATTTTAACATGAAGCATTCATCAGCACGAAATATAATTGAACGTTGTTTTGGACTACTAAAACTACGTTGGGCAATTTTACGGAGCCCATCTTTTTATCCTCTCAAAACACAATGTGGAATCATAGTTGCATGTTGTCTTCTACATAATCTTATTAGACGAGAAATGTCAATTGATCCAATGGAGCAAGAGCTAAATGAAGTCAATGAGGATGAAAGGGATAATGATGTCATTGGGCAAGTGTCTTCATCCACACAATGGACAACATGGAGAGATAACTTAGCACAACAAATGTTTAATGGATGGAGAGGAAATCGATCTACTTAATCTTGATTTGCAAATATTTTTGTACTTAGATTTTTATCTGTGATTTAGGGATTTTATGTATTTGTATAACATTTACTAATGCACTATTATTATTTTGTTTTAATATAGATTTTTAATTGAAAGATTACATGGCTATATTTAAATGCACATATTATTTATGGAGTCTAATATTAATACATTATGTTAGTTATTTTATTTTAACTTTGTTTAATTACAATTTTTTTTATAATATAATAGTTTGGTTCCTTTAATTTGTTTTATGATTATATGTGTATAGGAATGGATGTTGGAGGTTCTAGCCAACCAAATGAGCATGAAAAAAGAGCAAGTAGACGGGTGTGGACAAAAGAAGAAGAAGAAGCATTATTAGGTATCATGGATGAAATTGTAGCAAATGGAGGTCGCGCGGATTGTGGTTCCTTTAAAGCTGGAACATTTAAAATTATGGAAATGCGATTATCAAATATCCTACCAAATTGTGGTTTGAGAGCTAGCCCTCACATTGAGTCGAAGGTGAAGAGTTGGAAGAAAGATTATGGAGTGATATATGATATGAAAAATACCAGCGGTTTTGGTTGGAACCATGAAAGACAGTGCATTGAAGTTGATAGTAATGAAACATGGAATTCATATGTACAGGTGATGTTTACTTTTTAAAAATTTTAATTTTTTGACATAATTTAAAATATATATGAGGTATTTATTTTTTTCTTTCTTTTTGCAGCACCATAAACAAGCAAAAGGATGGAGAGAAAAACCTTTTCCACTGTATGAAAGGTTGGAATACATATTTGGAAAAGACCGTGCTACTGGGAAAACAGCATAAACTCCAGAAAATCTAGCAACAAATGTGGATTTGGATGAAAACTCTGAAAATGATGTTGAGATGCTTGGAAACTTTTCTCCTATGTCAGTTAATCAAACAGAGTCTACCCAACGAGGCCTGAATCAAGCTTCATCTCAACCCTCAAGCAGGAAAAGGTCTAGATCTGGGGATCCAATAATTCGGAGTATGGATAGATTTACAAATGTGCTGAAGGAGGCTATGGACAAAACAAATGAAACATTGGATAAATTTGCTCAAGTGTTAGCCAAGAACAAGGTAAATGAAAATTCTCTTTTGGCTACTGATTTGCAAAAAATGCAACTTCCTCTCGCGGATCAAATACGTATTATGCAAAAGTTTATGCAAAAACCAAAAATTGCAGAGGTTTTCAAGGCACAATCTAATGAGGACCAGAAGTTCCAGTTCATTGCATCAATTCTTAGTGGTGCATTTGATGGATGACTGATATATTATATTATTAAGTAATTATCGAAGCTAACTTTTTGTTCATGTGCAGCTTATAACTATTAACTTTTGAACTTTTTCACTCTGTACATGATGGTTACAGGACCATAGATAACCATACATGATTGATGCTAGTTTTTGGTTGATTGCGTCAACACTATATATATATCACTAAGTTTGTAATATGATACAATATTATATTCAATAGAGATATGTAACTAATGCAATGCTATTATTATGATGTGTTTTAGGATTATATTTCAGTTTTTTTCTAATGAGTTGATGATTATATTTAATGTTATTATGTTTAATTTTTTATTAAATATTTATAAGTTTACTATGTTTTTAATAGGAAATATCGATATATGTTATTCGAATTATATTTATGAAAATTAGTATGTTTTGTAATAATTTTAGAGACGGAGTCTCTATTTTGTGGGTTCAAATTATGAAAGAAAAATGGGATTTAAATTACTACAAAAAACAAAAAAAATTATCATTCTTATTTTAAATGAGTTTGGGACCAAATTTTTAATTGTTTTTGCCAATTTATAAATCTATAATAATTCAATCATTAATAAATTTTATAATTTGATATATCTATAATATATTTATTTATTTATTTATTTTATTTAATAAATAAATTATTTTATTTAGATAAATTTAATTTTATATTTAAAAATAATTTAACATTAATTAAATTATTTTAATTATTATCCGATCCATACTTATAACAAACATGGGTTTGCACTATTTTGTCAAATCCTGTAACTTACCAAACACAGGATTACATTATTTTTAATCCTATCCTATATTACACCAAACATGAGATTACTTATAAATTTATCCAATCTAATCCCATCCTATCCAATCCCATATAAATAATCCAATCCTATTCCATGCAACAAACGAGGCCTAAATGCGTAGGTCTTCTTTACTTGAAACCTTGTAATATAAAGAATTAAAATAAGAATTAACAAACAAAAGAAAATTTTTTATTTTTTTTTCTGGGTGGATTTTTCCACTATATACAAAAATCACCAATAGTAATCATTTTTTTTTCAATTAAAAAAAAAATACTGGTTTAATTTTTTTTCTAAAAAAATCATCAAATTTTTTACACCTCATAAATTCCATGTACCATTATTCAACAGCCAACAATTCTTCAACTGTTCCTCAGCTGTCTTTCTAAAGCTCTTCACTTTCACCAAACAAAAGTGCGTACAACACAGCCCCAAACCCGCACCCGACCCGGCCCTACTTGTCTTCAACAAATAACAGGCCGGCCCGCAATTCTCCCCTCTTCCTTGCACCACGACCCCCCACGCGCGCGTGATCTCACTCGCTCCACCAGAATCCATCGACGTGTCCGATTCTTCTTCGACGATCTCTTCGTCATCTCTCAACTGTTCCACGAAAATCACGCCTTCCGGCTTCGGCGCCGTCCCATTCTCCCATTCCGTTTTCATCGTCAGCCAATCCTCCGGCTCCGCCTTCTCCGTTCTCAGCCTCGTCGCGGTGCCGTTACCGCCGTCGTCGGAGTAAACTTGGACGAGTAGCGGTGCTTCCCGTAGATTCTTGACGATCTCGACGACGGAGTCTTTCATCCACTCGTCTATCACGTTCTCGTGCGACACGGCTTCTTCTTGTCTCTGCTTCTTCCTCCTCGTTCCAAGTTGATTCGTACGACTCGCCATGGACGACGACGATGCAGACGAGATCGAGATCGGAGTCATCATCTCCTTAGTGCCTCCGCCGATCATCATCGTCAATGACGCATTCCGTTTCGACGGAGCACGGTGATTCCTCCAGCCCTGACGCATCGAACAAGTCACTCCTCCGCCTCCGCAGCGAACGGCCACCGACGCCATGCGCAGAGACGGCTAGTTAGGAGGTGGAGGAGAAGATTGAAACGTAATCGACGACTGCGAAACCTTGCAATCCAGAACCAAAAAAAAAAAAATCGAAAGTGTTTTTCTTTGTTTCCAGTTCTATGGAGTGCGTGCGAAAATTTGTTTTCAATGGAGCAGCGAAAAACAGATTTTCGGACGGTCAAAATTGATTGGCAGAAGGAAAAGCTGTGATTGGAGGACTTTTGACAGCGTCTCGTATTGTACATTGAATTCGTTTCGCGTATGAATTGCATTTATATATAGTTATACACACATACACAAGGCTGGTGTGTTCAAGGTCGGCGTATGTTTCTCTACTTGTCTTCGGAAATTGGGTTCGGTGCAACCGTTTCGGATCACCAATTGGAGTTGCTTTGGGACTGTGATAGCCTGATTAGGATTTTTTGAGTCGGTCAATTATTTTGACCATATAATAATAATTTGATAATTTAGATAATGAGATTGGAACATAAATTAAAGAAAATCATTAATAATAATAATAATTATTATTATAATTTAAAACTGAAAACGAACACATTTTGAGATAAATAATCTGACAAAACAGGAAAAAGATCTCTTACATTTTTTTTATTAGTAAGATAAAATTAAAATATCTATAACAAATACAAATGAGATAATAAATAACTACTTAACTAATAATGAGATATAATTCTTATCTGAATAAATAAATAAATAATTAGGGTGTAATTATAATAATATTATTATTTTATTATTTTTCAATAATCATTAGATTATATACAAAACTCTATCATCAAAACTTTCAAATAAAGTATTTTTTTTCAAAGCTTGTTATTATATCTTTTATCTAATAAAAATTAGGTTGTGATGGTAAAATAATTATCTAACATAAAAAACTGAAATTTAAATGTTTAAATATTTACAAGATAAGGTGGTCCAGTGGTATATTCATTATAATTATATCTTGAAGTTATGAGTTTGAGTCGTATTTCCTTTCTAAATTTTAAAATAATTATAATAGATTAAAAAAGAAAAATGCTTAAATGTTTTAGTTAGTGGTATAATGATTTATTTGTTAGTTCTATTTAGAATAACACATTCATCTGTATAAGATAAATGACATATTTTTTATCTCAAATTGAACGATTATTAGATTGGTTGTACCGGGTTTCCTTTACATGCCGATTGCAGAGGATTCCAATCGCGACTGAATTGCTTGCCACGAGGTCCACGACAAACAAATCTTGGAACAATTTCGGTGGCGTGCACGCGGCCTACACTGGGAAGTAATCGGGACCGTCGAATCGTGATCTGACGGTCCAAAATGGGTGACCGTGAAGGCTGTGCATGAAATTACCGCGAGCACGTGGTCGCTCGTTGAGATTGCATGCAGCGCCAATGCAGACACGCGCTGCTCCACTTTCACCAGCTGCATTATTTGTCTGCTCGCTGCGTGGCGTCCATGTCAGCATGATTACGTGGCAATGGCAAATATTATTAAAAAAAATAACTTCTGTGCTTATATGACACTATTAAAATCTGGAACAATAAATAAGCACGTTTTTTAAGTTGCCTGTTTTAAATAAACACGTTTTTTTTTACTTTTAAAAAAATTGAAATTATGCGTCATAAATTTTTTATTATCTTGTGCTTGATATTAAAAAAACAAAAAAATAATACTACCCGTCCCTAACAATTGTCCTAAAATTATATACAATCCAACGTAGCAATGATGTGGCAGTTCAACTCATTTAGTGAATTACCACATTTTTCTTGTTTAGTGACTGCTATATCATTACAACGGCAGATTGTATGAAAATTTGGGACAATTTGTAGGAATGGGTAGCATTACCCAAAATAAAATGGACAAATTACAGCGAATTTATCTGAGGTTTATCATTTTACAGTCGAAAATAACTTTATAAAAAATTGACAGCGAACCCCCTACCGTTACCGTTGACCGTTAACGATAAACGTTGACCATTTTAAAAGTTTAAAAAGACTAAAATATCCCTTATTAAAAAATAACATATTACAGCAAACCTACCTAAGGTTTGTCATTTTACAGTCGGAAATAATTTTATAAAAAATTAACAACAAACCCTTATACGGTTACCGTTGATCGTTTTAAAAGTTTAAAAATGCCAAAATACCCTAATTAAAAAAATTAAAAATTTAAGAAACAAAGGGTGAATTGTACTAAAGTTTCTCTTAATTTTTTAAAAATATTAAAAAAAATATATTTAATGGATCTCTACTGTTTATCAATCTTGATGGACGATGGAGATCATATTAAAAAAAAATATATATTTTTAAAATAACAACTATAAAAATAAAAAAATAAAAAAAAAAAAAAATAATTTTTGGTTGGATGAAGATGGAGATCCAATATCTATATTGGATCTCGACCATCCATCAGGATTGATGGACGGTGGAGATCCAATCTAAAAATTAAATCTCTATCAAGATAAAAAAAAAAAAAAAACTAAATTGCTCAATAGATGCAATCTCTAACAATAAGGATATTACTTTTTCAATTTTTTTTTTGTTCTTGATGGAGATCCAATTTCCAAATTGGATCTCTATTTTTATCCAACCAAAATTTATTTTTTTATTTTTATAATTATTATTTAAAAAAATATATATTTTTAATATGATCTTTATCATCCATTAAGATTGATGAACAATGGAGATCCATTAATTTTTTTTTTAAACATTAAGAGTATCTCAGGATATCTTAATGCAATTCACCATTTGTTTTTTTTTTAAATTTTTAATTATTTAATTTTAGGGGTAATTTAATCTTTTTGAACTTTTAAAACGGGTAACAGTTATCTTTAAAGGTTAACGGTAACGGTAGAGGGGTTCGCTATTAATTTTTCATAAAGTTATTACTGGCTGTAAAATGACAAACCTCAGGTAGGTTCGCTGTAATTTGTCATTTTTTAATTTGGGGTATTTTGGTCTTTTTTGAACTTTTAAAACGGTCAACTGTTATCTTTAACGGTCAACAGTAACAATAGAGAGTTTCACTGTCAATTTTTCATAAAGTTGTTTTCATGTATAAAATAACAAACCTCATGTAGGTTTGTTGTAATTTGTCCAAAATAAAATACATATATTAAAGTTTAACTATTAGATGCATTTGCACATCCACTTGTAGTAAAGTGGTTAGTGCACTTCCCTCCCATCTCAGTGGTGGTGGGTTCAATTCTCACCATGTACATATCTATACGTGTGGGTAGTTTTCTCCCTTTATTGTGAGAGTAAATATCTCCTGTTATAGGAGTAGATATTCGGGTCGCGCAAAAAAAAAAAAAAAAAAACTATTAGATGCATTTGTCGGAAGAGATAAAATCTTTTACATGACTTTTTTACAAATCGTTTCTTGGATAAAGCTTGACGGGCAGGCCCATCACCGGGTAGGGCATCGGTTCACGAGTTATGGACTCATTGGAGACAAGTTCTGTCCATTGATACTTTGTGATCAAGTGATGGATAACTAGCAGAGTTTTAATCTGAGCAAATTTCGCTCCGGGGCATATTCTTGGCCCGGCTCCTAAAGGAATGTAGGAGTATGGAGGGAATGCCTTGGAAGAAGTCTCAAATCTTGATGGGTCAAACTTCTTTGGATCTTCAAATATGTTGTTGTCCAAGTGTGTACCAGAAGCCACCTAGAACAGTTGTGGTTAAAAGTATAATTAAGAGTTCATTGAATAAAAAATGATATATATATTCGATAAATTTATAAGAACTATTTGATTGAGCCAAACAGGCCGGATTGACCTTGACCTGGTGTGTTTCCTTTGAATTAGTCCAAATTAAAATTTCAAACAAGAATTAAGAAAAAAGAAAATGAAGGTGGGTCCATTTGACCTATCTGGTCAGGCTAGGACCCATTAATTTATAGGACATAATGTTATCGAAACAACTGATAGCTTGTAGTTTAATTACCTGCCATCCTTTGGGGATATCAAAGCCATCAAAATGTATGTCTCTTGTTACTTGTCTGAAATTGCCCGAAATCGGAGGAGTGAACCTCATTAGCTCTTGAGCTACTCTCCAGGTATACTTCATCATCATGATTTCATTCCAGGTGAGCTTCCTATCACTTCTTTTCTTAGCTTCAACAACTTCTTTTTGCTTTGTCAAAAATTCCAAAAAAAAAAAAGTGAGTACAAGACCCTTTTTTCTGTTCAGGATTGGATTGGATCAAATCAGAGTCACATGGTTTATAGGATATAATCCAGCTTCATTGTAATCCAATCTAATCCAATTCCAGAACTGCATCCAGTCCAATCTAATTGAATTCTTTGCACTAAAATAGCAAATTAATGGAAGATTTTCAATACCTTCAAGAACTTTGTTATATACCTCAGAGCCTCTAGACATGAGTCTCACCAGGTGGCTCAGGAGCACTGTGGTAGTAGCATGACTGGCCATTATCAGTGACAGGAAAATGTCAAGAATCTCCTGCTCAATTAAGGGTTCACCATTTTCGTCTCTTGGAATCAAAAGGCTTGAGATTATGTTGTCATGGAAGTCAACAATCCCTTCTTCCATTTGTCCTTTTTGAATCTGGATCAGATTCGAAAGCACATTACAGACCCTGCCTTGTGCCTGCAATGCCCTGTGTAGTACAGTCCCCTGAAAATTCAATGGAATTGCCCAAGCTCCTTTCACAGTAGTTGAAAAATCTTCCAAGAGTTGATCTTTTTCCTTGTCGTCTGGAAATCCAAAAAATATACTACAACTCACATTGAATGTAATCTTCTTCATTAATGTCACAACTTTTACCGAATTCTTCCCAGCAAGTTCCTGAGACAATTCTAGACAATTACAAATAAGATGTCATATTATTAAGTTTTCACATCATTAACTAAATCAAACCCGGCTGCTAAAGTGTAATCTAAAACCTCATGTAAAACGACAAGCGATCTTACCACTTAAGTTAGTTAGTACACATATAGTCCGATTAGTACCTGGAATAGTTGCTTTTGAACTAGTGAATCCATTTCATCCACAAAGCTCTAGATACTTTTAGGTTTTCAGGAAGTTTGATATTGCACCCCTAATAAGCTTGTGCCTGGGCCCTGAAATCTCAAACAGGCTGTACTTTCCAGGTATCTTCGCGACGGTACCAGGTTGGTTGAATGATATACCATTGTCGCCGCCGCTAAACATGAACCGGTTTCCAGCCTGGCTGGTCAAGACTATTAGAGTAATATATATATGTATTATTCATGTATTATTATTTATGTAATTAATTAGTTTTGTAAGGTTAGTTTTGTCTTTTTATTGGTTAATATATATATCCCTATTTCTTGTAACCTAATTTCTTCTCCTTCAATACAATGAAACCTTAAGATTTTTCTCTCAAATTGTTCTGCATTTTCTTTGGATTGTTCACATGGTATCAGAGCTTTAGAAATTAGTTTGATCTCATCCACAGCTTTCGCGAATGCAACTCCGTGGTGATAATTTTTTCGATATGTTTTTGCATCGCATCGTACTGGTATTCTTTCCACATGTCTTCGATTTTGATAATTTTTGGATTTTTGTATGAATTGCAGTTTCTAGGGTTTCACAGATATTATATTTGGGGGGTTTTTTTTTGTATTTTGCATCTATTGAATTTTTTGATAGATTATTGTGATTTTATAATGGATGGTGGTAGAGATGATTCACTTCAATCCATTAGTGTAAAATTAGATGGAAGAAATTATTCTTATTGGAGTTATGTTATGAAGAATTTTCTAATTGGGAAAAAGAAGTGGAATTATATTCCAGGTTCATATTTAAACCCATAGATAATAAGGTAGAGAATTATGCACAGCTTGTTGAGAATTTACAAGTTGATAATTCGAAAATTATCACATGGATCAACAATTTTGTTGAGCACTCAATAGACACACAATTAGTAAAGTATGATACTGCTAAGGAGGTGTGGGAACACTTGTCCAGACTGTATACGCAGTCTAATTTTGCAAAGAAATATAAGTTAGAATCTGATATTCGAGCTTTTCAACAAAAGGATATGACTATACAACAGTTCTATTCTGCAATGTCAGATCTTTGGGATCAATTAGCTCTTACAGAATCTGCAGAATTACGAGCATATGCACCTTATATTGCTAATAGAGAGAAGCAACGTTTAGTTCAGTTTTTGATGGCTCTCCGTGATGATTTTGAGGGTCTTCGTGGTTCCATATTGCATCGTTCTCCGCTTCTTTTTGTTGATTCAGTAGTGAGTGAACTCTTGGCTGATGAGATACGCCTTAAGTCTCAGACAGGAAAAGGAATTCTTCCAATACCTACTCAGTCGGTTTTAGCAGTTCCATCTAGACCTTATGCTTCCTATGAGAACAAACTATACTCAAGGGTCGGGTTTGATGAATGCAGTTTTTGTAAGCAGAAGGGTCACTGGAAGTCTCAATGTCCTAAATTAGGCAATAGAGCGCAGCAATCACAACAGCAGAAATATCAGTTCAAGCCTCCACAGTCTGTCAACCAATCACAACCACGGACATATTGACCTCTACAGTTTAACACTGCAGCAGTTGTGCCATCACCAGACTCCATTGGATTTGGATCCTTATCCTCAACTCCTACACTTGCATCCCTTTCTGAGTAACTTCAGAAGCTTATTGCTGCACAGTCGCATGCTATGTCTGTCTCCTCTTCGATAAGTCAGTTGCCTTCTAGTACTTCAGGTATGTCTTTCTCTATATGGGTTTTAGATTCGGGAGCCTCACATCATATGTCTCATAATTCGAAATTTTTTGTTTCTTTATGTCCTGTATCATTTACTTCTATTACAACCGCTGATGGCACTCCTATGCCATTAGCAAGAGTTGGTTCAGTGGTTACATCTCAGTTATCTCTTTCTAATGTCTATCACATTTCTAAACTTACAATGAATCTTGTTTCGGTTAGTCAATTGTGTGATTATGGTTACTCAGTGTCCTTTACTTCTACTTTTTATCATGTGCAGGATCTACAATCCAAGAAGCTGATTGAGATAGGCCGTAGAAGTGAGGGATTATATGTTTTGGATGAGCTGAAGCTACCAGTATTTGCAACTCCCAGTGTTGATTTGTCTTCTTTTCGCTTGTGTCCTTCGTCCTCTAGTTTTTATTTATGGCATTCTCGTCTTGGTCATGTTTCAGCTTCCCGCTTGAGATTCTTAGCTTCAACGGGAACCTTAGGGAATTTGCAGACTCATGATATTTTAGATTATAGTGGTTGTAAACTTGCTAAATTTTCTGCTTTGCCTTTTAATCGAAGTAACTCTTGTTCACTTTGTAACGCCCCTAATTTTCCGTAATTATGAAAAGTATATTATTTTTATGGTGCATTTAGATGATAATGAGTCCAATTGAATATTGGTGAAGTCAATTTGGTAATTGGATAAATATGGAATATTTTTGAAATAATTATTGAGATGAAATGTGATTATGAATAAATTTGTGCCAATGGAGAATTTTAGAAGTTCAAGGGAGCAAATGGTAATTAGGAAGATATTTGTATATGTATGTGAGTATGTGTGTGAGTGTTTACACACAAGGAAAATCTTAAAAAAATAAAATAAAATTTGGACAGCACATCAATAGTAATCTCAAAAAGAGATGAAGAATGAAATTGGCAGAAGACAAAAAAAAAAACAGTGCTCGCGTGAGAGAAGAAAGAAGAGAGAAGAGGAGAGAGAAAGAAGAGAGAGAAAGGAAAGAGAAGAAGAAGGAGAAGGAAATTGACGTTGGTCCAGAAGAGTTTTGTGTTCAGAATAGTATTTCAGGTTTGGTGGTATTTTTTTTCGTATTTTTCAGATTTTTCAAAAATTTTCGGAATTGTTATATTATATTGATTTTAATTTATTTGGGATATATGGCTTATGATCTGTTGTTTGAAATTGATTTTGGGATAATTTGGTACATATATTGTTTATAATAAATTAATTTCGAATATATATATATATATATATATATATATATATATCTTATTGGTTATCTATATATATATATATATATATATATTAGTTATAATACGGTTGATTATATATATAGATAATATATATATTATTCATAATACTGTTGATATATATATATATATATATATATATATATATATATATATATATATATATACCAATATAGATATATATATATATATATATTGTTACTGATTTGGATTATATGTATTTGAAATATTCTGGATCCGTAATATTGTTTACGAAAATTATTAAAATATTACGGATCCGTTCTGAATTGATTTTCGATATGTTTTGATTATAGTAATATTACGGAGAATATTATTAAAATATATATATATGATTTTGCGATATGTTTCGAAAAGTTATTCGGGGCATTTGGATTTACTATGGATTTATGATATATAACTGCATGTGATTTTAAATGTGTTTTGAAGTGATTTCTGGATTCAGAAATATTTTTGGAAATGATTTTGTAATTTGTTTGTATATGTATTTTGATGCGATTCGAATTCCGAAAATGTGTATACTGATTTGGATATAATTTCAGAATGTAAATTGATGATTCTGTTCTGAACAATTATATGATTTTCGAAAAATGATTTGGCTCTGATATATGTAGACATAGATATGGATATAGGAGATTGACATGTCAATTGGGTTATCTGAGTAGTACTACGCCTATATGTTATGATAGAGGTACCAACCTTTGCGGGTTGGGAAATTTGATCTGGGATACGCAGCGGGTCCTCCGTTGGTGTCCAACTCTGATATGTATATGGGATACGCAGCGGGTCCTCCGTTGGTATCCAACTCTGTTCTGTATAGCCCGTAATCCAGTCCAAAAAGTATGTTTAGTATATCAGGAGCTTGAAATGAAATTAGAAATGTGATATGATCTGTATATGCTTTGACTTGTATTTGATTTGAATTGAGCCCCAAATTGATTATTTATTTGTCAGTATATTTTTGAGCTGATTTAAATGATATTACAAGGTAAGTGGAAATATAGTTTTCTGTACACCCACTAAGCTATATGCTTAGCGTGTTGAGTTTTCTCACACGTAGGTAAAAGAATTGTTGAAGGGGACAAGGATCAGAAAGAGTAGAATCTGCTGAGATAGTGATCAGAGTCACATCACTTCTGCATTTTTGGTAGCCTACTACATATTTGATGTTTTATATGTATTATATCGGCATGCATGGACAAGAATGTTTTTGTAAATATTTGAAATGATATTTAGTTTTTATGTATGTTTTGTAATATTTGGGCCCATGGATTTTAATGTTTTTAAAGTTGAATATGTAATAGTATTTTGATATAATGTGTTTTGGTAAGTCGCACTGGATATGGAAGGGTGCGCAATTTGATTTAAGATTATAGAAGTGTGGATTTTATGAGTTGTGAAAACAGGTTTTAGAAAGTCAGAAAAACAGAGGAAACTCTGGCGAAATTTTTAGAAAATCTTTTTGGACCATAATTTAAATATTTATTCGGATCATTACTTAAAGTTCCTGTTTTAAAATTTCTTTGTTTTCCGTATCCGGTAGCGCTCCCCGATTCGGTCCGAGCGGATTCGGGTCGGGGGGTGTTACAGTTTTTGGTTTCAGAGCAATGGTTTAGGCGTTCCTAGACCAGAGCGAAATGTTTTGTAAATGTAAAATGTTTTGTACATGCATGCATTTTAGAAAAGAAAATATGAGAATGTGACTCTAATCTGCAGACTTCCTCTTCTGTCTTGTATAGGAAAATGGATAGTGGAGGAGATAGAGATAGACCTGGGAGTCCCGCCAGTGTGGCTGGGGAAGCAGCGGAAGAATCAGTAAGTCCGAGAATGGCTAGAACGGAGATCCAGGATCAGCCAGTTAATATGCGACAGATGATTGAGATTTTACGGACAGTAACTAGAGCCCCACCTCAGAGATCAGCAGTTGAGAGGTTGGCTAAACACCGACCTACAGATTTCCGGGGTAAGAGTGATGATGATGCTACAGCCGCTGAATACTGGTTTGAGCGGACAGAGAGAATTTTAGAACAGTTGCACTGTACCCCAGAGGAGAGTCTAGAGTGTGCTGTATCCTTATTGCAGGAGGATGCATACCATTGGTGGACAGCCATTACCCGAACAATGCGACCAGCGGAACGAACTTGGGAGTTCTTTCAGAGGGAGTTCCGAAAAAAAATATGTGGGTCGCATTTACATAGAGAATATGAAGAGAGATTTTGTGAATCTGAAACAGAGACAGATGTCTGTTACTGAGTACGAACGAGAGTTTAACAGATTGAGTAAGTACGCCAGTGACATGGTGTTGACAGCGGAGAGCAGGTGCAGGAGATTTGAAGACGGTCTGAATAATTATATCCGTCTTCAGGTTGCTGTGTTGGAGATAGTGGATTTTACTAGGCTTGTATCTGCAGCCCTTATTGTTGAAAGGGTACAAACAGATGAACAGGCCAGGAAGAACTGGAGTCAGCAGCGGAGAGGTCAGAGACAGTCCAGTTCATCTCAGCCGCCCAGCAAAAGGTATAGGGGACCTCAGAATAGTGGTCCGAGGCAATCCCAGAGACCTCTAGCATCAGCCAGACCAGGTCAGTCCACAGCATCTGTGGCTAGTGCTCCTGGTAGTACAGCTAGGGGACCAGCCTTAGCACCTTGTAACCATTGTGGGAAGAGTCATCCGGGTGAATGTCGAAAATTGACCGGAGCTTGCTTCAGATGTGGGACCCGCGATCATTTTTTGAGAGATTGTCCGAGAGTTCAGGCTACTTCTAAGCTGCCATCAGTGAGGTCAGCTCCCACCGTTCCCAGAGGGAGGAGACCTAGTCAGACAGGGACGGAGGTTAGTAGGCCCGGAGGGGCAACAGAGTCTTCAGGGCATCAGGAGAGTCGGGCACCAGCTCGAGCCTATGTTATTAAGACTCAGGAGGACAGAGATGCACCAGATGTGATTACTGGTATGGTTTCTATTTTTGACCTTACTGTAACTGCATTGATAGACCCTGGATCTACACATTCGTATATTTGTGATGCCATGATTAGAGATAGATATCTTAAAACTGAGTATACTGAGTTTGATGTGATAGTGAGTAGTCTCTTAGGTCACAGTGTGATCGTGAATAGGGTTTCTAGAGATTGTTCTATCAGAATACAGGAGTATGCATTTCCAGGTGATTTGATGGAGTTACCATTCCATGACTTCGATTTAATTTTGGGCATGGATTGGTTATCCAGACACCGGGTTATAATTGACTGTAGTCTAAAGCGAGTGACGCTTAGGACATCAAATGGTGCAGAGGTACTAATGGTGGGCGATAGAAGAGATTATCTCTCTAATGTTATTTCGACCATTACTGCTTTGAAATTGATTAGAAAGGGGTGTGAAGCCTATTTAGCACATGTGGTCGATTCACGGAAGGTGGATTTCAGTCTACAGAATATACCTACCGTATGTGATTTTCCAGATGTATTTCCAGAAGAACTTCCTGATTTACCACCGGAGAGAGAGGTAGAATTTGTAATTGATGTGATACTGGGAACTGCACCAATATCAGTTGCTCCGTACAGAATGGCACCTGCAGAATTAAAAGAGCTGAAGTTACAGTTGCAAGAGTTGTTAGATAAGGGATTCATTCGACCTAGTGTTTCTCCGTGGGGAGCACCGGTACTATTTGTAAAGAAGAAAGATGGGTCGATGAGATTGTGTATCGATTACAGGCAATTGAATAAACTCACAATCAAGAATAAATATCCGTTGCCTAGGATCGATGACTTGTTTGATCAGTTGAGAGGAGCCACTGTCTTCTCGAAGATTGATCTCAGATCAGGATATCACCAGTTGAGGGTGAAAGATTCTGATATTCAGAAAACAGCATTCCGGACACGGTACGGACACTATGAATTTGTGGTTATGCCATTTGGGTTGAATAATGCACCAGCAGCCTTTATGGATCTGATGAACCGTATCTTCCGTCCGTATCTGGATCTGTGTGTTGTAGTATTCATCGATGATATTCTGATATACTCTCAGACTGCAGCAGAACATGATCGGCATCTCCGAATAGTGTTATAGATTCTGAGAGAAAAGAAGTTGTATGCCAAGCTCAGCAAATGTGAATTCTGGCTGAATGAAATTGCTTTTCTGGGACATGTAGTATCGGCAGATGGTATTAAAGCAGATCCCAAGAAAATAGAAGCAGTTATGGAGTGGAAGCCTCCTAGAAATGTTTATGAGATTCGGAGTTTTCTAGGTTTGGCTGGATACTATAAACGGTTTGTAAAGGGGTTTTCATCTATAGCTACTCCTCTGACTAAACTGCTGCACAAGAATGTCAGGTTCGAATGGAATGAGAAATGTCAGACGGCTTTTGAGAAATTGAAAGCGATGTTGGTTGAAGCACCAATTCTTGTACAGCCAATATCAGGAAAAGACTTTGTGGTTTACAGCGATGCTTCACACAATGGCTTGGGATGTGTATTGATGCAGGATGGGAAGGTAGTTGCATATGCTTCCAGACAGCTGAAAACGCATGAACAGAACTATCGGACGCATGATCTGGAACTTGCAGCTATTGTGTTTGCCCTGAAAATATGGAGACATTATCTGTATGGAGAGAAATGCTACATATACACTGATAATAAGAGTCTCAAGTATTTGCCTACTCAGAGAGAACTTAATTTGAGGCAGAGGCGATGGATGTAGTTGATTAAAGATTATGATTGTGTGATTGACTACCATCCAGAGAAAGCGAATGTTGTCGCTGATGCTCTGAGTAGGAAATCTCTGTTTGCACTGAGAGCTATGAATGCTCAATTGAGACTAACATCAGATGATGCTATCCTGGCTGAGTTGAAACTCAAGCCAAATTTGATTCAACAGATACAAGATCAGCAACAACAGCATGAGAAACTTTTAGCCATCCGTGGTCAAGTCTAAGAGGGGAAGCAGACTGACTTTGTAATCAAGGATGATGGTATTCTGTACTTCAAAAATAGAGTTTGTGTTCCGAATGATGATGACTTGAGAAAGACTATTTTGACAGAGGCACACAGTAGTTCGTATTCGATGCATCCTGGTAGTACAAAAATGTATCGAGATCTGAGGACTCAGTATTGGTGGTCAGGTTTGAAAAGAGATGTGATTGAAACATGTCAGCGGGTAAAAGCGGAACACCAGGTTCCATCAGGTTTGTTACAGCCAATATCCAGACCTGAATGGAAATGGGACCGCATTACCATGGATTTTGTCACAGGATTACCCCTCACACGAAGTAAACAGGATTCGATTTGGGTAATTGTGGATCGACTGACAAAATCAGCACACTTCCTACTTGTCAGAACGGATTATTCTCTGGACAGGTTAGCAGAGCTGTATATCAGAGAAATAGTCCGATTACATGGTGTACCAGCTTCGATAATTTCTGACAGAGATCCGAGGTTTACATCCAAATTCTGGAAGAAATTTCAGGAAGCTTTGGGTACACGATTGAACTTCAGTACAGCTTTCCATCCACAGACAGATGGACAATCAGAGCGAGTTATTCAGGTGCTTGAAGATATGCTCAGGAGCTGTATAATCAATTTTGAAGGGAGTTGGGTTGATCATCTTCCATTGATTGAATTTGCATATAACAACAGTTTTCAGACGAGCATAGCTATGGCACCATACGAGGCATTGTATGGCAGGAAATGCAGGACACCCTTATGCTGGACAGAGTTGGGTGAAGACAAGTTGGTTGGACCTGATGTGATTAGACAGACGGAAGAGAAAGTTAAGATTATAAAAGACAGATTGAAAGCTGCTTCCGATCGTCAGAAATCGTATGCTGATCGAAAACGAAGAGACATTGAGTATGTAGTCGGAGACAGGGTATTTTTGAAAGTATCTCCATGGAAGAGGATACTGAGATTCGGAAAGAAAGGAAAGTTAAGTCCAAGGTTTATTGGTCCATACGAGATCATTGAACGTGTGGGACCAGTAGCTTATCGACTGGCTTTACCTTTGGAACTGGAAAAGATCCATGATGTATTTCATGTATCCATGTTGAGACGATACAGATCTGACCCGTCGCACAAAGTTCAGACTGAAGCTATTGAGATTCAACCTGATTTGACATATGAGGAAGAACCAGTGGAGATTCTGGATAGAGAGATAAAAGAACTTCGGAATAAGAAAATACCGCTAATGAAGATACTCTAGAGGAATCATAATGTGGAAGAAGCTACATGGGAAAGCGAAGAAGTGATGCGACAGCAATATCCACAATTATTTGAATGAGGTAAATTTCGCGGACGAAATTTCTTAAGGGGGGAAGAATTGTAACGCCCCTAATTTTCCGTAATTATGAAAAGTATATTATTTTTATGGTGCATTTGGATGATAATGAGTCCAATTGAATATTGGTGAAGTCAATTTGGTAATTGGATAAGTATGGAATATTTTTGGAATAATTATTGAGATGGAATGTGATTATGAATAAATTTGTGCCAATGGAGAATTTTAGAAGTTCAAGGGAGCAAATGGTAATTAGGAAGATATTTGTATATGTATGTGAGTATGTGTGTGAGTGTTTACACACAAGAAAAATTTTAAAAAAATAAAATAAAATTTGGACAGCACATCAATAGTAATCTCAAAAAGAGATGAAGAATGAAATTGGCAGAAGACAAAAAAAAAACAGTGCTCGCGTGAGAGAAGAAAGAAGAGAGAAGAGGAGAGAGAAAGAAGAGAGAGAAAGGAAAGAGAAGAAGAAGGAAAAGGAAATTGACGTTGGTCCAGAAGAGTTTTGTGTTCAGAATAGTATTTCAGGTTTGGTGGTATTTTTTTCGTATTTTTCAGATTTTTCAGAAATTTTCGGAATTGTTATATTATATTGATTTTAATTTATTTGGGATATATGGCTTATGATCTGTTGTTTGAAATTGATTTTGGGATAATTTGGTATATATATATTGTTTATAATAAATTAATTTCAAATATATATATATATATATATATATATATATATCTTATTGGTTATCTATATATATATATATTAGTTATAATACGGTTGATTATATATATAGTAATATATATATATTATTCATAATACTGTTGATATATATATATATATATATATATATATATATATATATATATTTTTCTGTTATACTGTTGATTCGATAAATATATATATATATATATATATATATATATATATATATATATTGTTACTGATTTGGATTATATGTATTTGAAATATTCTGGATCCGTAATATTGTTGACGAAAATTATTAAAATATTACGGATCCGTTCTGAATTGATTTTCGATATGTTTTGATTATAGTAATATTACGGAGAATATTATTAAAATATATATATGATTTTGCGATATGTTTCGAAAAGTTATTCGGGGCATTTGGATTTACTATGGATTTATGATATATAATTGCACGTGATTTTAAATGTGATTTGAAGTGATTTCTGGATTCAGAAATATTTTTGGAAATGATTTTGTAATTTGTTTGTATATGTATTTTGATGCGATTCGAATTCCGAAAATGTGTATACTGATTTGGATATAATTTCAGAATGTAAATTGATGATTCTGTTCTGAACAATTATATGAATTTCGAAAAATGATTTGGCTCTGATATATGTAGACATAGATATGGATATAGGAGATTGACATGTCAATTGGGTTATCTGAGTAGTACTACGCCTATATGTTATGATAGAGGTACCAACCTTTGCGGGTTGGGAAATTTGATCTGGGATACGCAGCGGGTCCTCCGTTGGTATCCAATTCTGATATGTATATGGGATACGCAGCGGGTCCTCCGTTGGTATCCAACTCTATTCTGTATAGCCCGTAATCCAGTCCAAAAAGTATGTTTAGTATATCAGGAGCTTGAAATGAAATTAGAAATGTGATATGATCTGTATATGCTTTGACTTGTATTTGATTTGAATTGAGCCCCAAATTGATTATTTATTTGTCAGTATATTTTTGAGCTGATTTAAATGATATTACAAGGTAAGTGGAAATATAGTTTTCTGTACACCCACTAAGCTATATGCTTAGCGTGTTGAGTTTTCTCACACGCAGGTAAAAGAATTGTTGAAGGGGACAAGGATCAGAAAGAGTAGAATCTGCTGAGATAGTGATCAGAGTCACATCACTCCTGCATTTTTGGTATCCTACTACATATTTGATGTTTTATATGTATTATATCGGCATGCATGGACAAGAATGTTTTTGTAAATATTTGAAATGATATTTAGTTTTTATGTATGTTTTGTAATATTTGGGCCCATGGATTTTAATGTTTTTAAAGTTGAATATGTAATAGTATTTTGATATAATGTGTTTTGGTAAGTCGCACTGGATATGGAAGGGTGCGCAATTTGATTTAAGATTATAGAAGTGTGGATTTTATGAGTTGTGAAAACAGGTTTTGGAAAGTCAGAAAAACAGAGGAAACTCTGGCGAAATTTTCAGAAAATCTTTTTGGACCATAATTTAAATATTTATTCGGATCATTACTTAAAGTTCCTGTTTTAAAATTTCTTTGTTTTCCGTATCCGGTAGCGCTCCCCGATTTGGTCCGAGCGGATTCGGGTCGGGGGGTGTTACACACTTGTACCTTTTGACTTAATTCACTCTGATGTATGGGAACCTTCTCCAATTACTACAAAAAGAGGGTCTCGATATTATGTTTCGTTTATTGATGATTGCACTCGTTTTTGTTGGGTTTATCTTATGAAACATTGTTCTGACTTCTTTAGCATTTACAGTAATTTTCGAGCTCTTGTAAAAACTCAACACTCTGCTGTAATTAAGTGTTTTAGATGTGACTTAGGTGGTGAATATACATATAATAAATTTTGTGAATTACTTGCTTTGGATGGAACTGTTCACCAATCTTCTTGTACAGACACTCCTGAACAAAATGGTGTTGTTGAAAGAAAACATAGACACATTGTTGAAACTGCTCGTTATCTTTTGTTGTCTTCTTCTGTTTCTAGTGAGTTCTGGGGAGAAGCAGTTCTTACTGCAGTCCATGTCATCAATAAAATCCCATCGTCTCTCACTTCAGGTTTGTCCCCTTTTGAAAAATTATATGGGCATGCTCCTGATTATTCTCTCTTGCTAGTTTTTGGCTCCACTTGTTTTGTCCTTCGTCCTCATGTAGAGCGCACAAAATTATCGTCTCGCTCCACCATTTGTGTGTTCCTTGGTTATAGTGAGAGACAAAAGGGATATTGTTGTTTTAATCCTGTTTTGAAAAAGTTATATGTATCTCGTCATGTTGTGTTTCTTGAACATATACCTTTCTTTTCTATTCCTGCTGCTGCTCACAATGTCACCAAATCTGATCTTATTCATATTGATCCTTTTTCTGATCATACTGATAGCCTCTCTCCGCAGGTTCCTTCTACCACAGATTCTAATCACTCTATTGTTCCTATAGTTCCTGTTTCTCTCAATTATTCTCGCAGGGCTCGCACAGTTGATTCTGCAGATACTGGTACCTCGCTGTCTGATGCTTCTAATACTCCCTCTCAACCTACAGTTATCCCAACACCTTTTGCGATTGTGGATCCTTCTCCTCGTTATTCTCAGCGTACTCGTAAGTCTACTCAACTCCCAGATTTTGTTTACTCTTGTTATTCCAATTCTTTTTCTTTCTTTTTAGCATCAATTCACTCTCTCTCTGAGCTCTCATCCTATAAAGAGGCAGTTCTTGATCCACTGTGGCAGCAAGCTATGAATGAGGAACTTTCTGCTTTGCATAAAACAGATACTTGGGATTTGGTTCCTTTACCGCCTGGTAAAAGTACGGTTGGTTATCGTTGGGTATATAAGATCAAAACGAAGTCTGATGGGTCTGTTGAGCGTTACAAAGCTAGATTGGTTGCAAAAGAGTTCTCTCAACAGTATGGTATGGACTATGAGGAGACTTTTGCTCATGTTGCAAAGATGACTACTGTTCGTACTTTTATTGCAGTTGCATCTATCCGTCAGTGGCATATCTCTCAGATGAATGTCAAAAATGCTTTCTTAAATGGTGATTTGCATGAAGAAGTTTACATGGCTCCACCACCTGGTGTCTCCCATAATCCTGGAGAAGTTTATAAGCTTAAGAAATCTTTATATGGTCTCAAACAGGCTCCTCGAGCTTGGTTTGAGAAGTTTTCTACTGTTATCACTTCTCTTGGGTTTTCTTCCAATAATCATGACTCGGCTCTTTTTGTCAAATGTACCAATGTCGGTCTTTTGCTCTCTCTGTATGTCGATGATATGATTATTATTGGTGATGATGTTGATGGGATTGCAATGCTGAAGTCAGAATTAACCGGTTAATTTGAAATGAAGGATCTGGGTTATCTGCGGTACTTTTTGGGTATAGAAGTTGCAGTTTCTCCAAAAGGTTATCTTCTTTCTCAGTCCAAGTACACCACTGAAATTTTTGAGCGTGCTTATCTCACTGATACTAGGACTGCTGATACTCTCTCTGAGCTCAATGCTTGGTACTCTCCTTCTGATGGTACTCCCTTTTCAGATCCTACATTGTATCGCACCATTGTCGGCAGTTTGGTCTACCTCACTATCACTCATCCAGATATTGCCTATGCTGTTCACATTATCAATCAGTTTGTTGCCTCTCCCACTACCATCCATTAGGTGGCAGTCCTTCGTATTTTACGGTATCTACGGAGTACTATCTTTCAAAGTCTTTTACTTCCGTCCACCTCGTTCTTACAGCTGCATGCCTATTCTGATGTTGATTGGGGCTATGATTCCACTGATCGCAAGTCTGTTATTGGTTTATGTATCTTTTTGGGTGATTCTCTTATCTCATGGAAAAGTAAGAAACAAACTGTTGATTCTAAATCTTCTACCGAAGCAGAGTATCGTGCTATGACATCTACTACCACAGAGATTGTTTGGTTACGCTGGTTACTAGCTGATATGGGTGTTTCTCTTTCTCACCCAACTCCGATGTATTGTGATAATCAGAGTTCTATTCAGATTGCTCATAACTCAGTTTTTCATGAACGAACCAAACACATTGAGATTGATTGTCATTTCACTCGCCACCACCTTAAGCATGGCACTATTACATTGCCTTTTGTTCCTTCTTCCTTGCAGCTTGCAGATTTCTTTACCAAGTCGCATACTATTTCACGTTTTCGTTTTCTCGTTGGCAAACTCTCGATGCTTTTTGCTGCCGCATCGTGAGTTTGTGGGGGGATATTAGAGTAATATATATATGTATTATTCATGTATTATTATTTATGTAATTAATTAGTTTTGTAAGGTTAGTTTAGTTTTTTTATTGGTTAGTATATATATCACTCTTTCTTGTAACCTAATTTCTTCTCCTTCAATACAATAAAACCCTAAGATTTCTCTCTCAAATTGTTCTTCATTTTCTTTGGATTGTTCACAAAGACCACCATCTTTGAGACCAATAGTGAGGTCTTGAACACTGGTCTGTACTTATCGATCCGAGTCTGCATCCATTCATCAGTCTTGTCCTGCTTCTGTGGCCTCACAAAGCTTATAGATTCTCTAAGAAATGGAAATCCGAATGATCCTGGTGGGAGTTTCTTGCCAGGAACTGGTGAGAATTTAAGCCTGAAGAACCCGAAAACGAGGGCGGTTAGTGTCACCAGAATAATGGTTATCAATGGAAGTCTTTTAGATTCAAGAGTACGATCTGAGAAATCTGTATTAAATAATGATATTGATATTTTTTATTATATGTGTAGGAGACTATTAAAAGGAAATTTGTATTAAATAATGATATTGATATTTTTTTTTTTTATTGGCCGGCATCAAATTTTTTTCTTGTCTTTTTTATTACAAATTTTTACGTGATTTTTAAGTGATTTGGCTATGTCCACAAAGCGCACCAGCACCCAATTCCATAATTAAACAATATTTATAAAACGAACATTTAAAAGTATTTTTCTCTTACAAAAACCCTAAGAATATGAGGGTTCCACAAAAAAACTTATAATTAAAATTTTCTTATTAGGGCGCTGCTGTGCACTGATCATGCAGCTCGACCACAGCGAGCTCTGTGGTGAGCTCGACCCCCTAGTGCAAAGCATAATAATACTATTTAGGATTCATAATCCAATATTTTCTGTCAGTTATAAGAAGATTTTTTATTCTTCTATGTTGTAAAGATTCCAGGTAATCCAAAAGGGTATTATAAAATGTTAAAAAATAAAATAAATATGTAGCTTTTCCATGGTAAATTTGGATCTTCTTATGCATATAATAGTTGAGAATTCTGAAATTGATGACTTAATTTTAAGAAACATTTGGCAATTAACATTCAGATAAAACTCAGCAACATTTTATGGATAATTCCTTCGTTGGATGTTGACAGGAAGGTCTCTGGCTGGATATGGCAACGGCTCGCGATTTATAGGCTCATCAGGAACCATTTCTGTCCACTGATAGTTTGTTATCAGATGGTGGACTACCAGCAGAACTTCAATTCTGGCAAATTCTGATCCAGGGCAGATTCGTGGGCCGGCTCCAAATGGAAGGTATGTGTATGGAGGTAGCATTTTCAATGAGTTTTCGAATCGCGCGGGATCGAACTTCTCTGGATCTTCAAATATGTTCTTGTCCATGTGTGTACCAGATGCCATCCAGAAAACCTGAAATTAGTCATGGTTACAAATTGGCAAGTTGGCGTAAACATTCATGGAGTCGGAAAAAAAAAAAAAAAAACACCAGGGAATATGTACCTTCCATCCTTTTGGGATATCAAAGCCATCAAAAATAGTGTCCCTCCATGTACTTTTGAAATTGCCAAAAACTGGAGGAGTCAGTCTCATGAGTTCTTGGGCCACTCTCCATGTGTACTTCATCATTTGCATTTCACTCCAAGTAAGCTGTCTGTCACTCCCTTCTCTGGTTCTGACAACTTCTTTTTGCTCTGAAATATTTCAAAACTCAGGATGAAAGTTAGGAAATAATTCATAGTTGACGTATAAGTGTAAGTAATTTGCTAGACCTAAAAATTTAAGCTCTCAAGATTTACGTATTTGGCACGTGGATCAAGACTAAATACAGATGCAGATGCATGCGAGGGGATTTAAAACCGGGACTTCTAACAAAACTGGTCCTAATACTATATGAAGTAATCAATAGATTCAGAAGTTTAAACTATTTAATCTAAGTCTCTAACGATAAACATGTCTCAACACTTTTATTAATTATTACCTTCAAGCACTTTACTAGAAATTTTGGTGTCTCTAGCAAGGAGTCTTATCAGGAGGCTGAGGAGAATTGTGGATGTGTCATGGCTAGCAATGATCATGGATATCAGGTTATCAATGATCTCCTCCTCGGGTAATGGCTCGCCATTTTCGTCTCTCAGGACAAGAAGGCTTGAAATGATGTCATCCTGATGAGAGTCCTTGAAATTCCCTTCTTCCATCATCTGTTTCTTTCTTCTGTCAATTATTTTACATAACAGCTTTGAAATCCGGCCCCGTGCCTGCAATGCTTTGTGATATGTGGTTTCTGGAAAGTTCAGTGGAACTGCCCACAACCCTTTGGTGGCAAATGTAAAATCTTCAAACAGGGAATCTTTTTCTTTGCCTTCTGGTAGTCCAAAAAGCAGACTGCATGTGACCTTGAATGTGATGTTCTTCAATCATGTCACCATTTGCACAGATTCTGTATTCTCAAGTTCCTGTAGTACAATTTCATACAGTACTCAAATTTTTTTACACTTAAATCTATACAGTGTAAAACGTCAGGATCTACCTTAAAATTTAACTATAATACAGATATATCAGCTTAGATCATACTTTTTTCAATAACTTGACTTGCAAGGAAAGTTTGTGACAAATTTAAGGAGATTTTTTTTTCAAGGGAGAGTTGAATAATTACCTGAAATAGTTGTTGCTGGACTAACAAGTCCATTTTGCCTACAAATCTCTGAAGGCTTTCAGGTTTCAGAAAGCTCATGATTGCACCCCTGACAAGCTTGTGTCGATCACCCGAAACCTCGAAAATACTTCTTTTTCCAAGTATGTTGGCTGCAGTACCTACTTGGTTGCCTGCAATGCCATTATCACTGTTGCTGAACATAAATCTGTTACCTGCCTGGCCTGTCAAAACTACTGCCTTTGAACCCATGAGTGAGGTCTTGAATACCAGTCCATACTTGTCGATGTGCTTCTGAATCCATTCTTCAGGTTTGTCTTGTTTCAGTGCCCTGATAAAGCTTATAGACTCTCCAATCAGAGGAATTCCTAATGACCCTGGTGGCGGTTTCTTCTTCTGAAGAGGACATGAAAACTTCATGAGTTTGAAGTACCCACCAAAAATGGCTATCAGAGTTGCCAAAATAATTCCCAGATATGGCAATTTTAGTTCAAAAGAGAGTTCTTCAAAATTATAGAGAGCTTCCATTGCTATAATCAGTTTAGAAATAAAAAATGAGATCGCTTTTCTTGATTATATAGCGTTCAAGGTGCAAACACCTAGTTAAATATAAATTTAATAATATATGAGGGACTTGAATTGACTTTGATACCATGTTAAGTAACCGCTGGACCTAACACTATTACCTATGACTAAAGCCTATGTATAGCGGAAAACTACACAAGAAAAATAAGTATCATATCTTTGTATTTTTTGGTATATGTTAAGTGGAAGATGTTTTTGTTGCTTGTCTTGTCTGTGTAGGAACAAGTATGAAAACGTAGTCTTTAGTCTATGATCTTTTCCCAACCAACAAGAGTTGTAGCATTGTTTATGTAAAAGCTTTGGTTGTTAATTATTGCTTATTATCAATAACAGTTACTGAGATGCAACAATCAAATTGCTGTCTCAGAATTACTAGTGCCTGATTCTATAATATTATGAAAAGAAGGACCCGTTTGAAAAGAAGTATGCTAAATATATGACAACTGTACTAATGATGCCAGCAGACAGACAAATAGTTTCTGTACCATGATTTACTGTAAATTGATTAGATAATATGATCAGCATCCTCAGCTATTGATGAAGTAAATAGCTTGTGACTTTTATATAAGATGTGACAGACAGGCCCATCATTCTCAAATTATGGGCTCAAAGTTTTAAGATTTTTGTTTTGGACCCAGATCCAAATATATGGTGGTGGTGGTGGTTGTGCAACTGATACTGTATATACTTTTAGAAAACTCAACCTAAACATTAAATATTTGATGGGATGGGGTGGGTAGGTAAAATGAATGGTGGTTCGGCATCGAAGCACGTGGGTAGCTGAAATTCCATGAAATTTTTTATGCAAATTGTAGGCTTGGTAGATGCCCTGAAATTCCATGATTTTTACTGCCTATCAAGATAGAGAGACGTATAACTGACAGTAAAGAAATTTCTCTGTACTTATTTTTTCTTATGAAAAAAAATATCTAAACTTTTATTATAAATATAAAGAAAAGTGTACAATCAATCACTCAATTAATAATAGTTTTGTTGCAAATTCTTTATTTTTAGGAGAATTTAACTCCTCATTCAATAACCAACTTCTTGAAAACATTATAAAATCCCAATTTAGTATATAAGATATTTTTACTTACTAGCATTGTGTGATTGCATTTACAAAATATGGGGGTAGCTTGGAAACTGAGAAATATGTGCCAAAAATTGAGAATGACAAGTGGGTAAAATTCTGAATATATATATATATTAATTAATTATAAGTCAGGTGATCACAAGCCTTCCAACTTCCACTACCTACCACCCTCCTCATCCCAAGAATGAGAGAACTAACTAGATTGTTAGCTATATATATATATATATATATATATATATATATATATATCCACTACGTTAATTTCTTCTTATTTGAACCATCTTTGAGTTCATTTTGTTTTTCCCTGCAAAGACTATCAGTAAGTTCTCTCTCTATACCTCTTATAGTTGTTGTTACTATAAAACTATTAATTTAGTTTTTCATAACATTTTTCGGGTCCTTATCTATAAGATTAAGTTTTTTAAATATAGCGATCGTGAAAAGTGATGTTAGAGTCAGTTTTATTAACTGAGTTGTCTTGATTCTAGTCTCGTTACATAATTATATTTGAATTTGTTACTGTTTGTCTATAGTTGTTGTGCATTTGAACAGTAATAGCCAAATTGAATGCTAAGTTTAAACCTTTTTTTAAGCCTTAAAAAATGATGATTTTTTTTTTGGGTTGTGTGGATTTTGCAGTGGCCACTGAAGAAGTAGTAATGGTGGATGAAATTCCTTTTCCTCCTAAGATCACCACCACCACCAAGCCATTAAATCTTCTTGGTCATGGTAAGTTCTCTTGTTCTTGTATATCCTGCAAATATAATGATGAGTACTGAAATTGATACTTTTTTTTTTTTTTACAGGAATAACAGATATTGAGATTCACTTTCTTCAAATCAAGTTCACAGCAATTGGAGTTTACTTGGACCCTGAAATTTTGAGTCACTTACAACAATGGAAGGGTAAACCTGCAACTTCATTGGCAGAAGATGATGATTTCTTTGAGGCTCTCATTTCTGGTAATTAATAGCAGCTTTAACATTACAAAAGTTTGATCTACATTACAAGTTTTTATTTTTTTTTAAAAAATTTTTGGTTGAAATATATGTACATGTGGTGGTGCAGCTCCAGTGGAGAAATTTTTGAGAGTTGTGGTGATCAAGGAGATCAAGGGGTCACAATATGGGGTGCAGCTTGAAAGTGCAGTGAGGGACAGATTGGCAGCTGATGACAAGTATGAAGAAGAGGAGGAAGAAGCCTTGGAGAAAGTTGCTGAGTTCTTCCAATCTAAATACTTCAAGAAGAATTCTGTCATTACTTTCCATTTTCCAGCAACATCTGCCACTGCTGAGGTACTCTACAAATTAAAGGCATACATAGGATTTAACGTTACTATTAATCATTCTTTAATGTAGATGTCCAGACGTTATTCTTGATCTGGATATCTGTAATTGGCTGTTGGATGCATTCAACGATTTGAGGTCTAGTTTACTTGTGTAAAAAAGGATAGTAAGTTTTGGTAGAGTTATTACGATTTTGGTAAAATGATAAACAAAAAGTAAAACAAGTCTCAAACCATTTGATGCCTCTGACACTTGAGAATGTTAGGTTTGGATGAATGTTTGAAATTCTAGTCATTCACACCTAAGAGTGATTAAGAGCATTAATTAACAGTATTAATCATTCTCTGGTGCAGATGTCCAGACGTTATTGTTGATCTGGATATCTGCATTTGGCTATTAGATGCATTCAACTATTTGAGGTCTAGTTTACTTGTGTAAAAAAAGTTATTACGATTTTGGTAACATGATAAGAAAAAGTAAAACAAGTCTCAAATTGTTTGATACATATGACAGACGGTTGAGAGTTTTAACTATCATTCTTTCTTGAGAAACTGAATGACCCTTTTTGTGAATATACTGTGGAATGCAGATTGCCTTTTCAACTGAGGGCAAAGATGACTCAAAAATCAAAGTGGAGAATGCAAATGTGGTTGAGATGATCAAGAAATGGTACCTGGGTGGAACCAGGGGGGTGTCTCCTACAACCATAACCTCCGTAGCCAACACTCTCTCGGCTGAGTTATCGAAATGAACTGGAAATGATAATGATGAAGCTAATATGCTTTCTTTCCAATAAAGGGGATTTGCTGGTTGTTGATTTCTGTTGGTTTGTTGGGATGAACTTTCAAGTTTTTATGGATGATTGAGTATATGCTTGTTCTGCTTTTCTGTCAATGAATGCTTTGCCTTCCAAGAACTAAATTTTCTTGCTTTTTTTGAAATGTCCCTAGCAATCTTATTTGAATCATAAGTAAACTTAAATATAGTCATTGGATTTTGGTTTCTTATAGTTGCAACTCTGGTTTTTTTCATGACTGTTTGCTCTATAAAACAGGAAAAAAAAAATCCACAATAATTGCTGTTAAACTAGTGCATTCCAGTTTCTTCTAGCTGTGTTGAATTCTCCTACATTCTCTTTTGTTCCTCGAGCAGCGAATAAAGTGGCTCATTTTCTTACCAAACATGCGTTGTTATTATTAGAGGATACAGTGTGGATTGATTATAGTTCGTATTTTATTCGCTCTCTTATAACTGTTATTTTTGTGTGTAATAAAGTTTGGTTTTTTTTTTTTTTAAAAAAAAAACAACTTGTGCACTCCAATTTGGGTGGTGTATATAGCAGCATTCAGCCTACTAGAACTTGTCTCTTGGTGTACAATGAAAATTGAACACAAAAATTTAAACAATGCATCCATTTCTAGAAAGGCTGGCATGGCAGCCCAACTGCTAACAAAGCTGATGAAGCCTACTAAAATGTTCATGATTTGACTACCCAACCCAGCCCATGTAAAAACAATGAGAGTATTTTCTTTGAAATGGCATATGGTAAGAGTATTTCAGTATACAGATAACGTGCTACGTTTTTTTTATAAAAGATGTTTTCAAAAAAGAAAAAAAAAAAAGAGATTATTCTCATTGTTCTTTCGTGAATTTCACAACAAATGACGTAACGAGGACATAAATAGTAAAAATAGTACAAGATTTTTCCTATTTTTTCTTTTTGGTCTAAAGATCTTGGCCATTTTGTCCATTTAGGAATACCTAGAACAATATCTTCAGTCAAAGAATAAAAGCTTCAAGAATCACTTCTTATCTATCAGAGAAGGGAATCTTTATATTACAGAATTGTAAAAATTTTTAAAAAAATTACAAATCAGTGCCAACTATATACATCAAATGTGCCAACTAAGGCAAATGAAGAGATTCCACTTTGCTTAGCTTTGAGGCTCTCTACAAAGCCTAATTAATCTTGCAACAAAAACCTTTTTTATTTTTTTTTATGTACAACAGTTGTACCTGTGTGTCCTCTGTACTATGTAATGTGTAGTTTCTAGTGGCTACTAACTACTCATATTATATTATTATTAGTGGGTATATTGTTGAAAGGACAGAAACTTGAGTTTCTCACCACAAGTAATGATGATCACAAAAGAGGAAAAAAGTCACAAAAGAGAAAAAAAAGAAAAATTCTTGAATTGCCTACAATCTCTTGAACTGTCGAAAAAAAAAATCTCTCTGATAGTTATATATGCATCAATAAAAGGGGTGGTCCAATGATGAAATGATGCTTGATATATAAAATTTATGTCCTTTTCACTCTACAAGAATCCTCTTACTTGGACATTTTTTAGAGGTAGTGCAATGAATTGTAGTACCTTGATTTGGGGCCTACTGCTGCTACTGCTACTGCTGCTGCTGCTAGCTAGAAGTGAGATAAGAAATCAAGTGGGGTTTGAGATTCCATCCTATCAGCACACAAAAAATTGTGATTAATTGTAATTTTTTAATAAATAATTAAATCAAACTGTGAAAAGATAGTTTAAAAAGAAAAAAAAAAATAAAATAAATAACATTTATTATGCTCGAGTCTATAAAAACTTACATTAAATATTTTTAATATTAAATTTAATTATTAAAATATAAAATTAATAATTAAAAAAAATAGAAGAAAAAGTGATATATTTATAGTAGATCCACAATTAATCGTGAAGTAGGAAAAACTCGAATATACTTTTTAACTATAAAATTTAACACTAAAAATATTCATTATTAATTTATATAACTTTTAATTTTAAGTATAATTTAATAAATTTTAATAGGTTTAATATTATTTATTAAAAAAAAAAAAATCTTTTCAGCTTTTCTTTATTCCCTTGATCACTATAATGAACCAAGCTCGCCATCAATGTTCAAATGAAAAAGCGAACTCACAAAAGTGGAAAATTGGAATAGTTTCTTATTCTGACCGACTTCCTTTATCAGATCATCCGTGAATGATCATAACTCTGTTTTTTTCTAATGACAGATTTTTTTCTTATTGTTTTCTGCACTTCATTACAATAAAAGAAGTTAATTAGAACCCAGCAGCTGGGTTCGAAGGCGAACCCAGCAGCTGGGTTCGAAGGCGAACCCAGTTTTGGGTTCGAAGTCGAACCCAGCTGCTGGGTTCGCCTTCGAACCCAGCTGCTGGGTTCGAACGCGAACCCAGATCTGGGTTCGCGTTTGAACAATTTTTTTTTTTTTTTTGTTCTTGATGTTCTTGGTGGAGATCCAGATTGGATCTCCACCGTCCATCAATGTTGATGGACGGTGGAGATCCAATCTGGATCTCCACCAAGACACTAATTTTTTTTTAATATAAAATTTTTTTTTATTTGGTTTTAAACTTTTATTTTTTATTTTAAATGTATCTCCACCGTCCATCAAGATTGATGGACGGTGGAGATCCATTTTAAAATTTTTAATTTTTTTAATTTTTTTAAATTTTTATTTAATTTATTTTTTTTAAACCAGGGGCAATTTTGTCTTTTTACCAAAAAAGTCAAAGTCAACATACCGGTCAACTTGGTCAAGGGTACTAACATGCAATTAAGGCTAAACTCACGATTTCATTGCAATATAGCCAAACGTCAGGGTACTTCATTGCAATTATCCCTAAAATAAGTTAACTTAAAATTCGTTACCAAATTAAAAGTTAATAAGTAAGGAGAATATAAGAATATATCTCCTGAAAATAACGTTCAAGATGCCTCTTAGAGAAAATGTCCAGGACTCCTCTTAGAGAAAACGTCCAGGACGTCTCTATTTCAAAATTCAATATATATGAGATATAATGTATGAAAAATACTGTTCACTCTAAAAATGGATAGAACAACAACTAACAAGTAAAAGTAATATAATAGGAATCTCATGGATAAAACATTCTGGACAATATGTGAATAAATATATAACATAATATATTGAGTGGGTATTTAAACTAAATGTTGACTCAAAATGTGTTCACAAATAACAGTAAATTAGTAAAGAAAAAGTATGAACATATGTAGTCCTCAAAAATCGCTCGGGGACACGGGGTAGTACAACCTGAAAAGACAGAACGCACGTGACCCGCAGGACGTCTGGGACACCGGGGTGGTGCCGGCCAAAGTCGCTCCGACGGTCAAGTTAGCGAATGCTAATAAATGTGGAATGCTCGTAAATTGGGGTCTCCTTGATCAAAGGAGATGTAAGGTTGGAGGGTGATCAGAGAACTTTAACAATGGCCGGAGGATGCGGTTTTCGTATTAGTAATCTCTGGATCTCAGTTTTTCGGGGTCCCCCTCCTATGAGGGATTTATCCTTCTCTTTATAGGAGACTGATGCTTCTCCCTTTTGAGGGATCTCATCATTCTCTCTTCTCTGTCTTCCACCAAGAAAGCATCTGGGTGCTTCTTTTGATTGGGCTGCCATCAAGTGTCATTATGGCTTTGTAGGACCCGTTTCAAAGTAGATCATAATCTGGTCTCCCTCGGAACGACGGAGATTCTATGTCGTACGACATGTAGGTTTTGTCAATCTGGACCATGATTGCGTGTCGCATGATGTGCTGATTGGATGTCAACATGAGAAGGGTATGTCGTGCTACATAGGAGCTCTTCCAAGTGTGGATACTGAGTTATATCCCTTGATGCTACTCGGATGTGTGGGATATGTAGCACAAGTCGTACTACGTGAGAGTGCTTCATGTTGAATGTATGTCGTGCGACAACATGGTCTTCGTACTGGTCCATCGTCGTACTACATGAGTGCTTCATGTCGAATGTATGTCGTGCGACAACATAGTCTTCGTACTGGTCCATCGTCGTACTACATGAGTGCTTCATGTCGAATGTATGTCGTGCGACAACATGGTCTTCGTACTGGTCCACCGTCGTACTACATGAGAATGTAGTCCCACTTTTAGCTCTGGGCTTTGTCTTTGGGACATACTTTAGGCCAGACATATTTTGGCTACTACAACATATCTCCTAGAGAAGATGTCTAGGACATTTCTCCAAACATAATACACAAAATACTCAAGAAATATTAATAACAACTTTAAGGAATAGTGCTGGTATTAACATTCAAGATATCTATCAACAACATACGTAAGATTAGATCCAAATGATAAACAAAAATAATCCAAAAGCTTATGTGAGTGTTTGTGCTACTTTTCTCAGCTGTTTCCTGAAAAATCCTCTGGAATAAGTCTGTAAGGACAGATAAAAGCCTGAGATTAGAGTGGTGGCCGGTAGTAGTCCGTCTACCTCACTCTGACGCTCAAGTTAATATAGAAAAAGCTGCTTCTTAACTCTTCCATATGAACTATGAAATGAAAAGAAATATAAGAGATATGAAAAAAGTAGCCAACCTTTTCAAATGAATTTGTATGGGTATTTATAGGCTCTAGGAGACAGACATTTCCTCACAGCCTCTGCCACGTGTCTCCTCCTCTATGGTCCTTCATTTTTCCCTTTCTAACCTGCCTTTGAATTCTTCATCTCCCCTGGCCGTGTGATAAACACATGCTTGAAACCAATGAGCATTGAGCACGTAGATTGTAGGTTGTGACTTAAGATCCTCTTAAATAGTTTGACGCCTTATTGTCCTCCTCTGATTGGTCAGATGCTCTGTTCAGGTCAGACTGGTCCTTCCAAGTGCAGGTCCACCTAGCAAAAATCTTCGGATGTCTTCTTTTAATACTACCATCTGGATATATCTTTATGTTCCTTGTAAGGGGACATGCTTTATGTGAAATTCTTGTTTGCATCACTATCTTTTGCTCCACTTTCTCCCTCCTGACAGCTATTTTTGGTCCCCTTCTTGTCCTTTTCATGGTTGCTTTTCTCTTTTTTGTCTCATATGGAATTGATACTTGATGTCTTCTTTTTCGTACTTATAGGCACAAAATATCTTCTTATAATATAAGATATTTTATTAACTTCTTTCTTTTATTTTCTGAAATATTTGTAATATTCTTTTTTTTTTCCTTCTAGGATACATCTTTCTGGAGGCTGTATCTCCTGGACAAATGCTAAAATCTTGGATACCAAATTTTCTGTTAACAAAAGTTCCTCAGTCTTTAATGTTTTAAGTAGGCAAAACGTTGAAGACTAGTACAAAAAATCGTATCAGCGATTGAGCATTTGGCCATTGATGTTGACTATGGTGAAGTTGGAAAGGCTTTTAGTTGGAATCTTTCTTTTCTTCATCATGACCCTGTTGTAGTCGAGTTTTCAGGTGAGTGGATGTAACACCCCCTGACCCAACCCGTTTGGATCGACTCAGGGAGTGCTACCGGATTTTCAAATACTTTCTTAATTCTGTTTATAAACTGAAAACCATATAATTTATAATTTAAAAACCTTTTCGAGTGAGCCCATTAAAATTCAGTTTTAAAAATTTCGGCAGAGTTTCTTTTATTTTTCTGATTTGCCACAAACTTGTTTTCAAACCAAACTCAATTCAAATAGAATCCACAACACTTTAAATATCATTTCATTCAAATGCGTACTCTGCCGTTTAGTGCAACTTTCAAACAGTTTATAAAACAAGTCATTAATTACAGTCCTTCGATAATGAAAAACAGAAAGCAATAAAATAATTAATTACAGCACATAATTACAAAACATAATTACAAATTCTCTATATATGCATGCATATCTAACTACATTATACAGGAATACATATATATCTACCAAAATGTAGTGACTCTGGCTCTCTGTCAGCAACTCTCTCTTCAATCTTTGGCCTCCTCGGTATTCTTGTTACCTACGCGCGATAAAAACCGACGCGCTAAGCAATAATGCTTAGTGGGTATACACTAAAATAAATTTCAATATCATATAAAATACTAAATTGTAAATTCAGAAATTCAGAAAGATATATAAATAAACAATAAAGCTTTAAGTCAAAATTTCAGAAATATAAATATATAAAACAAACATGGTATTTTAATTACTGAAACTATATAGACACAATGTATTTCAAAAGTTTCTGGGTTTCAGTTTCAATATCATTCTTTATTTTCCAAAACATTTTCTAACTATCAATGCTCAAATTGGGCCCTTGATACATATAACAAGGTTTACAGGACTGGATTACGGGTTTTACAGTCGGGTTTCCCATCTCATATGAAATGGTATCCCTACATAAACAGTCGGTTTCCCATTTCACGAGGAAATTGTATCCGGATATTTTCACAGTCGATTTCCCATTTCACGAGGAAATGGTATCCGTGTTAAACAGTCAGTTTCCCATTTCACGAGGAAATGGTATCCGTATAATCAACAATCAGAGGCATCATAAATCACGGTGCAGTACTGCCATAAATTCACCAAATTGACATGTCAATCTCCTATATCCATATCCCTATACATATATCATGGCCATAAAATTTCAATTCAGAAAATACAGATATTTTAGTCACGTTTCAAACAACTTTACAATAATCAAATTCGAACTCAATATTCATTGATAATTATAAATAACAGAATACAGAAAATAAATCAATAAATTCGATATAATCCCAATTCCTGTATCTCAAAATCAATTTCAAATATTATTCACAAATTGAGAATAACTATTTCAATCAATATACGAAATATGAATATACGAAAATTGTAAATGTGATTCTAAAATTCTTTAAGCCAATAAACAATATAAAAGTTTTCAGAACTGTGTGTACACCAACCTGGATACTGTTTTACCGGTTCTATGCCCTTTTTCTTGTGAGTTTTCCTTTTTCCTTTCTTTCTTTTCTTCCTCCTCTTTCCTTTCTCTTCCTCTTTTCTTTCTTTTCTTTTCTTCTTCTTTCCCTTCTCTTCTTCTTCTTTTCTTCTTCCTCTTCTTCTTCTCTTCTTTCTCTTCTTCTTCTTTCTTCTTCTTCTTCTTTTCTTTTCCTTTTTCTCATGATATTCTCTCCTATCTTTCTGTCTGTTTTCGATGGCTTCTCACAGAAGCTAACTTTTTTTTATATATATATCATTTCAGTCATCGCGACCTGTGGTCGCGCCACCTGGTCGCGGTACTCACTGGAAGACTTCCACCGCTTTCATCGCGGTACCATGGTCGCGTTGGTGGCCGTGTTGCTCACTGCCCGAATTTAGTACTTTTCACCGCGAGCAGCTCATCGTGATCTGTGGTCGCGATGACTGGTCGCGGTGCTCACTGCCAGAAATTCTATTTTTCACCGCGAGCAGCTCATTGCGATCCCTGGTCGCGGTACTCACCGTCCATTTTTTCCTTCACTTCATGCAATCTTTCTGGATCACTCCATCTGGTCCATCTGGAAACTATAAAAATAAATATATATTTAATTACGTTTTACACCCCTCAAATTACAAAATTTATATTCACATATTCAAATTTAATTATTCGAAATTAGGGATGTTACAGTGGAGGTCATTCTTGAAAAAGTGAAGGATGTTCACTCAAATGACGTTGTTGATTCAGAAGATGCTGGAGGTGCAGAAGATGGTGCTGATGTATTTCTTGAAGGAGAAATAGATGATGCTGCCAAAGCTGCTAATAAAGATGTCCTGGAGAATAAAGATTGAAGAATCTGCATGACTTTACTTCATGTTGTTTTTTTCCCGTTTTAGACTTTTTGCTGGAGGATAAATATTTTTTGCCGTTGAACATGGAGCTTGGTTTTTGTTTACAGCTTTATGGACTGTGGAGGTTGCTTTTGCTTTTGACTTCTGCTTCATATATGCTATTTCCCTTTTTTTGCTCATGATATGTTCGATCCAGAAATATTGTGTTGCATGTTGTAGAGGAATTTGTAATTTCTACTGATTTTTATAATTTGATCATTCTTCACGTCATGTACTTTCTTTGCCCTCATCTTCATGTCCTGGACATCCAGAAAACCCATATGTATACATATCGTGGATAACTGATTGTCAAAACCGACATGCTGGAGCTTGTCTGTGTCTTGGACTCACATAAAGCCCATATTATGTATGTCGTGGACAACTAATTGTTGAAACCGACATACTGAAGCTTGTCTAAGTCTTGGTCTTCTTGTCCTGAACGCATAGAAAGCCCATATATATGCATGTCGTGGACAACTGATTGTCAAAACCGACATACTGGAGCTTGTATATCTACTGGTCTTCATGTTCTAGACGTACAGAAAGCCCATATGTATGTATGTCGTGGACAACTGATTGTCAAAATCGACATGCTAGAGCTTGTCTGTGTCCTAATCTTCGTGTCATGGACGCGCAGAAAGCCTATATGCATACATGTCTTGGACAACTGATTGTTAAAACTAACATGCTGGAGCTTGTCTGTGTCTTGGTCTTCGTGTCCTGGACTTATAGGGTTTTTTCCACGACGCCTTTATACATATCATAGACAGGTTTGCCAAGTGGATAGCTGAAGCTGATCTTCATCCTGGACATACATGATTTTTCTACAACATCTTTATGCATATCATAGACAAGTTTACCAAGTTGATAGCTGAAGCTGATCTTCATCCTGAACATACAGGATTTTTTCTACAACATCTTCATGCATATCATAGACAAGTTTGCCAAGTTGATAGCTGAAGCTGATCTTCGTCTTAGACATACAGGATTTTTTCCGCAATGTCTTCATGCATATCCTATACAAGTTTGCCAAGTTGATAGATGAAGCTTGATCTTCATCCTAAACATACATGATTTATTATTTTTAGCCCTAGGCATGTAGAACTATCCTAGACATACTGAAATTGACTTTCAGCCCTAGGCATTTAGGACCGTCCTGGGTATACAGGAGTCATTTTGCCCGCTCATGATGCTCGTCAGTATGTGAGCTCATCTCTACGGAATTTCATCTCCAGATGAATTAAAAGGCTTAACTTGGCAAAAATCCGTAATTCCTGTAAGGGGTTCTTCCTGAATAACTTATTTTCAAGGAAATTATATAATTAAATACGATATGCTTATGGATGAATCATAGCATATCGTTTTTCATGGAGATATAAATCATTCCTCATGGAGATGTAGCATTTTCTTCGTGGAGATATAAATTATTCCTTATGGAAATGTAGTTTTTTCTTTGTGAAGATATAAATTATTCCTCGTGAAGATGTGGCTTTTTCTTTGTGAAGATATAAATTATTCCTCGTGGAGATGTAGCTTTTAGTCTTCTGTGTAGTAGGGTGTTGTAGAATGATCCACGAGTAGAATTTCTTCAAATGATCAGTATTCCAGGTATGTTTAACCATATCTCCCAGTTTGCTCCCAATGCTCCTCTTCTCGGTCGCCTTGTGTTTTGGGTTACCTTTATTGCATTTTAATATATATATATATATATATATACAAAAAGAGAAATGTCACTTACCTGGAGAAAATTATCAATCGTCTGATAGAAGGGGAGGAAATTAATCTTTATGTGATTTCCTGGATGAGAATTTACTTTCTGGAGAATTTTATCTTTCTGATAAATTCCTCATGCACTGTTTCTGGACGAATGTCTACTTTATGAAGAAATTTATATTCATGACATATGTCTCTTGTAATACTCCTGGATGAATATCCAGCTTCTAGAGAAATATATCTTCATGACATATGTCTTGTATAATACTCTTGGACGAATGTTCTGCTTATGGAGAAATATATCTTCAGACACATGTCTTGTATAATATTCCGGGATGAATGGCCGGCTTCTGGAGAAGTATATCTTCATGACATGTCTCGTATAATATTCCTGGACGAATGTCCGGCTTCTAGAGAAATATATCTTCGTGACATGTCTTATATAATACTCCTGGACGAATGTCCGGCTTATGGAGGAATGCATCTTCATAGCATGTCTCATATGATACTCCTGGACGACTGTCTGGCTTATGGAGGAATGCATCTTCATGACATATGTCTCGTATAATACTCCTGGACGAATGTCCGACTTATGGAGGAATTCATGTAACATCCCTAATTTCGAAAAATTGATTTTGAGTATGTGGATATCATAATGTATGAGTTTAGGGGTGTAAAACGTAATTAAATGTATGTTTCTTTTTATGGTTTCTAGGTGGACCAGGTGAAGTAGTCTAGAAAGATTGCATGAAGTAAAGGAAAAAGTGAAAAGGGGGTTCCGCGACCAGGCACTGCGACCTGAGATCGCGATGAGTTGCTCGCGGTGAAAAATGAAATTTCTTGGCAGTGAGTATCGCGACCACTCACCGCGACCAGAGATCGCGATGAGTCGCTCGCGATGAAAAATGGTGATTTTTGGCAGTGAGCACCGCGACCACATATCGCGCTAACTAGCTCGCAGTGAAAATGTCAAATTCTAGCAGTGAGCAACGCAACCACCAGCGCGACCATGGTACCGCGATGGGTGATCGCGATGAAGGCGGTGGAATTGCTCTAGTGAGCAACGCGACCACAAGTCGCGACGACCGAACTTTTATAAAAAAAAATAAGAGACGTGAGAAGTCTCCAGAAAATAGGAAAGGGAGAAAACAGAGAGAAAGAGAGAGCAAGAGAGGAAGAAGAAGAAGAAGAAGAAGAAGAAGAAAGGAAGGAGAAAGAAAAGGAAAAGAAAAGAAAAAAGGAAAAAAGAAAGGAAAACGAAATTCAAAAAGAAAAGCTCGTAAAAACTGGTATCCAGGTTGGTGTACACTCGTTTCTGCAACTATTTTTTATATGTGTTTTGATTTAGTAAATTTGAAAATATATTTCTGGATTTTATATACTCGTATTGATTATATATATATATATATTCGTATTTCATTTGTGTATATTGTTGAAATTATTTGTACAATATTATGAGATTATGTAATTTTGAATATAAGTGTATGTTTCCAAAACCTGATTTCCAACTATTGTTTTACGAATATTGTTGGTTTTCTAATTATTGATTTTGATTGAAACTTATATTTGTTGATTTTCGAATTAAATGAATTGATTGTGAAATATTTTCTATTATTTCCAAGTTTTTGATTGAATGAATTGGTGAATAATATTTGAAATTGATTTTGAGATACGAAAATTGTGATTATAGCGAATTTAATAATTTTGATTTTCTATATTATGTTATTTTATATATTTATATTTCTGTATATGTTATTTGATATATTATGAATATCTTGTTTTACAACTGTTAATGAATATTAATTTTGGATAGATTGAGAAAATTTTGATTATCTGAAAGTTGTTTGAAAAGTGAATAAAATATCTGTAATGTCTGAACTTTGATTTTGGCCCTGATATATATATAGGGATATATGGATATAGGAGATTAACATGTCAATTGGGTGAATATATGGCAGTACTGCACCATGATTTATGATGCCTCTGATATCGATTATACGGATACCATTTCCTCGTGAAATGGGAAACCAACTGTTTAACACGGATATCATTTCCTCGTGAAATGGGAAACCGACTGTGAGAATATACGGATACCATTTTCTCGTGAAATGGGAAACCGACTGTTTATATAGGGATACCATTTCATATGATATGGGAAACCCGGCTGTAAAACCCGTAATCCAGTCCTATAAACCCTGTTATATGTATCATGGGCCCAATTGAGAATTGATAGTTAGAAAATGTTATGGAAAATAAAGAAATGATATTGAAACTGAAACCCAGAAACTTTTGAAATACCACGTTCGTTTTATATATATATATATATATATATATATATATTTCTGACATTCTGTATTTAAGTTTTATGGTTTATTTATATATGTATCTGAAATTCTGAATTTAACATTTAATGTTTTCAATTATATTGCAATTTGTTTTATATATTTATATTTCTGAAATTTTGACTTAAAGCTTTATTGTTTATTTATATATATCTTTCTGAATTTACAATATAGTGTTTTATATGATATTGAAATTTATTTTAGTGTACACCCACTAAGCTATATGCTTAGCGCGTTGATTTTATCGCGCGTAGGTATCAGAGACACAGAGGGAAACAAATGATAAGAGAGGAAGTAGCAGCAGATTAAAGGTCTAGAGTCACAATTCTTTTGAGTAGTTACAATTGAATTTTAATTGTATATTGTATTTAGTTAAGCATGTATATACAGAAATCTGTAATTTGACATGTATATATATGTTTTGTAAATAAGTGTTTTATGATTTATATTCTTTTCAAATGTTTGTAAATATTAATTATATATGTTTTATTTGAAACTGTTTGGAAGTTGCACTAAACGGCAGAGTGCGCATTGATTTGAAAATTTGGATATAGAAGTGTTGGAACTATATTGTATTATATTTGTTTTATTGAAAACAGGTTTTGGGAAATTAGAAAAATAGAGGAAACTTTGCCGAAATTTTTGAGAATAAAGTTTGATGGGCTCACTAGAAACATATTTTTAAAATACAATTGATATGATTTTCACTGGTTTGTAATTTATAAAGTGAATTAAGTAAAGTTTTGAAAACCCAGTAGCGCTCCCTGGGTCGATCCAGTCGGGTCGGGTCAGGGGGTGTTACAATTCATCTTCATAACATGTCTCGTATGATACTCCTGGATGAATGTTCGACTTATGGAGAAATTTATCTTCGTGACATATGTCTCGCTTCTAGACGAACTTTTGCCTCCTAGAGAAATTCAGCTTCCTTACATGTTCTTTATTGAATTCTAGATTTTCTCATCCTTTTTCTACTTCACATGCTTTCTTATGTAACAATACATTTTTTGCTGTTACTTGCACACATTGTTTAAAAAAGAAAAATAAGGCTAGTAGAGGTGGAATAACACTTCCTGGAGGTAACTTCCGAAACTAATTTTTTGCAACTCTATCGAAAGTGGTAGAGAACATCCTGCATATTAGCTTTTTCCGAAACGTTTTGAATTTTCGTCTACTAGCAGCATGACTCCAAATGGTTCAATAGAACACTTGTTCCCGTGTATATCTCCTGAAATGTTCTCATATTTGGTAGACGTGTTGTCGCTTTTATCTCTTCGGCAAATAGGGAATTAAGTTCCCTAAGTGGATCATTCTCTCTGTCTGCCTCTTCAGTCTTTCCTTTCCCGAGCTCCTCCAATCTGTTGCGATCTTGGAGGTTTGGTCCGGGACCGAATCTGCTGATTTGCCCTTTGATTGTATTTCCTCATCGTTTTTTCCTCTACAGTCTGCAATAGAACGACTGAAGAATATTTTTCGCCTTTGTTACGATGGTTTTTATCTCTGTCTCTTGGTTTTGTAAGTCTGCTCCTCGTGCTAGATCTCTGAGGCGTTTCCTTCGTGAATCTTTCTTCCTAGAAGATTTTTTGCGAGACCTCTGTCTGAGATCATAGCCTAGGTGGCTCACTGGCATGAGGTCTGAAGCTAGCCCGGCTCCTCATCAATGGATCTCACTGGCTTGGTCTACTATTTGGTCCGATTACATCTGGATTAACGGTTGCAGCTAGCCCTCCTGCAATATTCACTACCATGGTCATCTGCTCCACCTCATGTCTCATTCCCTCCTGGTTGTCTATCATTGCTTGCATATTTCTTTTCAAAACATTAGTTATATTCTCTTTTGTTTTCCCTTCATCTCCCTATCACTAAGAGTAAGGTTAGCATTAGAGTCCTATGCTCCTTATCCACACTATGAGTAGCAGGATCTACACCCTCTTGTCGTGTGTATCTTATATTTTACCAATCTTGCAATAAAGATATATCACGACAAATGTTCAAGGAAATAGAAAAATACAAATAAGATTCTAGTTGATTACCAAAAATAGAAAATATAAAAACATAAACCGAAATAAGCTGGGACTTCCTTACAATAACGGCGCCAACTGTTAACTTAAAATTCGTCACCAAATTAAAAGTTAACGAGTAAGGAGAATATAAGAATATATCTCCTGGAAATAACGTTCAGGATGCCTCTTAGAGAAAACGTCCAGGACTCCTCTTAGAGAAAACGTCCAGGACGCCTCTATATCAAAATTCAATATATATGAAATATAATGTATAAAGAATTCTGTTAACTCTAAAAATGAATAGAACAACAACTAACAAGTAAAAGTAATACAATAAGAATCTCATGGATGAAACATCCTTGACAATATATGAATAAATATATAACATAATATATTGAGTGAGTATTTAAACTAAATGTTGACTCAAAATGTGCTCACAAACAACATTAAATTAGTGATGAGAAAGTATAAACATATCTCATAGAAAAGATGTCTAAGACATTTCTCTAAACATAATACACAAAGTACTCAAAAAACATTAATAACAACTTTAAGGAATGGTGCTGGTATTAACATTCAAGATATCTATCAACAACATACGTAAGATTAGATCCAAATGATAAACAAAAATAATCCAAAAACTTATGTGAGTGTTTATGCTACTTTTCTCAACTGGTTCCTGAAAAATTCTCCTGGAAGAAGTCTGCAAGGACAGATAAAAGCCTGGGGTCAGAGTGGTGGCCGGTGGTGGTTCGGCTACCACACTCCAACGCCTAAGTTAATATAGAAAAATCTGTCTCTTAACTCTTCTATACAAACTATGAAATGAAAAAAAAATATAAGAAATAAGAAAAAAAGTAGCCAACCTTTTCAAATGAATTTGCATGGTAATTTATAAGCTCTAGGAGACAGACATTTCCTCACAGTCTCTGCCACGTGTCTCCTCCTCTATGGTCCTTCATTTTTCCCTTTCTAACCTACCTTTGAATTCTTCATCTCCCCTGGTCATGTGGCAAAAACACACTTGAAACCAATGAGCATTGGACACATAGATTGTAGGTTGTGACTCAGGATCCTCCTGGACAGTTTGGCGCCTTGCTGTCCTCCTCTGATAGGTCAGATGCTATGTCCAAGTCAGACTGATCTCTCTAGGTGCAGGTCCACCTAGCAAAAATCTCCAAATGTTCTCTTCTAATACTGCCACCTGGATATCTTCATGTTCCTTGTGAGAGGATATGCTTTATGTGAGATTCTTGTCTGCATCACTATCTTTTGCTCCACTTTCTCTCTCCTGACAGCTGTTTTTGGTCCCCTTCTTATCCTTTTCATGGTTGCTTTTTTATTTTTGTCTCATATGGAATTGATACTTGATATCTTCTTTTTTGTACCTATGGGCACAAAATATCTTCTTATAATATAAAATATTTTATTAACTTATTTCCTTTATTTTTTGAAATATCTGTAATATTCTTCTTTTTCCCTTCGGGATACGTCTTCCTAGAGGCTGTATCTCTTGGACAAATGCTAAAATTTTGGATACTAAATTTTCTATTAACAAAAGATAATATTGATTTGATAACGACCAGAACATATAGTAGTCAGGTATTTACAAACTTTACAGAACACGTCAACATAAAAGTAATAATGACAAACAACATGAAATTTTTTCATATTTGATGGTATGTTCTAATTATAAAGAAAAAGATTCATGATCATTAATTTTCTCAATTGATGAGTGGAATTTTACAACTAGATATTCATACATGTATGAACACATATAAAAATATATACGCATAAAGTGCAATGGAATATACAACGTTTTGTCGTTAACTCTAACTGAAGTCTTTTAACATTTTTTAGGAAAGGGTTATACAATGTTCAAAATTTGAACGAGAGATTTCGTATGAATTACAAAACCTATTACATTTAAACCTTGAGGAGAGTTAATGAAAATTTTCTTATGATAAAATCCTATCATAAGCAAAAATTTTACTAGTAGTTATGGTGGATGGAAAATGGACCAAAGAAAAAGAAATGCACTTAACACCAAAAAAATCAAAATCATCATCATGATTTTCATATGTTTTCTTGTTGCCAAAAACCAATTCCAAAAACAATTGATCATAGAGCAGAATAGAGCAAAATTTATGGAACTAAATTTGCTTCAAGAAAGCAATCATTACTTTCACTAAAGGGAATTCTGTGTTCTGTCTACAAAGTTTACAGTACATTTGATATGGTCCAAAAGCTCATTCTTGTGTAGTGATGAAGTATATATGCAACTTTTAAGCCTATAGAAACGTATATGTATGAAGGGTCCTTCCCTAGTCAGGATAGTTTTGAAAAAAAAAAATTTAGTACTTTCATTTTGTAAAATTATAAAATTAGACATTCAGTTTCGTAATATTATAAAATTAGTTTCACAACGTTATAAAATAAGGTACTTAAAAAAAAAAAATTTCAGGAGCAGTCTTGACTAGAGAATTATTTTATGTACATACGAGACATCAAAGTTAGACAAACTTTGAATATGAATTGGGTTGATATATCTGTTAGAATGCTTAAATGATATTGTTGGGCTCTTACCTATCAGCTTAACTTTTGGATCTGATTGTTACTAACATGGTATCAAGAGTTTGGAGTCCCAGATTCGAATTCCCTCAAGTGATTGAATTTGTATTTGTTTATAAATTTATTCTATACATTTGAGCTTAGTCCACGGTCAGCTTAATCTTTTAGTTTTGATGATTACTTACAGTATCAGCAATCAAAATAAAAATTCAACAACAGCAAACATTTCAAACCAGTTTCTATCATCTGGAACCAAGTATGTGCAAGTACATGTACAATATTGCCTCAGGAACCATTTCACAATACTTCTTGTAGTGAAATTGCAACCAAGATATCTCTCTATATGACTAACTTAACAAATAAAAAATCAGAAAATACAGTAGAAGAACCCATTCTATGTTACATGTTCAGAGGAATATATCCAGAGACCAGCAAGAATCAACCAACCTCATCTACAGCTATAGCAATATCACCTTGTCCTGATAGTGCATTTTCAGGATGGTGGATTCCGGAATCCACCTCTGCTGCAGCATAAGAACTTGTTGGTTGTTCGAGCAGCGATTGGCGGCAAGTTGGACAAGAAGAGTGAGACACAAGCCATGTGTCTATACACCTTACATGGAAACCATGGTTGCATTTTGGCAACACCCTGATTTTTTCACCATCCATGAACTCTCCAAGGCAAATTGGGCAATCTGTGGCTATAATCTTGATCCCTGCTGCAGCCCCGTAAACAGCCACCGGAATCTGACGCAGCACACTCTTTTTAAGGCCTGTAGCAGCCAGGCGTGCAGCAGCCTCATTCGGGGTCTCGAATGCAAACCTCCGGCTGCAACGTAGGGCGCAACGGACTATTGAATTCAGTCCTAGAGCACATATCAGTGCACACAACAAGGCTGCTAGTATGATCACCATGTTGGTGTCAAAATTGGCCTCACTAGAGTAAGAGCCGCGGGTCCTGCTTCCATTGGTTGTCGTCGGTGGCGATGGTCGTGGTGAGCTTGATTCTGTATCGAGAAGTAGGCGATGAGGACAATGAGGAAGTGTCACCATTATTGCTAGAATTTTGCTTGGTTCTTCAGTTCAGGATCACCCAGAAAAAAAAAAAAAAAAAAAACTTATCAAACAGTTTCAAAAATCTTGCAAACCCGTTTGATGAAAAATTATGCAAACAAAAACAGGCTTTTGATTGGATTGCTCCAGGTTTTTCCTCCAATGAATCGGACCACAAATGATATTGTATGAAGGGAGTTCATTTCACTAAAACAAACATTTTTTTTTTTCACTTATTTTGCTTCACCTGAAACTTGATTTGATCATGCAATTTTCTCTGTAAAAGGCTGCTGCCCAGATAACAGATTGATTGGTGCTCGAGGACCTCAAAAAAGCCTCATGAACTTCATTTAAGACTCATGATATACCATGAAGAGACAGAACAGAACAGAACAGAACAGAAGAACATCATCAAAGTGCTGTCTTTTGCTTGATCTGCTTTAAATTAAAGAGAAAATCTGTCAGGATTCCAAATTTCCAACTAGATAAGTTCACCAAAAGATAAGGGGAAAAAAAGAGAGGAAATGGGCCTAATATAGAATCTAAAGGCTTAAAATGGTCATGATTTTCATCAAAATGAAAAACCAGTGGCTGATAAACTCACAAACTGAAGAGATAAGTCAAGCAAAGCAATTTTGGTGATGCTAAGAGAGAGGGTGTTTTTTTTTTTTTTTTTTTGGGTCAAGTATTTAATGGTTTGTTGAGTGGAACATGGAGGGTTGGCTGGTTGGTTGGTTTGGGACCTTTTGGTTATATAAAGTGTGTGATTTCTGGTCTCTGGAAGTGTCAAAGGACACAGATGGGGTTTTAGATACCAATTGAAAGCAAAAATAAATAAATATAAAATTTGTTTGATGTCTTTTCACAAACATTATAATTGAGAGAAATGATATACAGATGTAGAATCTAAGTAGAAAGAAAAGTAGAAAAAAAAGTTGCAAGAATTTTGATTATGGTACCTGATCCCACCTAATCTCAATCAGGTTTTTTCTTCTCTTTTTTTTTCATTAAAAAAAAAGTGCTTATTCTTGAGCACCAAATCCTCTCTTCCACTTCTCCACTCTTTCTTTAATTGAAAAAAAAGTTGAAAGTTAATTACTTGTTACTTCATTTCAGCCAATAGTCTCCATCTCCAGATCCCAGTTCTGCAGAAAAACCGAGCCATTGTTGCCATGTTTTTGTACAAAATTTAGATGTGATAGCGAAAATGAAGATAATATTTTATAGTCTGAATATGAATATATAATAAGAAATCTATTTACACATATATAGAATCTTTTATACATGAGAACTAGAATAATATAATATATATAAGAAAATAAGAAGATATTATAATAATATCACATAACACATGATAACATAATATTGCGTGATATTGATTGGATTGATACGGCAGCATCCCCTCACAAACTCAAAGGGATAAAAATAAGTGAGAGTTTGGAAAAAAAGAAAACCGAGAGTTGGATAAGGCGCGTGTGCGAGATAACTCACGGGTCAGGGGCGGACCCCTTTGAGGTCCCCCCGGCCCCCCAAAATTTTTGAAATTTTTTTTTGTATGTAATTTTTTTTAATATTTAATTTAAATATTAAAAAATTAAATATATATATATATATTGTTTGACCCCTCCAAAGTTTTTACAGTTGTTCCGCCCCTGTCACGGGTAATGGACGACAACAAACAAGGTAACCACAGTGGAAATTATTGGTGTGCGTGGAACCTCCACAGATGTCCAAAGGAAGCAAGTTGCACGGCATTAGAATGGTTGGGAGATACTAAGGAGGACAGCGGTAGCAGTGCGATGCAACACCCAAGAGTGTGGAGCGGCTGACTAAAAAATAAAAAAATAAAGCTAAATTAGCATAACTATAATACCCTAATAGAAAAATTGAGAATATTATTTTACTGTCTAAATATAAATTTATAATAAAAAATTTATTTATAAACTATATAGAATATTAGAATCTCATATAAATAAAAATTAGAAAGATAATATATATATATATATATAGATATTATAATAATATTATATAATATATATGGTAATATAATTGATTGATGGGAAGAATCAGTCCATGATTGCTAGCAGCACCATCAATGATAACAATGAGTAAATTAATAGGACCTTTTTCAGGTGATTAGATTAAAATCAAACAATAAAATTTGAAAATTTGTGATGTATATAATAGAAAACCCATAAAGAGGAAAAAAAAAAAAGATTGGATAGGCAGCACATGGAGATCATGGGGTGATCAAGGGAAATTCTTTCCATGTCCCTCCACCACCACAGTGGAGTTGACAGGACAGGAGGCAGTGATAGTTTCCCACGTATGTCTTGTCTAGTTTTACAGTAAAGTGGACCCTCAGATTCTAAGATCACAACAACACCTGTTCTCTCTTACTTACACTGACTAATCTCTCCAATACATTACTGACATGTTCATGTCGTCAAAGTATCACCATTTCATGTTCACAATCAAAGTCTCATGTCTCAGTCTCACCTACCTTTGCTAACATCTCATTAAATTTTAAATCAATCAACAAAACTTTAGTAGGTGAAATCAGAAGAAGAAGAGAAAATTCTCAAACTACCCCACGGTTTCAAACTTTCCAAGGGGCTTATAATTAAGTAGGTTTCGAATTCCCCTCACGTCAACATATATGGTAGGGCGTTTGGTATTGATTTTGAAAATGATGTTTTGAAAAATCAATATTAAAAAAAATGAAAAATGATGTTTTAAGAATGTAAGCGTAATTTTTTATATTATTTTATGTGTATCAAAATATATTATTGTTTGGTTCTTTTCATATTGTTTTTACAATGGCGTTTTAAAATTTAATACCGAAAAATAAAAACTATATCTTAATAATGTAAATACTTTTAGTTGTTAAAAGTAGTTTTCTTAAAGTTATATAAATGCGATTTATATTATTTTATTGAATTATTATAATATTTTAATTTAAAGAAGATATAGTAAAATGTTCAAATTCAAGACGTGTTTACATCTTAATCAAATAGGAGACTCGTGTGAGAATATTGTCATTGAAATGGAGGTAACCCCTAATTGAACAAAATGAGAGAGAATTGAATTCTCATTGAGTCCTCCATATTAGCCACAAAACATGTCTCTAATTGGCATCCAAAAACCCTAAATATCAGTGGCTAATGATCTTTAAAGGAAGTTGTGTGGGGTGGTGGTCATGAAATGTCCTTGCATCAATACCCCACTGTGGCATTGCATTAGTGACCATAAATTATTATTTTTTAGCATATATTATGTCCTCAATAAATGTTCCCTTTCTCATCAACTTTTGAATTACAAAAAAGAAAGGAAAAAATTGGAATTAAATATCACTTTGTTAGTACTTGTTTATAATTACTGACTATGTTAAGACTATTTTGACCTTTTGGTCCCCATCAAAATGTTCAATTGATTCAATTACTTGACACCATGGAGCTATCTTGATTTTCTTCGGTTACCAAAAATATCGGTACAATGTAACAATATTTATATAGAGAATTATATTTTACCGCCGTGAATTTTTTTTTTAAAATAATACAATTATAAGATTAATAACTCACTAAATGCACAGTTCATATTTATAAATGCACATGATCTCTTATTATTAAAGTGAAAATGAGGTACACTAATTACTTAACTTATAAATAGATGTGGGTGCCGTGAATATTAGTTGTAAATAATATTAGTGAAAAATAATCATCATATAATACGTAAATAAATAATGTGTTGCAATATGCTATAAATGTGATCTAACCTTATCTGATAAAATTTTATTTAACCATTAACATTAATGAAGTATGATATTAAAATAATCTAGCAATCAATTCCCTCTCATATTAAGTCAAGATGACAAAATGTGTTCCTTTTGGGTGCGTTTGGTACGTGGACGGGACAGAACAGGGTGGGACGGGACAGGACAGGACAGGACATGACAGCTGTTCCATATTATGTTTGGTATGTCTGAGATAGAACTGTGTACTGTACTGTTATGCGTTTGGTAAGACCGGGACAGGACAGTACAAGATGTTTAAATAACCAGAGTACCCTTCTTGTCCTGTCTAATATTTGTTACAACATATTAGTGATAAATGGGACAGGACATAACAAAATTTGAATGTTTTTATTAAATATAATCCATACCAAAAGAATATGGTATTTCATAAATAAAAATAGATGGATGGAGATTGTATTGAAAAGAAAATAAAAAAAAATGAATTTTTTATAAAATAACCAATTTAAAAAATTAAAATTTTTTATTTTGTATTTTTGTGTTCTCGGTGGATCTCCACACCAAGAACTCATAAACACAAAAAAATATAATAATAATAATAAAATTTCAAAAGCATATATATATATAATTTTATGATTCCTTCCATTTTTATTTTTTTGATTTTTTCTATGCTTTCTTCATTTTTGTTTTTCTGGGTTAGCTGCAAAAAAAAATGTCTTTTTTATTCTTAAAAACTTGATGTGAGTCTTGATGGGAGGATATGAAGAGAGAGAGGATTGAGTAGAGAGAGAGAATAGAGGTGCAAGAGAGGAGATGAGAGGCGGATGAAAAAAAAATTTATGTTTTTTTTTTTATATGTAATGATTTATTTGTAATTTTTAAAATAAATAAGGGTATATCAGTCATTTTAGACCTTGTCCCATGCTATGCTACAGTTTGTCCTAGGGTCTAGCATGGGACAAGATTTTGGATTTTTTGTCTCATGTTGTCCAACATTGTCCAACGCCCATGTCGCACCAAATATGGGATATGAACAACTTATCCCATGTTGTCCTGTCCTGTCCCATGTACCAAACGCACCCTGTTTGACAGGCAAATTCGATCATATATTCTAAAAGCAAACTTGTTAATCTCCCTTAAAATATAAGGGTTGTCCATTTTTGTTTATTTAATCACCTCTTTTAGTCCATACTTAAAAAGTAATCAATAAAAATATGTTAATTCTGAATTTTTTCAATCATAATTTCGTTCAAAAGTAATATCGACAGATTTTTATAATCAAGAAATAATTATTGAGACGTAGTTATTCGGATTACGGTAATAGGAGTATTTGATGTCGGAACTCAAGATCATTACAAAACGACATCGTATTGGCTTATTATGTTTCCATTGTTTTTTACACAAAAAAGGTGGTGAAAAAGTGTAGCTCTAGAGAGAGAGAGAGGTGACCGTAGAAGAAAAAAAAAAGACTTGCGAAATCTGAATCTCTCTCTCTCTGTCTTGACAGCTGAAAAAGATAAAACACAAATGGAGAAGCAAGATCCGCCGAACCCGAACCCGAACCCGAACCCGCATGCGCGGGGGCCGCACCACCGCCGGGCGCAGTCGGAGGTGCAGTACCGAATTCCGGACGATCTGGATCTGGTCTCGGATCCGCTCTTCGATGGTTTCGGAGGCTCAGAAGACGACCTGTTCTGCAGCTACATGGACATTGAGAAAATCGGATCCAAGCCGCCCGCCGAGGAAGACGACCCGAATCCCGACAATGCCAATGCGGGCGCGGGAGCGGGAGGAGGAGGAGGAGGAGGAGCGAGGCCTCGTCACAGGTACAGCAATTCGGTTGACGGGTCGACGTCGTCTTCGTCGATGTTGGTCTCGATAGAGGCCAAGAAAGCTATGGATCCTGATAAGTTAGCTGAGCTGTGGGCCGTCGATCCAAAGCGAGCCAAAAGGTGTGCACTTTTTTTTTCTCTTTCTCTTTTTTGATGAAGAAATGTGTTGCATTTCTTGTGCTTTTTTTTTGTTGATGTTTACAAGTGAAAGTAGAAAAATGTGAGTGAATTTTTAGGTTTTTGGAGGAGTAATTTAGAGACCCTTTTGTGGAATTTGTGTTTTGGTTGTTAAAGTTGAAAACTGTTTAGTATTTTTTTTTTTGGCTGTTCATGATTTAAAAGACCCGTTTTAGTGAAAATTTAGAAACTTTTTTGAGTTAAGTGTGCGTTGATGCACATTTTTACTTTTGGTGAATGTCGGAATGATGATAGCTAATGAAGTTAGAAGCTTGTTCTTTGAAGTGGGTAAAAGAGGAAATTTTGGTTTGATTCGGTTCTTTCTGTTTGTGTTTAGGCTCTGTTGGTATGCATTTGCTTTTTGTTACTTTGATTATGTGTTTTGGGATTTATAGATATTACTTTAAGTATGCTATTTTAAGTGAGGAGTGATATTAGTTGTGATTTAAGTGTTAGTGTTGTTGAAGTTTAGAATTGACAGGTGTGAAAATGATATTCGTTAGAGCAAAATCAGCTTCTGGCCACAACTCGTCTATATTTTGATAACACTGTCTACGATTTGGTGATAACGCAAAATATTCATTAATGACATAAACTTAGGCTGAGCATTTCAATATAAATCAGATCTTGCAAATTTGAATATGATTGGAACACATTTGAATGGTCTTGATTGTTTACAACTTTACATGTTAGTGAACGATCCAGTGGTATTCGTCTGAACTACACAAATTGCAGTAATTTATCTGTCTACTATGTACAGCGTTATGTCAAAATGTGTTTCATGTTTGGTTATGCAATACATCTGATGTTGGTATAATAGTATAACGTTGGGTTTATCCTTTATTTATGTTTTTTCTAATTTTTTTTAGTGATCAACCTTACATGTCAAGAGTTTTTGAAGATTTTTATCTTGTTCCAAATATCCTCTTGCTTTTAGATGGATTTTAGCATATTAATGAAAAGTTACAACGTTGTGCGATTTGTTCTGGAGCCTGTTAATACTAGATTATAAGAATTCTGATCTCTGTTGTTGTAAGAAGGAAACAAATGGAATTGCAATTTACTTGAACCCTGAAATGATATTTGGGTGATTGGGTTTGTGTTATTTACATTTCCTCTCACACATTATTTAAACAGGATTCTTGCAAATCGGCAGTCTGCTGCTCGTTCAAAAGAGAGGAAAGCCCGTTATATAAATGAACTTGAGAGAAAAGTCCAGACACTTCAAACAGAAGCAACCACTCTGTCTGCTCAACTCACACTATTCCAGGTTTATTTGAACCCTCACTTGACTTAGATTTCCAGTTATTGGATTCAGAAAAAAAAAAGCTTGACTTCCTCTGCATGACGTGGAAACCTGGTTGAGGTTACTTACTTCTCGTACTGACAAAAACAAATCTGCTGAATTTGATTGAACGAAAAGTATTTTTGGATTTGAAAACTTAGCGACTGTTCATTAATTTTTCTTAGGTTTCATATTTCTTAATATGGTCAATATGACTTCCTAGGTTGTGCGCTTCTACACCGAGGGGAAAAGGATACCACTTATTTTGCTTTCGTTTTATCTTCTTTATTTACATATTGCTTCCATATATTTCTTTTTATCAAAAATTTACCTAAGAGCTTATAATTTTATATTTTGGGTTCTCTTTAGAGGGACACAACAGATCTGTCAACTGAGAACACAGAGCTTAAACTTCGGTTACAGGCTATGGAACAACAAGCTCAGTTACGTGATGGTGCGTTTCATATATACCCTGTTTTAGTGTTATCATTACTTTCTTTGTCCCTTCCATCTCCATAGGATATTATGAGTTGGCATGTCAAGGGACATATCAAGACTTGAAATCAACTTAGGATCCACCCTACACCACCCACAAATTAAAAATTTGAGCTAGAAAGGGCAGGGATCTACTTGCTACATGAACAAGCTATACCATTTTATCTATGTGCAGTGGCATGGAGGTTATATAGATATCAAGCCCATTCCATCATATCGTCTTGTCAAACCTCTGTCAAAGATTAAAATTAAGTGCCAATAAATAATGATGTACAATTACTTGATTCCCTGTCTATCTGTAGACCTCGAAATTTTGTTTTCCATTACTAGATTTAGTTTTGGTCTCCCACTGCATCAAATCAGTTTTGTCCTGCTGTTCCATCACTAGAGTTTGAAATGTCCATTGTTATAGGTAATAACCTAGAATCATTTAATTTGCAACAGACTTCTGATTGATCTATCTTTTTTTGTTGAAAAATTTCGAAGACTAATCTCCATGTCCCCTATATAATAGGATCATGTTAACTGATATAGCCATCATGATACCATTTCCTTTTATGTTTCCCTCTTTTTCTGGAACACTTTTCATGTGGCCTTTTTTTTTTTTTTTTGAGAAATTATTGACTTTATTTACCTTTTATGAATATCTTTTCAACATAACAGCTCTGAATGAAGCACTAAAGAAGGAAGTAGAAAGGCTCAAGATGGCAACTGGAGAAATGATGACGCACACGGATACCTACACTTTAGGAATGCACCATATTCCTTATAACCAATCATTGTTTTATCCACACCAACCACAACCTGGGTCTGGAGACCCCCAGAACATACAAATGCCACAATTCCATCCGTTTCAGCCTAACATGTCAACTTCCCACCATCAGCCTATGCTAGCCACAGCTCACTCACATGCTTTCTCAGACATGTCGCAGCAGGATCCTCTTGGCAGATTGCAGGGGCTTGATATCAACGGTAGAGGTCCTCATCTAGTGAAGTCTGAAGGCCCCTCAATTTCAGCCGGTGAAAGCAGCAGCACATTCTAATGCAAATATTGCTGATATTTGGCCCACCATTATTTGTTGAAGTGTTCATAGACTGACCTTATTGACCGCCAAAGGTACTATTTATTTGAAATTCGATGATTCTTTCATGTGATTGGGATCTTAGGTTTTTTTATTAGCTTCACCGGGTGTTATGATATTCTTGAGTTTTTTTCCCTGTCCAACTCAGAAATATTCATGTCTTTGGGGCAGTCATCAGGAAGTAGGTCACTTTTGAAGGAGTAGAAACATTGCATCTTTTCATGCAAGCCCCCCATTGTATTGTCTGTTTGTTATTGTTTAAACTCTTATTACTGGGGAATAAATTAATTTTTCTATTTTGTTAACTTTTTGTATACTCTGCCCCTCAACCTCTCTATCTCGAATCTTCTCTGCTCCTAATGCATTTGGTTTACAGGCAAGAGAATGATTGAATGGATGGTGATTTAAAACTTTTAAAAACGCTAAAGACGCGCTAGTTGAGTTGATACAATCACATCACTTAGTCAACACATTGAGTTAAAGAAAAAGAATAACGTGGCAAATGATTTGTTATGATCGATTCTACTGATGTTACTTTAGTCGGGATAATAGTCGGAAAGAGTTGCATTATTCAGCAATATTTAAAAATTTGGCATGTTGACGTAATTAACGACGATAATAGCAGTAAAGCAATGAAAATAAGATCAAACAAAAAGAATTTTTAAAGTGGTTCGCCTTGTAAGAATGTCTACATCTAATGATCTATTCCTTTTATAGTATAAAGGGAAAGAGTCATTCTATTACATGGAATCTAATTGCTAGAAATAAGGGATTTGAGGCTGATTAAAACTCTGCTAGTTAATCAGATCAAATCCCTATATTAGTGTGATTCTTCTCCATCTAGAAGGAAACGTGCTTCGAGCTGATCATTGTGCAAGCTGGCGCTGAAGTCATAATGTAAACGAGAAGTGACATGTATAAGCCTTCTAGGTCGCTTAGGTGATGTCGCTCATTGTAGAGCTCTAGGTTTCTCCCTTTACTTTTCTTTATTGTGGCTTTTTTGCTATGTGGGCCTCATTAGCTTCTTCAGTTTTGTTGGGCTTTATCTCCTCTCTTTAGCCCGTTGGGCTTTGAAGGTATTTAGGCCTATTGTGTTTAATAAAATTAGCACGCCACCACATATATTATCTTAACACCTCGTTTTAACGACATTTAATAATTTTCAGGAATTGAGAACGAGAGAAACCCGTTATACAAAACGGTTATCGCTTTTATGTCAAGCAACCAGAGCTTAGGTAGGGGCACCAAAACATAACCAACTAACTTGACTTGTCTGCTCACACAAAGCCAGTGTTGGCCTACACCCACCAAGCTAATATAAAACTGCACATGGCAATGAAAATGGAGTTTGGTCCTCCTCCTCTTCCTCATGGTTTGCTATTTGTGACAATGTTATTAAACTAGTCCAAGTAGAAAGTGACCACTCATGCAAAAACCTCATGACAAAATGGTCCATTGCCATAATGCCATGTTCAAGTAGGAGACAACCCCTTGTGAAGGGCACTTTCATTTGTTGATGTTGTTGATGATATGATATCATACAACAAACAATTTGGATAAAATCCACATGCCTTTTTGTGGATATCGTTTCAAGTTTTTCATGAATTTAATTAATTTGTCCCTTAAAAAAATAAATAAATAAAAAGTTGCATTCATTTGGAGATTTTTAGGATCACAAATTTTGATTCTACTCAAAAGTATGAGAGAGAGCATAATACATGGATATGGAGAAACTGAAACCATGAATTTTCTTTGTTTTTTTTTTGCTACATAAAAAAAAAATCCTAAAAATATCATGCAATCAATTAACAAAACAAAGTATTCAAGTCGTTATTTCTCCTTTCGAATTAATAATTGAAGTTGAAGTCTCGCCTTACTCATGAAAAAAATAATATAAAATCTCTCTCCTACGTTGTGCTAATTATTCGGTCACGTAAGTAGTGTCCGATCTTGATAAGTGGAGTTCAAAAATATTTTGAAGCCTACTCATAAAAAATAAATAATGAGAAAACCGATCTCGACAAGTGGAGTTTGGAAAACATTTTGAAACTCCAAAAAACATTTGCCCACATGCAGGATCGAACTACAGACCTTCAGTTTACAAGACTGACGCTCTACCACTGAGCTATACGGGCATTTGTTTGCTAATGAAAATTATGATTCTATATATTTGTTTCTAGTAAGTATTTTTATTTGAGAGTAATTTCAATTTTCTTTTTCGTTGAAAAAAAAAAAAACTTTTCATAGCATAATTCATCATGCCCTCCCAAAAAACTTTATTTATTTATATATATTTTTAAATTATCACCTATCATTTTATATAAGAAATATCATTTCCTAGATCTGTTTATTTTTACATATATTATTTTAGATTATCACATTATTTATCGAATACGATAATCTAAGTTTTTATACGAAAATTCGCAATATAATTGCTAATAAAAGACAGTTTTGAAGATTTGGTAATCATATTATAATTCTTAACAAGACAAACAATATTTTAAAAATGAACCCTAATTGTTCTTTTGTTTTTATTATATATATATATTTATTATCTCTTTATTTTCTATTTTTTAATCTGTCTAAAAAGTCTCCGATGACATATTTTTCAATGAATTTAATTTTTTTTTGTTTATTGTAAAAATAGCATATGAAAATGATGCATATTATTGAATATGATAGACCGCGAAATTTGGGGACTTGCATGTGCTTCTAACATGGTAGGGTCCCTCTTCAAATCTCTCTATAATACTTTATATTATAATTGGTTCTAAACAAAAATAAAGTCATTACTGATAAAAAATTTTCATTCAACTATCTCCGTTACGTTTAAATTTAATTTTATTATATACGGGTCTGTCTAATTTAAAAAATATACTGATAGTTTTTTTTTTATTTGAGAACCTTTTCATATTTTATTAAAGATATCGGGCTAGAATTCTATTTAGATTTGTCTAGATTTATCATTACGTATTAATAAATTATAGTCGGTTACATAGAAAGTTTTGAGTAAAAACAGTTTCAATTTAATAAAATCCTAATTTTAAATTCTTAACCAATAATATTTTACATACAAACAATTGAAATTTAATATCTGAATTTCATTAAAATCAGAAGGTTAGTTGTATAAAAAATACATGTAATCTTGGCTTAAAAATTGTAGAAATGGTCCTGTTCTAATGATTCCAAAATCATCAACAACCACAGTAAGTTCCATGCTATTTCTTATAATAATATTTTCTATTTTTTCTTGCTACACCGTATTGGAACTCACCACGTGTGTTTTCGATACGGTATGGAATTATGTTGAATGATTAAGGAGACTGTTAATTAATTAAACAGCTAGTTAATTAATTAACAGAAGAAACTGACAGATGATTTTGTGCAGTTTCTGATATATTTTATGCTTCATTTTTATATTATTTTTTATGATTGGTACATTGTGATTTAATCAATAAATTTATTAGCATTAATTTCATGTAATGATAATAATTAAATAAAATTAAAAAAGTTTAAACAATTTGATAAAATCTTCGATTTCAAAAACATATTTGATAAAATCTTCCACCAAAGAAAAGCAGCACATCACACTAGAAATTTAAGGTCTTAATTTGAGATTCTTTTTGTTTCTGTTCTATAAAAAATCGATTAAAAAACAACTTTTATTAAGTGTTTTTAAAATTTTTTGTATAACTTTTTATTTCTTTTTTTTTGAAAGGGGTACAAATCCAACAATAATAACTGTCGGGACCTGTGAAGATTAATCATTAAATGTACGGTTCGGATATCTACTCTCGCAACAAGAGACATCTACTCCCACATGCTATATGTGCATGGTGGAAATTGAACCCCTCACTATTAAGGTGGAAAGGAGGTGCACTAATCACTGTACTACAAGTGGATGTGCTGTAACTTTTTGTTTTGAAAACTCTTCGTCGGATCAACGATATATATATTCATTAGGGCAAAATATATTCGACATACGAAAGCGATTTTTAAGTTTTTTTACAGAAAATATTTTAATTAATTATTTGGTCGAAAAGTTTGACAATTTCACTTAACTCTACATTAATGGGTAGTGTAAACATGGTTTGAACTCATGAAAACTTTTTTAAGAATCTGATAAAAAAGATTTTCCACAGCTCACCAACTTAGACCTAAACAAAACCCTAGTTTCTCCTCAATCAAAGGTCTGAAAATATTCAGCTGATTTGCGCTAATTCAGGCAAATTTTGGAAAATTTCAACATTACTTACAACTAATAAAGCATTAAAAAAAATGTCAAAGAAGTAGAAGAAAAATATATCGAGACAAATTAATAATCATCATGTGTCAAATTCCATACATTTTTTCACTCTGGATACATAATTTGCACCGTCGCAATTTCAATTTGCATTGATGCAAATTGTGGATCTGGTATGAAAAAGTATAGAATCTCCTATATTTTTTTATTTGAGATATGCAATTTACCCCGGTATAAATCGAACAAAATTCAATTTGCACCCATATAAAATGGGAATCTCGTACGGAAAAAAAGTGCAGAATCTAGCACCCAAAAACTTACTTTAGAATAGGAATTAATAAAACAGATATAACCTCAAACATGTGGGCTGTGGGGGTCAAAAAGTCTAATAGGGTAGAGAAGGCAGTTGGTAGACTAACTGGAACATTTGCATGTGCAGTTTGATCCACATGTGTTTTCATGCAAGACCTGAAACTGATTTTTTTTTAATTTGCATTCAATATTATATGATTTTGTGGTTTTTGGTCCCCTCTCTCTTTCTCTCTCCAATGTGTGCATTTTGCTAACTTATTGTCTCTTCCAACTACACAAGTCAACTGTCAACATCTCACTGCCCTGTCTCCTTTTTTTTTTTCCTCTATATAAGTAAACTCTCCGTTTCTCTTTTTACAAAGCATCAACAACACAACTTGGTAGCTAGTACTCAAGCCATCTCTCTCTCTCTCTCTCTCTCTCTCTCTCTCTCACTCTTTCTAGCTCTCTTTTCTCTTTGTTTATACACAAACACAAGCATCAAAACAATGGCTGCTGTTTCTCTTTTTCTGTTGTCTGTTCTCATTCTCAGTTTGTGCCTCCAAGGCATATATGGTGACTATGGAGGGTGGCAAGGTGGGCATGCCACATTCTATGGTGGGGGTGATGCATCTGGCACCATGGGTGAGTCCATGCTTCTTTTATTCGAAAAAGTACTTTTATAAACATTTTATAAAAAAAAAATTCATTTTCAATAATACACTATTACAAAATAGATAGAAAGCGCTTTTCATTATCTAAAAGTGCTTTTAGTGGTACTTTTCAAGCAACTCCCAATCACAAGTTGAATTTGCAAAAATTGGACATTTCTTCTAGATCAGGCATGGTTTTACAAATTATGAGATTACATGATTGATTATAAAATAATTTTTAATATTGCAGGAGGTGCTTGTGGGTATGGCAACTTGTACGGCCAAGGCTATGGCACCAACACAGCAGCTCTCAGCACTGCTCTCTTCAACAATGGCTTGAGCTGTGGATCCTGCTATGAAATGAGGTGTGACAGTGACCCCAAATGGTGCCTCCCCGGATCGGTCGTCGTCACCGCCACCAATTTCTGCCCTCCTAACAATGCCTTGCCTAATGATAATGGTGGTTGGTGCAATCCTCCCCTCCAGCACTTTGACATGGCTGAGCCTGCTTTCCTTCAGATTGCTCAATACCGGGCCGGAATCGTTCCGATTTCCTTCAGAAGGTATCTAAATTTTTTTTTAAGACCGTCCTGACTAGAAAGGACCCATTCGGTATGTGACCTAATGACTTGCTTCAATGTGACAGGGTGCCCTGTGTGAAGAAAGGAGGAATAAGGTTCACCATCAATGGTCACTCTTACTTCAACTTGGTGCTGATCACGAACGTTGCTGGCGCCGGAGACGTGCATTCTGTGTCAATCAAAGGGTCCAAAACAGGGTGGCAACAAATGTCAAGGAACTGGGGCCAAAACTGGCAGAGCAATTCCTACCTGAATGGCCAAAGCCTCTCATTCCAAGTCACCACCAGTGATGGCAGGACTGTTACCACCTACGACGCCGCGCCGGCGAATTGGCAGTTTGGACAAACATTTCAAGGGAGTCAGTTTTAGATATCTTGGGGCTGCTGCTGCTGGACCTGAAACACACATTGAATTGAATTGGGGACTCTGAAATTGTAATTTGTTGTTGTTGCATTTGTTTGTGAGAGAGCTGGAGAGACTTGGCCAAATATTTTTTTGGCCTGTCTGTTGCTGTGGTGGTGTATTGGCACCCGCTAGGCCTCTATATATATGTGTGTGTATGTATAATTTACAGTGACAAGACAATCGTGAGCTTTTGTATTTGTAGTTCTGGAAATTGATCAAGATTCAGAGAAGAGGATGTTCCATCGTTGTCTTTTGAAACAGAGCTCTCTCTCTCTCTATATATATATAGAAACTTTAGTTTTATATGATTTAATGGAACTGGAAATTTGAGATATTTTCTGTTTATGCAATTGTTATATAACACTATGTCATTAGCAATATAATTTGAGATAACGGCTAGTTAACCACGACCATTAATATTGTTTTGCTCATAAAATCCTAATAAGTATAGGGTGATCTTTTCTAGTGTCAGAAGTAGACTAATCTTTCGATTTGAAAGTAAATATGGGGTCACATTATACCGTTTAATCTCATTAGATCTCGACAGCCCTTTAACCCGCAACTTTAAATAATGTGGTAAAAAATGATTATGCTTACAAATTTTTTTTGTTGTCCATATTTATCTCAACTGCAGAACTTTTTATTGCCAATTTCTGCTGAAATTGTTATTGCTTTTAATGTGTATTCATTTTCACTATTTATTACAGGTGTAAATTGGGATTCCACATAAAAAAAAATATATGTCGATCCGCACTAAAAACTTGCTCTATATATATGTGTGTTAGTCCTATAAATTAAAATTTTGAAATACTTTGTGATCAAGAAATAGTTTTAAATATACTTTTACAGTAAATAAAAAACAACATTTACTCCCACTCATCATAGAGGTTTTGAATTTAAGTCATTTTTCTCTAAAAATACTAAATTGTAATATTTTCTTTTTCTTATAATTTGTGAAAACATATGACAACTTATATATATATATATTGAGTAGTGTTAGATTGCCCAAAATATTTAGTTAAATGCGTATTCAAATATTTAACATATCACTCACTACATCATTTACCTGATTTATATGATGTTGATAACTCATATATCACGTTATTTGGACATAAATTTAGATAAATTTTTGTACGTTAACTTTGCCGAAATGTACACTGTTATTTTTAGATTCACAAGATATTTTGCATAATTCTTGAATTAAGAAATATCAAAGACTTCCTCTCAAATGTTATATATATTTTTACTTGAATGAAGATGATGAAAATGAGAAGTGTTAGGACACCTTCTAACACAGTACCAACTACTACTCTTACTGTGTGTATGAGAAAGATTCTTCAGTCATGTTCTGATCGAGTCTGATTTTGACTGGAGAGAAAGTCAAGGTTGGCTCGACAGAAAAGCGTTTGCTGTAGATTGACTCGATATCCATTCATGTTGTGATTTACCTGAATGGCCAAGCCTCTCCAGCTCTCTCACAAATGACTACATATACAAATCAAAATCCCAATTCAATGTGTGCAGCCAGGGCTAGGACTAAGAATCTAAAACTGACCCCCTTCAAATGTTTGCCCGTACTGCCAATTGGCAGGTGCGGCGTTGTAGCTGCTCAGTGTCCTGCCATCACTGATGAGAGGCTTTGGCCATTCAGGTAAGAATTGCTCTGCCAGTTTTGGACCCTTTGATTGAATTAGGATGCACATTCCGGCGCCGGCGACGTTTGTGATCACCACCAAGTTGAAGTAAGAATGACCATTGATGGTAAACCTCATTTCTCCTTTCTTCACACAGGGCACCCTGTCACATTAAAACTAGTTTTTTTAGGTCATATAGTCACTCACATGTGGTGTTGTGTTAACATATATAATATTTGATTGTGATGATCAACCTACTAACTCAATGTTTAGGGTGTGTTATGATTTTCTAAACTTTTAATTGGAAAATTCTTTGACAATAGATAAAGCTATTGTGGAGCTTCTTCAAATGGAAATCTGACAAAATTTTCTTTGATACTGTAAATCATTAATGCTTGTGGTTAATGATGGATACAAAAAATTTCGTTGTCCATATTTATCTAAACTACACTTTTATTGCCAATGTGAAAATTCTGCTTAAATTGGTATTGCCTGTAATGTCTATTTCTTAATGTTGCAAATCAAGGTTCCATACGTTTTTCGTATCCTGCACTAGAAACCTGCTATGTGTGGGTGTGTGTGGGTCCTGTTAAATTGTGCCTTGATTACACCGTACTTTCTTAACACGTGTTCTTAGGGCGCACACACATTTACACAATCCAATATATATGCATGAATCTCGGGGAAGGATAGCTACGTTGCTGTCTGTAAGAGGTTAGAAGAAAAATGGCTTCTTCGAGTAGAAAAACGGGTGGATTTGCAATTCAAGTTGTCTGATTCCTGTATTCTAAAGATCTATGAAGGAGACATCTCTCAGTGGTTCATCAATGGCTCTTCTGATGCTATTGTCAGTGTCCTGTCCTTCTCTGCCTTAAATCTTTTTCTGGGTCTTTTTGTGCGTGTGTGTGTGTGTTTTGATGTTGTGGATCAAGAACTTGAGTTCCATTGCTTGTTACTATGAGGGTTTTTATTTTTTATAAATGTGATTCTTTATCTGCCAATGTGAAAATTCTGCTGAAATTGTTATTGCGTATAATGTGTTTGTTATATTTATGCATAGATAAGATAGATAATGTATTATGTTGATGATGATGTGAGCATGATTTGAATTGAAAACTTCATTGTACCACGACAATAGACCTTACTAGCTAACTTAACTAGCCCTGTAACTATAGGGATATATGTACAAGTTAAGGTGTATAGATAAATGACATAAAAATAATTTTCATAATCAGTGTAAGTTTGTCTTCAGTTTTAATTATGGGTAACTGATGAATGACCTTTACTTGTGCCGTGCACTTACTTGCAATGTAGGAATTGATTTATGGCCTTCTGAACTGAGTCATGACTTTGGTAATTCTTATGATATAATGGTTTCAATTTTCAGAGATTATCAATTAAGTCCCAGCTCCTCAACTAGATATAGTTTACCTGAATTCGTAGCATGAACCGAAAAGACCAATTGCGTTGATTTTGAGTTGTTATTTGCGGTTGTGTAGGTTAATCCAGCAAGTGAGAACTTGCTTAAAAGTGGTCCTGATGAAGATGGAGGTGATCCTCTTTCTCTCTCTCTTATGTGTTTTTTTGTCTATCACTTGCTGTAAATATTATTCAAGAAACTCATAATAACTAATACATAGATGTGTTTTGTTAGCGATACATAGGGCTGCAGGACCAGAACTCCGAAATGCTTGCAGAGAATTTCCAAGGCTCAAACATAAATGTCGCTGCCCTGTTGGAGAAGCAAAAATCACCCCGTATTATTTCGTATATATAATTTTGGTCATACTGGTTCTATATACAGTTATTTCTAGTATCACATATAATCATCATAAATATATACTAATGTATCAAAAATGTGCAGTGGTTTTGGATTGCCTGCATCTTATGTGATTCACGCTGTTGGCCCTGAACGTCGTAGTGATGCTGATGCTGAAGCCTTGCTGAGAAGAGCATACATGTATATATTTTTAGTGCTATGCCTGAAGTACTATATTCGAAGACTAACATCATCTTTTGTCCAAATTTGTTACAGGATCAGCATGAGTCTGGCCAAAGAGAATAACATTCAATACGTTGCTTTTCCTGGCCTTTGTACAATCAAAGAACATTTCGTCAGATTTCCTTTCGAAGAAGCTGCCACAATAGCTTTATCTACAGTCAAAGAATTTTCCAATGACTTCAAAGAGGTATCTTGTTCTATTTATTCAATTTTTGTTTCATGATATGGTAGTAGTCCTAAATTGTTTATTGCACTTCTTTGTTTCTGGTAGGAATGCTGTAATATGGTCAAAAATGAAAATTGCGATCTCAATTTTTTACTTACTTTTCAATCCTCTCTTGCTACTTCAATATCACTGCTAAGAGTGCTTTTGGATTTCAATCAATCAAATGAGTACAGCAATGTGAGATGCTTGGGAGGCCGTGGTCTAGTTTCCTTATAGAATTACCTGCAAATTAACGTCTACTCTTTTACGAAATCGAAATAATTGAAAATAGTTGTTGATGAAATCGTTGAAGTTACTTCGAAAAACTTATCTTCGTTTATCTTCATTGCTTGTTGCAGATACATTTTGTTCTGGCACCTATACATAATGGCCCCTATGCTACTTGGCTGAAAAAGGCAAAGGAAATGTTCCCGCTCAAAGCGTAGCATGTGTTAGCAGCTAGTTCAACCACCCATCTTCTCATCTTTGAAGATGATTTGTCTAAGTTGGCTGTCGCTGAAGAACAAGAGACTGATGATGATGCCCAGGTTACATGGATCGGTGATGAGACTGGTACCAAAAATACATGTGTTGTTTATTTAGTACAATAAAGTTTATTTGTTCTTAGTGTTTTATGTATCGAAATTTGCGTTTGGGTGTTATGACAGTAAATCATGAGAAATGGTAACCAGAATTCTGAAATGGTTGTACCAAGATTTTTAACGTATTTGTTAATCTTTCCGTGAATGATAGAACTATATCGTATACAATCAATATAAAGAATGTATTTGTTGGCCTGTCTGTTGTGGTGGTGGTGGTGTATTTTGCACATGCTAGGCGTCTGTATATATCATTATAGCAACAGAAGGAATCTCCAGGATTGCCTTCTGCATTCGAGACATATGTATTGTATGATTCAATGAATCATCTGCAAATCTGCTAAAAATTTCTTCAACTTGTCGAATTTCAATGAGTGGAGAATTGGGTTAGGAACAATATTACCTTTTTTTCCCTCCAAATTCTGCTGAATATATATATATATATATATATATATATATATATATAAAAGAAAAAATCTTGTTTTCTTAATTACATATGCATCCAAATGATTTTAAAATTCATATAAGATTTATGTAATAGTCATTTTGTTGTGAACAAGTCCGGACACCCGAGCATATATGCTCGTAGCTTAAGTTGTTAGTGCAATTTCCCTTTACCTATGTGATAGAAGTTCGAATCCTGAGATCTCTCTCGTAGAGTTCCTAACTGTAACACCCCTATTTGGGAGCATGGACCATGGCTTGGTGGGATGGCACCAAGCATACACAAGGCATATTGGGTGGCATAACCTTGCGGCAGAATATGATATTGCTAGGCAGATGCAACATGTGGCTTGGAAATAGGCAACAGTGGGGGCATGAGTGGCACAGTGGGCTGTGTTAGCTGATGGAGTGCTGTGTGGGCTGATTTCCTTGAGCACGCATGCAAACTGTGGCATATGTGTGTGGCACACATGTGCGGAGGAATGTGTGGGCGCGCATGTGTGGATGTGTGCATGTGGGTGCTTGTGTGGGCAGGCAGCATGTGCGAGGTAGTTGCGAGCGGTTATTGGCAGAGTGGTGCCTTGGTGCCAGCAAGCTTGGGCTGATGTGCTGTTGCATGCTGGGTGGTGCCAGCATGCCTAGTAAATCTGATAGGTGGCTGACAGGTGTTGGCTAGGCCTTGGGCAGTTGGGGCTGTCAACTGCTGGTGTGTATGTGAACCTTACATAAAATATATAGTGTGATGTATTTTATGCAAAGACCCAAGAGTATGGTGATCTTGCAAGCATAGTATAATCATTGTTTTTAAATTGCTAATAAAAGTGAGTTAGGTTGGGAGTGGTCTCCCGTAAAGACTGTTGTGTTGTTCTTGTTCCTACATTTCTGTGTGCGTGAGTGTGTATAGGAGTGTGCGGCAGTGGGCGAGAATTGCAGCACGTTGTGTGCAAGAGTGTGGGCTGTTGTGTGCAGGTTGTTGTGTGCGGCAGTTTGGCCGAGCAGTACTTGTATGCGCGGTGTTGTGTGTTGCGTTGGGGTGTGAACTACACTAGCACGCATACTAGCGAGGGTGTGCGAGAGATTGGCTGACTAAACAGAGCTGTTTAGTGCCAGCACGGTGCAAAAAATTCTAGGCAGAAAATTACCGTGTGACAGTGGTATCAGAACCTCGTTGAGAAAGGGTTGTTCTTGATTTTGCTGTGCAAAATGACATTGGCGCTGAAGCCAAGGAGAGGATTGGGCAATTGGAGAAGATTGCGAGGGAGCCTCAATCTAGAGATGTTACCGAACTCTCTGTTATGAGTGTTGAACATAGAGAAAGGATATTGTATCTCCAACAGGCTGTGGCTGACATACTAAAGGATGTGGAGGTTCGATTCAATAATGTTAGACTTGAGCAGGCTGGTGTGGTGGGCGCTATGACAGAGAAGATGAGGACTATGAGTGATGAGATTGCAATTCTACGAAGAGTGGTCAATAGCCCCAGTGGAACAGATGAAGACCATATTTCTTCGAAGATCAAAGTGCCTGAGCCTAAGCACTTCAATGATAGTAGAAATGCCAATGAGTTGGAGAATTTCTTGTAGGACATTGAGCAGCATTTTCGGACTGCAAGGATCTCTGAAAGAGAACAAGTTAGCATCACTAGTATGTATCTCAGTGGTGATGCTAAGTTGTAGTGGCGTACTAGGTTGGCGGACGACCTTAGTGCTGGCAGAATGAGGATTGAGAGTTGGGAAATGCTGAAGAAGGAATTGAAGGATCAGTTTTTGCCTTGCAACACTTCGTGGCTTGCAAGGGAGTTCCTGAAGAAATTGAAGCAAACTGGTTCTGCGAGGGAGTATGTGAAGGAGTTTAGTTCACTGATGCTAGATATTCAGAACATATTCGAGGAGGACAAGCTATTCAGCTTCATGTCTAGTTTGTAAACATGGGCATAAGCAGAATTGAGGAGACAAGGGGTGAAGGACATTCCTTCGGCTATAGCTGCTGCTGAGGATTTGGTTGATTTTCGCATTAACAGTTCATCTCCGAGTGTCGACAAAAAGAAGTCTGTCGGTGGCAAGAAAGGGAAGAACAAAGACTGGAAGAAGAGGGTTGATGGGAAGAAAAAGAAAGAGAGTGAATCCACTATAGGAAAGGACCAGAATAAAAACAAATCGAAAACACAGAGCTGTTTCATTTGTAATGGTCCTCATTGTGCTAGAGACTGTTCGAAGAAGGAGAAAATCAATAGCCAGGATGCTGGTGATTCAGATGATGCTGGCCCCTCTTGGGTGAATCCCTTACAACTGTTGAACATTATTTCGGCAGAGAAGCAACCAAGTTGTTACAAGGGCTTATGTATGTAACTGCACAAGTCAATGGCAGGGATGTGCGGGCTATGTTGGACACAAAGATGACCAACAACTTTATGGCTCGGCGAGAGGCAGACAGATTGAAGTTGAATTTGTTGGGTAGTACTAGTCAGATCAAGGCAGTGAACTCTGGTGCTGTAACATCCCTAATTTCGCATAAATATGAAAAGTGTAGTTTAATTAATATGGAGTATGTGAATATGATAATTATGAATTGAGGGGTGAAAAATATAATTATGATATGAAAAGTTGAATTTTAGGTTTCCAAATGGACCACTTTGAACGGTCGAAAACAACGCTGGAAGAGAACGGAGAAAACTTGGACAGCGAGCATCGCGACCAGCCTCACGACCAGAGATCGCGATAGCCGCTCGCGATGAAAGTGGCAAAATTGGTCCAGTGAGTACCGCGACTAGAATCGCGACCAGAGCTCGCAATAACTGCTTGCGATGAAGGGGCAAAATTTCTACCAGTAAGCATCGCGACCGAGCGACGCGACCACTGTTCGCGATACTGTGTCGCAATGGCCCAAAAATTTTAAAAAAATGAGCACCGAGTGGCATGAAGCGGTGCCACTTAAAAGAAATAGAAGTGAGCATAAGCTCACAAGTAAAAACAGAACAGAAACCAAAGAACGGGAGAGAAAGAAGAGAGAAAAGAGGAGAGAGAAAGAAGAGAGAGAAGAAGAAGAAGAAGAAGAAGAAGAAAAGAGAAGGAAAATAAGAAAATGAGGAAGGAAAGGGTATCCAGGTTCGGTGTACACTCGTTTTCGAATTTTTCGTTTTCCAAAATATTTTTGGATTGATTGAATTTGATTAATTTCGAGTTATTTGGATTATATTGATTATAGTTTATAGTTTTAAATTGATTTTGAAATGATTTGAATAGAGAATTTTCAAAATATAGTTTATATTCGAAATATTGATTGTGAATCCTATTCTGAATTGATTTTAATACGTTTTGATTCTAATATTGTTATGGAAATATATAGTTGAAGGTGATTTTAACTATATAATATTTGTGAAATGTATCGGAAAATGATTTCAGGGCATTTTGATTCGATATGGATATGAAATACGTTTGAATATATTTTTGGATTGATTTGATGTGATTATTGATTTAGAAATATATTCGTATATTTCCGTTATATGATATTTGATGAAATTTGAATTTCAAAAAATATATATATATATATATATATATGTATATATGTATATATATATATGTATATATATATATAATATATATGTATATATATATATACATATATATGTATATATATATCAATATGAATAATTTGAAAGTTGAATTCGATAATTCTGAAAGAAATGAAATATGTTGACATTGAATTTGAGAAAACGTTTTGTGAAATGGCTCTGATGTGTATAAACATAGATATGAATATAGGAGGTTGACATGTCAATTGGGCTTCTGTCTGAACAGTACTGTACCAATATACTCTGATGCACCACCCTATGGATAGTGCAGGCCCCAAGTGCCGGTCCTAAGGTAGGGAGTTTTGATCTGTTTGTGCCACCCTTTGGATGTATAGGCCCCAAGTGCCGGTCTTAGGGTTCTGAATTTTGTTATGGGATATTTACAGCGGGTGATTCCGTTAGTGTTCCATTCTGATCTGATGTTCGGCGGGTAGCTCCGTTTGTGTGTCCGATGTCAAACAACCCGTAATCCAGTCCGATAACTTATGTTATGTATGTCAGGAGCCCAGTATGAAAACTAATTTGTTATAGAAAAGCATTTGAGAAATTATGAAGATTTTGTTTGTTGATTGATTTTGAATATGGTATTTGTTGAGATATGATTTGATTTGACATGAGCCTCATATATGATTTAATTATATGTGATTTATATTTTTATCAAAAATAGATTACCTTATTTGATATAGTATATTTGTATATACAATTTGGTATACATCCACTAAGCAATATGCTTAGCGTGTTGAGTTTTCTCACACGTAGGTAACAGAGGTTCCAAGGGAGACAAAAACAAAGAAAAGTAGAGACTGAAGAAGGAGAGTCCGGAGTCACATCGGTCCTACATATATTTTGGTAGTCCTTTTGTAATAATTATATATGTTTTGATACAACATGCATATACAGAAAATGTTTGTACATATTTGAAGAACTTCCGCTGTGTAAATATTTTATTATATGTTTATATTATTTGACTATTTATAAATTATATTGTGATCAATTGATTTGGCAAGTCGCACTAAATTTGGAAGGGTGCGCAAAAGTGATTTGAGAATTTAGAAGTGTTGATTTTATGAATTTTAATTGTAAACAGGTTTTGGAAAGTTAGAAAAACAGAGGAAACTCCGACAAGATTTTCAGAAATTTATTTGGACTATTTTCAAATGCTTTTAATATAGTTTTAAATTATGGTTATATAAAAGTAAAAGTTAGATTTCGGTATATAGTAGCGCCCCCTGATTCGGTCCGAGCGATTTGGGTCAGGGGGTGTTACCGGTGCTATGCCTGTGCATGGTGTGGCAGAAACAACATTGAGGTTGAGATCGTGGCAGGGAAATTGTAGCATGATGGTGGTGTCTCTGGATGACTTCGATTTAATTCTTGGCATAGAATTCTTTGTAAAGGCCAAGGTTACACTGATGCCTTACCTTTGAGGTATCTTTATAGAGGATGAACAGAATCCTTGTTTTATACAAACTGAGAATAGTGGAACTCGAGACAGTAAGAAGGGCAAATGGGCATAGATATCTGCGAAGCAACTGGAAAAGGGCTTGAAGAGGGGGCAGACTACTTATGTAGCGGCATTGGTGCAGATCAAACTAGATGTTATGGTCGAAGTGCTTGATGTAGTGGCCGAGGTGTTGAATGATTTTACTGATGTTATGCCGGCAGAACTTCCGAAGGAACTTCTATCTAGGAGGTCCAGTGATCACAAGATAAAGCTGGAGCCTGGGGTGAAACCACCAGCCAAGGCCCCTTACCAAATGGCACCTTATGAGTTGGCAGAGTTGCGAAGGCATTTGGATGATCTGTTGGAGGCAGGTCTTGTGCAGCCTTCGAAGGTGCCCTATGGTGCTCCTGTGCTGTTTTAGAAAAAGCAAGATGGGTCAATGCGGATGTGTGGATTACAAGGCATTAAACAAGGTGATCATTAAGAAGAAGTATCTAATGCCACATGCAGCGGATTTGTTTGATCGGATGTCGAGGGCTTTTTATTTCACCAAGCTTGACTTACGGTCCGGATACTAGCAGGTTAAGAGTTGCTAAGGGTGATGAAACAAAGACCGCTTATGTGACAAGGTATGGGTTGTTCGAATTTCTGGTTATGCCTTTTGGGTTAACGAATGCACCTGCCACATTTTGCAATTTGATGAATGATATACTGTATGAGTTCCTAGATAAGTTAGTGGTTGTGTATTTAGATGACATAGTCATTTATAGTGATTCTTTGGCTGAACATGTGGTTCATTTGAGGTGAGTATTTTCCAAACTTAGGGAACATAAGCTTTATGTTAAAAATGAGAAGTGTGAGTTTTGTCGCCAGGAAGTGATGTTCTTGGGACATTGGGTCAGTAAGGGAAAAATTAGGATGGACGAGAGAAAGATTAGAGCTATTCTAGACTAGCCTTCTCCCACTAAGGTTGCTGATTTAAGGTCATTTTTGCCAACTACTACAGACGTTTCATTGAGGGGTATTTAAAAAAGGTGAGTGTGTTGACTGATCTGTTTGAAAAAAGACTGCAAATGGGTGTGGTCAGATGCATATCAAGCAGCCTTTGAAAAACTAAAGTTGGCAGTGTCTTTTGAGCCTATGTTGAGTCTTCCAGACTTTGAGAAGCCTTTTGAGGTGCATACGGATGCATCAGATAGAGCTCTAGGGGGAGTTCTTGTTCAAGAGGGGCACCTAGTGGCATTTGAGAGTAGAAAGTTGAAGGATGCTGAACATAGATATTCTGCCCACGAGAAGGAGATGGCAACAGTAATACATTGTCTTGACATATGGAGACATTACTTGTTTGGCACTAAATTTACAGTGGTGCCTGACAATGTATCAAACACTTATTTCAAGATACAGAAAAATCTGACTCCTAAACAGGCGCGTTGGCAAGAGTTTTTGGCAGAGTTCGACTTTATTTGGGTGTACCGTCCTGGCCGTGAGAATCAGGTGGCTAATGCTTTGAGCCGGAAGGAAGTGCAGGGTTATGTTGCTGCCTTAGCAGCATTGTAGGTTACCTTTCTGGAATGCTTGAAGCAACAAGCAGAAGTTGATGTGTCCTACACCAAACTAAGGCAGGAGGTGTTGGATGGGCTAGTTCAAAGATATTGAGTGGAAGACAATCTATTGTATGCCAAAGGCAGCAGATTATATGTCCCTAATGGTGGGGGATAAAGCAGGAACTACTGAAGGAGACACATGACCCGTAGTGGGCGAGGCATCTAGGTGTGGAAAGGATGGTGGCTTTGTTGTCAAGAAGCTACTATTGGCCGAAAATGCATAAAGATGTTGAGGCCTATGTAAAAACTTGTTTAGTTTGTCAGCTTGACAAAACAAAAAGAAAGAAGTAAGCCGGGTTGTTGCAGCCTTTGCCTACACTGGAGAAACCATGGGTGTCTATCTCTATGGACTTCATTGTGGGGTTTCTAGCGATTGATAGGGCAAGGTCTATCCTAGTGATGGTGGACAGATTTTCGAAGTACGCAGTATTTATCCATGATCCTCATACATGCCCAGTAGACAAAGCAGCGGAGCTGTTCTTCAAGAATGTTGTGAAGTGGTTTGAGGTGCTAGGAGACATTGTGAGTGAAAGGGATGCTCGGTTCACAGACAAGTTTTGGACCTACCATCTTTAAACTGATGGGGTTTGAGTTAAAGTTTTCCACAGCAAACCATCCACAAACGGATGGGCAGACATAGAGAATTAATGCACTTGGAGGAGTACTTGAGGCATTATGTGACTGCAAGTCAGAGAAACTTGGGGAGTTGCTTGATGTGGCACAGTTTTGCTACAACTTGCACAGATCTTCAGCAACAGGGATGAGTCCAGCAAAGTTGTGCATGGGATTTCAGCCCCTTACTCCATTGGAAGTGGCTCAACAGAAAGACTAGGGTTTGTGTCCAGCAGCATACAGTTTCGCACAAGATAAAACAGAGCTGATAGAGTGTGCCATTGAGAGTTTGGCCAAGGCAGCTAAGCGGATGAAGAAGTATGCTGACAAAAATCGCCGACCCTTAGAGTTCAATGTGGGCGACAAGGTTCTGTTGAAGCTCACTCCACAAATACGGAAGAAAGTCACAGACCACGGGTATCACAAAGGACTAATACAAAGGTATGATAGGCCATTTATGGTTAAGGAGCGGGTTGGCAGTGTTGCTTACAGGTTGGCATTATCTGACAGATTAAAGATCTATCCAACCTTCCATGTAAGTTTTCTAAAGCCTTTTCATGAAGATGGTGCTGAGTCTAGCAGAGTCCAATAGAAAAGGGCACCTCCGGTGATTCGAAAAGAATTTGATAAACAGGTTGAGAAAATTTTGAATCACCGAAGTGTAACATCCCTAATTTCGAATAATTAATTTTGAATATGTGGATATAATATTTACGATTTGAGGGGTGTAAAACGTAATTAAATGTATGTATATTTTTATGGTTTTCAGATGGACCAGATGGAGCGGTCCAGAAATGACGCATGAAGAGAAGAGTGAAAACTGGGCAGTGAGTACCACGACCACTCACCGCGACCAGAGATAGCGATGAGTCGCTCGCGGTGAAAAATGGTGATTTTTGGCAGTGAGCACCGCGACCAGAGATCGCGCTGACTAGCTCGCGGTGAAAATGTCAAATTCGGGCAGTGAGCATGGCGACCACAGCGCGACCAGGTACCGCGATGGGTGATCGAGATGAAAGTGGTGGAAATCACTTCAGTGAGCAACGCGACCAGGTAGCGCGACCACAGGTCGCGATGATCGAAATTTTATAAAAAAAATAGAGGCGGTGGAAGCCTCTTGAGAAATCAAAACATAAAAAAATAGAAAAGGGAGAGACCGAGAGAAAAAAAGAAAGAAAGAAAGAAAAAGAAAAGAAAAGGAAGAGAGAGAAGAAGAAGAAGAAAAAGAAGAAGAAGAGAAGATGAAGAAGAAAAGGAAAAGAGAAGGAGAAAGGAAAAGAGAAGAAAAGAGAGAAAAGAAAAAAAAAAGGGAAAAAGAAGCCTAGAAAAGCAATAGTCGTGAAGAAAACGGTACCCAGGTTGGTGTACACATTTTTTCGAAACATTTGTGATTTTATTTTGTATTTTTGATTCGAATCTGAGATTTTGAGTAGTTTGGTAAATAATTGTTCATATGTTTCTTGATTTGAATGTTTGATTTAATCGTATTTTGATTATGTTGAAATGAACTATTACAGAACATCGTATGAAACAAATCGTATAATTTTTAAGAAATCATTTTTCGAATATTGTTTGAAAATTTTATTTGTGGAATTAACTTTCGATTTTAAATTATAGTTGTTTATTTCGAATATGAAAGAAATGAATTGATATGAAAAGTCTGAATATTGTGTATTAGAAACGGCTCTAGGATACTTGGACATAGAAATGGATATAGGAGGTTGGTATACCAGCTGAGTTCATTTAGCAGTACTGCATCGCTATTGACATTGATGTGATAATATGTACCTCCCCAAGGATTCGTCCTGGGGTAGGGAGATAAGTACTTCTCCAAGGATTCGTCCTAGAGTAGGGAGACACGTACCTTCCTAAGGATTCGTTCCTGGGATAGGGAGATATGTACCTCTCTAGGTTCCGAACACTCGGTTCTAGAGTAGGGAGATACGTACCACCCTCATGATTCGTCCTAGGGTTGGGAGTTATGTTCGACAGACAGCCACTGAGGTTGAACGACCCATATTCCAGTCCTGTATTATGTTGAGTATACCAGAGGGCCAGAATTGAGAATGATTTGAAAATAAATGATGATAAACGAATTTATGATTCGGTTTTGTATGGATTATTAATTGAATTTAGTTGTTTCTATTGAATTGATTTCATCTGATTTATTTTCGTGTTTGATTTGAATAATAACATGTTTATATACGATTATATTGTGAGATTTTTATTATGGAAAGTTATTTATGATTTTGATAATCAAGTTTAGTGTACACCCACTAAGCTATATGCTTAGCGCGTCGGTTTTTATCGCGCGTAGGTAACAGGGATACCGAGGAAGCAAAAGATTGAAGAGGAGTTAGCTGCAGATAGAGAAGCAGAGTCACATTTCTTGGGTAGATATATATATATATATATATATATATATATATTGTTGTACAATATGTTTAGATTGCATGCATATACAGAGATTTGTAATTGTGGTATATATTTATGTTATGTAAATAATTGTTTTATGGTTTCTGTTCCATTTTTAAAGATTTGTAAGTATTAAATTGTGAAATGTTTTATTTGAATATGTTTGGAAGTCGCACTAAACGGCAGAGTGCGCAATGATTTGAGAATTGGATATAGAAGTGTTGAAATTATATTGTATTAGAATCGTTTTGTTGAAAACATGTTTTGGGAAATCAGAAAAATAGAGGAAACTCTGCCGAAATTTTTAAAACTGATTTGATGGGCTCACTCGAAAAGGTTTTTAAATTGTAAATTATATGATTTTCAGATTATAAACAGAATTAAGAAAAGTTTTGAAAACCCGGTAACGCTCCCTGGGTCGATCCAGCCGGGTCGGGTCAGGGGGTGTTACACGAAGTGTGGGTGAGAGCAAGCTGAACAGGAGGACGGACTATCTGGTACAGTGGAAAGGTGAGACGGAGTCTGAGGCTACATGGGAGCGTGGGGCTACTTTGTAGCAGTTTGAAGATCAAATACAGAGGTATTTGGAGAACCTCCCAACTAGGGCGTCGACTATCTTAAGTGAGGGAGGTCTGTAACACCCCTATTTGGGAGCATGGATCATGGCTTGGTGGGGTGGCACTAAGCAAACACAAGGCATGTTGGATGACATGACCTTGCTACAGAATATGATATTGCTAGGCGGATGCAGCATGTGGCTTGGAAATAGGCAACAATGGGGGCATGAGTGGAACAGTAGGCTGTGTTGGCTGATGGAGTGCTGTGTGGGCTGATTTCCTTGAGCACGCATGCAAACTGTGGCATATGTGTGTGGCACACATGTGCGGAGGAATGTGTAGATGCGAGCATGTGGGTGCTTGTGTGGGCATGCAGCGTGTGCGAGGCAGTTATGGGCAGTTATTGGCAAAGTGGTGCCTTGGTGCCAGCAAACTTGGGCTGATGTGCTGTTGCATGCTGGGTGGTGCCAGCATGCCTAGTAAATCTGATAGGTGGCTGACAGGTGTTGGCTAGGCCTTAGGCAGTTGGGGCTGTCAACTACTGGTGTGTATGTGCACCTTACATAAAATATATAGTGTGATGTATTTTATGCAGAGACCTAAGAGTGTGGTGATCCTGCAAGCATTGTGTAATAATTGTTCCTAAATTGCTAATAAAAGTGAGCTAGGTTGGGAGTGGTCTCCCGTAAAGACTGTTGTGTCGTTCTTGTTCCTACATTTCTGTGTGCGTCAGTGTGTGCAGGAGTGTGCGGCAGTGGGCGAGAATTGCAGCACGTTGTATGCAAGAGTATGGGCTGTTGTGAGCGGCAGTTTGGCAGAGCAGTGCTTGTGTGCGCGGTGTTGTGTGTTGTATTGGGGTGTGAACTACACTAGCATGCATACTAGCGAGGGTGTGCGAGAGATTGGCTGACTAAACAGCGCTGTTTAGTGCCAGTACGGCGCAAAAAATTATATACAGAAAATTATCGTATGACAGTAACCTACCCGGTTAAGGTCCGGACATTTGGATAGTAAAAGGGTTGGGTATATCTAACAACTTATTCTAAAAATAATTATTTCTAGGACACGTGTAAAAAATCCCGTTGAGTACAAAAATCTTTTGTGACACATCATCCTCGTACTGTGAACACTAGATTTCTCACAAGTCAGCAACATTATGTTTCAATCGAATTATCAAAACGACATCTAAACAAGCAATGCTTTGTAGTAGAGCAGGAGTGGTAATACGATTCCTAGTACAACCAGTAACCAGCTACACCACTTCCACGACTCTCTCTTCATCATCGTACCCAAAATCCAAATCCAAATCCAAAACTCTAACTATGTCGTCTTCGAGTAACACAGGAGGAGGTTTCAAGTTGTCTGAATCGAGCGTTTTGAAGATCAACAAAGGAGACATCACTCAGTGGTCCGTCGATGGCTCTTCTGATGCTATTGTCAGTGCCCTCTTGTTTTAACTTTCCTGAAATAATTTCTGGGTTTTGTTTTCTAGATATGTTTCGTGCTGTTTGTATGTAAGCATATGTGTGCGAGCGCTAATTTGAACTCTATATAGTGTTTGTTAAAATGCCACTAAGAAAAATACTCTTTATGTTGAATCACTGAGAATTTTGGGTAATTTGAAGCAACTGAGTCATAATTTGCTGTTTTTTTAATGATAATTTCAGTTTTATTTGGTGGGTAGTGGGAAATGAAGCCATTGATTTTTTCATGGATTATCAAGTGCTTCTCTAGTACGGATCTGCATGAAAAACATTTAGGAGAACAAATTTGTAATGATATAAATTCATTAAAAGACAATTTTAGTAAGTGAATTTTCGTGTTTTAATAATAGCATTACTTGACTTTGTAGTTTGAATTGAAAAGAGTAATTGCTTTAATTGAATTGTTATTTACTGTAGGTTAATCCAGCTAATGAGATAATGCTTGGAGGTGGTGGTGCAGATGGAGGTACTCTCCCTTGTATGAGTGTGTTTATCTTTTGCTTGCTGTGTATGCTATTTAAAAACACGTAATGATTGTAATTTGTAAATGTCTTTTGTTAGCCATACATAGGGCTGCAGGACCAGAACTCCGAGATGCTTGCTATAAAGTCCCGGAAGTCCACCCTGGAGTTCGCTGTCCTACTGGAGAAGCAAGAATCACCCCGTATGTTATTCTACCTTAACTTCCGTTATACTTGATCTATCATTTGAGTATGGTTTATAATCAACAGACTAACATGTAGAAACTATGCAGAGGTTTTAGATTGCCTGCATCTCATGTGATTCACACTGTTGGCCCCATTTATGATGTTCATAGTAACCCTGAAGCCTTGCTGAGAAGTTCATACAAGTACGTTTTACTGTTTTTTGAGCTATGCTTGAACTATTTTAAGTTTTCATTCGAGATTGATGTTGTTTTTACCCAAATTTGTTACAGGAACAGCTTGAGTGTAGCCAAAGAGAACAACATTCAATACATTGCTTTTCCTGCCATATCCTGCGGTGTGTTCGGGTAAGTTGACAATTGACTCAAAAGAACCATTTCTTTTTTAAATGCATGTAAACTTTGCATGCAAATGACAAGAACTGAAGTCCTATGAATTATTGATTGCATTGCACATACCTTTAAAAATAGATTGAATAATTGATAGACTGCATTATAGCCATTGATTCTTCCATTCATTGTGTGAAAATGAGTAGCTTGGATGAAATCTATGCATTTGTGATGCTGGCTGACTCATTTGAATTTTCGACCTTCCACTGGCACACAAGCATATTTCAGAAAGAATTAGATAAAACTATAATTTATCTTAATCCATGTTCACACAAGTATAGGTTGGACGCAATTAGTTAATACTTGGCAGTGAATCTCATTGATATTATGGTTCCCAAAGTTTGCTTTGTTAGGTGTCTATAAAAAGCCTCTAACAAGTTTCTTTATCTTTTTCTTTGTTGTTCTTTTGAATATTTTGTCAGTTATCCTTTTGAAGAAGCTTCCACAGTTGCTATATCTACCATCAAAGAATTTGCCAATGACTTTAAAGAGGTATTTTGTTTAATTTTGTTTGCTTCATGATATGGCAGTTCTATACTGTTTCAATGTCTTAGCTGATTCTAGCAACTTTACACTATTAGATCCATTTTTTTCCTTAAACTTGATTATTGTACATCTTCTGGTAGAAAGGCTAGTCTTTTCACTGAAATGTAAATCATATGGCAGCTCCGCTGGTAAAAAAAGTGCTTTAGATTGCAAGCACTAGGGCCTTATTCTGTTGTGATGAAAGGTGCTTGCAGAGGCCATCGTCTACTTTCTCTATAGCTTTATTGGCAAATTTACTCTTACCTCTTTTTATAAACATGAAATTTATTGAATATATATTTATCAATGAGATCAGTAAACTTCTCTAACGACTTATTTCTGTTCATATATATTACTTTTTGCAGGTGCATTTTGTTTTGTTCGCAGACGACATCTACAGTGTCTGGTTGAAGAAGGCAAAGGAACTGCTCCAAGCCCAAGCATAATGTGTGTTAGCAGCTAGTAAAACCACCCATCTTATCATTGTTGAGGATGATTTATCTAAGATGGGTTTCTTTGAAGAACAGATTGATGATGGTATGTATTATGTAATGAAACCCTAAAAGCTTAAACTTTTGTATCTCAAAATGCTCCGGTTACATGGATCTATGGTGAGTAAGCTGGTATTGAAAACACTTGTTTGGTGTGTAGTGCAATAATAGTATAGTTATGATATTAACATCTATGTGGGCAATCCTTATTATTGATTCAAGAATGATTTGCACAAAGAATGCAAGCTTGGTAACTCATTAGTTTCGAGTTTTCTGAAGTGATCTCAAGAAAGCATACAAATTTCTGGATTTAGAAGTGAGACTGGAACACAGGGGAATGCTTGAATTGAAATAGGTTCATTTGCTATAGGGCTAGAATGCTTGAATTGGAAAAGGAAAAAAATAAAAAAAAAAAGCAATTTAATTTGCATTAACTGAACTGTTATCGGCTATAGGTTAATCCAAAATTAATTTATTAAAATCTTCGTTTATTAAATTTGTACTAAAATACAATATTTTAATTTCTTGAGAAGAACTACAAAGACCTAGAAAAACTACAAGAAGTAAAATGACATTTTTTCAAAAACAAAAAAAAAATTATTAATTTTTAGATGCCTTCAGCACCAAAGGGTCACAAAGTTAGATCTAAGAAACCAAAGTATGGGAGGTTCCTCATAACCTTTTATAGGGAACCTTAGCTTCCTTAGGTCCATCTACCTCCAAGACAACAACTTCTATACTAGTCAATAGTATTTGTCCCACTGTTCAAATCTCATCATATTCTGAATGTATAGAAACAACCTGTATGGAGAAATCCCATAAGAGATTGGCGAATCACCTTGATAATTTATACATTAGTGAGGATCATGTAACAGGACAACTCCCAGTTTCTATAGAAGTTTACCACACAATGTACGTTGAGATCTTCCAAAGCTGCAAATGTTGGCCCATCTCTGGTAACAATCTTATTAGAGTATTTAAATACTATTGTTGGACCCTTTCCTTATCAGTTTAAGTTTTTGGGTCTGTTGGTTACTTATATAATGTCAGAGCATTGTCATACCAGGAAGTTCTGAGTTCGAGTCTCCTTTATATTTGGATTTGTTATGTATTTGAGTTTGTGTTCGAGCCACATAGTAAGCTCATTGGTCTCGCATATGAGAGGGTGTATTAGATTGCTTAACTACACTATTGTTAGACTCTGTTATCTTAGTCATCTTAAGAACTTTTATCATTTCTACACTTGGGTGGAAATAATTTGGGATTTGGGATTTGGGATTTGGGACAGCAAATGATCTTCACTTCTATGCTTCTCTGATAAACTGTAGCAAATTGGATTGGAATATCTTGCTTGATATGAGAACCAATTTGGATGAGTGCTACCAAAGTTTATAGAAAACCTTTCAACCACAATGACTTCAATAGCCATAGGAACCAGTCATTTATCTAGTTCCATATATACCTCCTGGGTTAGGAAATCTAGTCAATCTTGAACAGCTTGCTATGGAGAGTAACCAATTAAGTGGCACTATTCCTCATGTCATTGGTAGCTTAAAGAGTTACAAATCTATACCTGCCTGAAAATAATTTACAAGGTTGTAACATAATATTATTAAACAAACCAGCCTTATATATATCTTCAAATGATTTGCAAGGCAGTACACCTTCCTCCTTTGGAAATTGTCAAAATTTTGATATTGTTCCTTCTCTGTGAAAATAAGCTCATCGGTACTTTGCCTCAGCAAATTCTTGGAATAACAACCTTATCAATTAGCCTAGAAGTATATGATAACCTTCTCAGTGGTACTTTGCCTTCACAATTGGGCAACTTGAAGAATCTCATTTTCCTTGATATTTCTAGGAACCATTTTTCTGGTGAGATTCCTAGTATCCTAGGCAGTTGTACAAGCTTAGAATATCTTTATATACATGACAATTCTTTCGATGGAAGCATTTCTCCTTCTCTGAGTTCTTTAAAATGCATTCAAGATTCAGGCACATATGATTCGAGTGTGGGTGGACCTTGGAGTCCATGTCAGGTGGTCATGAGTGGCAGAAAGAATTTGCAAGTCTAAGTTGGTGACACTGCCTGCCACATTATCAACAAGTTGGAAGAAATTCCTCAAATTAACACATATTTGATAATGATTCCTGTTAGTAATCTAGCTGATCAGGCTGTGACTGGTCAACCTCAATTGATCAAGTTCTGCCTGATCAGGCATTTGATCTAACAGTTAGAGTTCAAACTCCTCAAGCTGCTCTTGCATTTCATCAAAAAGTTGGAAGGCATCCGGCTCTTACCTGGTTTTTCTCTCAAATTTTCTTGCGCTTTCTCTTCTTCATTTTCTCAAGAAAATACCAGCTTCGATACCAAACCATAAGCCACCGGTCCTCTTCCATATTCATTGTCCAGTACGTCAGATCTTCAAGGGATTGATCTTTCTAGCAATTATTTTAGTGGAAAAGTATTAATTGATTTTAGTCGTCTCAAAAATTTATCATGGCTAATTTTTGTTTGAAACTAATTTGGAAACTGGGACATAAATAAGCTCACTGGTATTTATTGGGATTTATATCCTAAAACTTGTAAAAGTAAATGTGATGAGACATAAATAAAGTAATAGGTTTTCATTCGAATAAATGTTTATTTACTTATATTCATACATTTGTATTATATGCGCTGAATATTCAAGGTTGCAGGATGTAATCTCAAATTGAGTATATAAGTGTCATATACAAAAGCATTAAGTTTAAGACATGCAATTTAAAGAGTCCGTAGAGAGTAAGCAAAGTTGGGTAATTTGTTTGTGATTGATTTACAGTTGTGATCCATTGTGTAATGTATTGTATTGTTATCTTAGACTACTCATGAAGTGACATGAGAATGAAGACACCTTATATGATGAGACCATATAGGATAATGCCACGATTTATATGAATCTCTCACCAAGATCCGTTAGTTGAAGACATTTAAACTGAGTATATGAATGTCATATACAAAAGCATTCAGTTTGAGACATGCAATCTAAATAGTCCGTAAAGAGTAAACAAAGTTGGGTAATTTGTTTGTGGTTGATTTACAATTGCGGTCCATTGTGTAATGTACTATGTTCTTATCTTAAACTACTTATATAGTGACATAAGAATGAAGACATCTTATATGATGAGACCATATAGGATAATACCACAATTTATATGAATCTCTCACCAAGATCCTTAATTGAAGAGATTCATATATATCGACAAATTATGGTTACATATGGGTGATCTGAATCCTGGGTGTCTTATTGACTCATTCAGGTTAGATCGTGGCTTTTGACATATTATGAGTGAGATCGATGTAGCATTCTCGATCAATACTTCTGTATCTTGGAGTTACGATTTAGCTTGTGGCTGAAGAAGTTTGAACACAATGAAGGAATCCACTTTTTCTTGTGAGAAGTAGATGAGTAGTTTCTTTAAGGGTTGATTCGGGCTTGAACAATTATGAGCGCTCTCATTCTTCTATAAAGGAACATAGGATTTAATTGTTCATTAGAGAATCAATGGTGCTTAAAGGAAAAGATATAATAAGAGATGTATAATGGATATTATGACCTAGCTCTAATTATGAACTACTCGTGGAGGATCATACCATATGTAATAGCTATATCGATGGACTCTGATATTTCAGATTGTATAAAACATCTGCAGTTTTGAGAGTACATCCTCAGATTTTTAGTGGAATAACTCCAAGGTTAATAATCATGAAATATTAATTAAAAAGTTTTAATTAATATTTCTAAGTATTATTAGAGCTCAAAATTATAGATCCATTAGGTCCCTTGCTAGTTCGGGTTACGGTTAATTAATTGGATAGTTCAATTAATTGTGTTACGAAAGTGACACAATTTAATTAAAAAGAATTAATTATTTAATTATATTATTTAATAATTAAATAAATATAATAATTTAGAATTATTAAATATTTTAATTATTAAATAAGAGGTTGCAAGTTCAAACCTTAACTAATATAAAAAAAGGATTTAAATAATAAAAGAGCTAATTGCACTCACACCCCCTGAGGTTTGGCCAACTACAGGTAAAATCAACTTTATCGTTTATTAACAATGACACCCCCTTGACTTTAGTCAAAGTGAACAGTATCAGGGGTATTTTCGTCTTTTTCAATTTTTAATTTTATTTTATTAAATAATAAATCAAAAAATTAAAATAATAAAATTATTTAAAAATAAAAAATTAATTAATTTAAATCCATTTTCCAGATCGAATCTCAACCGTCCATCAAGATTAATGAAGGGTTGAGATTCAATCTGAAAATGGATAAAAAAAAAAAAAAAAAAAAATTTTTTTGGGATCTTCGAAGAACCCAATCTGGGTTCTTCGAAGAACCCAGAGAGGGTTCTTCGATCTCTGGGTTCAGATCGAAGAACCCTTCTGGGTTCTTCGATCGAACCCAGATGGGTTCGATCGAAGAACCCAACTGGGTTCTTCGAAGAACCCAACTGGGTTCTTCGAAGAACCCAGTGTCTGGGTTCTTCGAAGAACCCAGAAAACTGGGTTCTTCGATCGAACCCAGATGGGTTCGATCGAAGAACCCTCTGGGTTCTTCGAACGAAGAACCATGTCTGGGTTCGATCGAAGAACCCAGAAACTGGGTTCTTCGAAGAACCCAGTTGGGTTCTTCGATCGAACCCAGAAAACTGGGTTCTTCGAACGAAGAACCATCGAACCATGGTTCTTCGTTCGAAGAACCCAGTTTTCTGGGTTCTTCGAAGAACCCAGTTGGGTTCGATCGAAGAACCCAGAAGGGTTCTTCGATCTGAACCCAGAGATCGAAGAACCCTCTCTGGGTTCTTCGAAGATCCCAAAAATTGTTTTTTTTTTTTATCCATTTTCAGATTGAATCTCAACCCTTCATTAATCTTGATGGACGGTTGAGATTCGATCTGGAAAATGGATTTAAATTAATTAATTTTTTATTTTTTATTAATTTTTAAATAATTTTATTATTTTATTTTAATTTTTTGATTTATTATTTAATAAAATAAAATTAAAAATTGAAAAAGACGAAAATACCCCTGATACTGTTCACTTTAACTAAAGTCAAGGGGGTGTCATTGTTAATAAACGATAAAGTTGATTTTACCTGTAGTTGGCCAAACCTCAGGGGGTGTGAGTGCAATTAGCTCATAATAAAATTATTTAAAACTCCTAAGTGCCCAAAATTTCTAACTCTAGAAGTGACTAAAGTCAAATAGGATTTAGAATCCTATTTTGACTTGGTCAATCCAAAAATCCTAAAGGAGTAATATATATATATATATATATATATATATATATATATATATATATATGATATTATATTAGAAAATAAAAACTAATGCAATAACCTAGCAACAAAGAGAGGTGGCAACAATAAAGAGAAAGAGGAAAAGAAAAAAGTTTTTTTTCTTTTGATCTATACAGGTGAGGCCGACCAAGAAAGAGAAGAAAATAGTTGTCTTCTCCGTTCTTCTGCATCCTTCATCTTCAAATCCGTGACGTGGCCACACACGCGTTGTCAAACCGCAAATCATAAACTAGGAAGACTTGGTGATGAAATTAAGAAATCAAGAATAAAAAAAAGTAACAAAAGTAATTGTAGTTTAATTATTCTAAGCGCGTATATACAATTAACAAGGTCATTTTAAAAAGAGTTTTCTAATAAAAGGAAAATTTTTAAAACCTCATGATTCCTTCCCTGCATTTTATGAAAAACAAAGTCTTATTTTTTCCTACAATTTCTTGGCATTACAACCCCTATCACTTGACCTAAATGTGTATGATAACGTTTGCAATGGTCCTTTTCCTTTACAACTAGGCAACTTGAAGACTCTCATTTCACTATATTTCTAGAAACAAATTTTCTAATGAGATTCCTAGTACCCTTGGCAGTTGTAGAAGCTTGGAAACGCTTGATATATGTGACAATTCTTTCAATGGAAACATTCCTCCCTCCCTGAGTTCGTTGAGAAGCATTCAACATGTAACATCCCAAATTTCGGATAATTAATTTTGAATATGTGGATATAAAATTTTTGTGAATTGAGGGGTGTAAATGTAATTAAATGTATGTTTATTTTTATGGTTTTCAGGTGGACCAGATGGAACGGTCCAAAAATGATGCATGAAAAGTGAAAAACTAGAACAGTAAGTACCGCGACCACAGGTCGCGATAAGCTGCTCGCGATGAAAAAAAATAAAATTCGGGCAGTGAGCATGGCGACCACCAGCGTGACCAGAGCACTGCGAGAAGTGCTCGCGATGAAGGCGGTAGAGTTGCTCCAGTGAGCAACGCGACCTGGTGGCGCGACCACAGGTCACGACGACGGTCGCGATGACCGAAATAATATATATATAAAAAAAAAAAGTTAGCTTCTCAAAGAAGCCAAAGAAACAGAAGAGAAAAAGAGAGAGGGCAGAGACCGAAGGAAGAAGAAGAAGGGGAAGAAAAGGAGAGAAAGAAGAGAAGAAAAAGAGAAAGAAGAAAAGAAGAAGAAGAGAAGGGAAAGAAAAAGAAAAGAGAAGAAAGAAAAAGGGAAAGAGAAAGGAAAGAGGAGGAAGAAAGGAAAGAAAGAAAAAGAAAAATTCAAAAGGAAAAAGGCGGAGAACCGGTAAAATGGTATCCAGGTTGGTGTACACACGTATCTGACCTTATTTTTGATCAATGTTTTGATTTAATACGTCTGGAAATATAGTTACGGATTTTCTATATCTTCGTATGGATTTGTTTATATACTCGTATTGTATTTTTGCATATTGTTGGACTTTTTGTGCGATATTCTATTATTATGGAAATTTGAATAAAAACGTATGTTTTCAAAACCTGCTTGACAATTATTGTTTGATTTTCCTATTTATGGATTTTGATTTAAACTGATATTCGTTAATTTCTGAAACCAAAGAAGAAATTTGTTGTGAGTTTTAAACGGCCCTGATATATATGTATAGGGATATATGGTTATAGGAGATTGACATGTCAATTGGGTGAATTTATGGCAGTACTGCACCGTGATGTATGATGTCTCTGATTGTGGATTATACGGATACCATTTCCTCGTGAAATGGGAAATCGACTGTTTACCACGGATACCATTTCCTCGTGAAATGGAAAACCGACTGTAAGAATATCCGGATACCATTTCCTCGTGAAATGGGAAACCGACTGTTTATATAGAGGGATACCATTTCATATGAGATGGGAAACCCGACTGAAAAACCCGTAATTCAGTCCTGTAAACCCTGTTATGTGTATCACGGGCCAGATTGAGAATTTATTGTTAGAAAATGTTATGGAAAATAAAGAATTGATATTGAAATTGAAACTCAGAAACTTTTAAAACACTTTGTGTTTATATAGTTTTTGTTATATATATATTTATATTTCTGAAATTCTGTTTTTAAGCTTTATTGTTTATTTATATATATTTCTAAATTTTTGAATTTACGATATATTGTTTTAGATATACTGTTTTATATTATATTAGCATTTATTTTAGTGTACACCCACTAAACAGTATTGCTTAGCGCGTTAGTTTTGTTTCTAACGCGTATGTGATAAAGATACCGAGGACGGAAAAGACTGAAGAGGCACCAGCTGTAGAGGAGAGTTCAGAGTCACTACATTTGGGTAGTTATATATGTATTCCTGTATAATGTAGTTAAATATGCATGCACATACAGAGAATTTATAATTATGTTTTGTAATTATGTACTGTAATTAATTAGTTATACTTTCTGTTTTGCATTTTTTGAAGGATGGTAATTACTGAATTGTTTTATAAACTGTTTGAAAGTCGCACTAAACGGCAGAGTGCGCATTTAAATGAAATAAGATTTGAAGTGTTGTGGATTTTATGTGATTTGAGTTTTATTTGAAAACAGGTTTTGGGAAATCAGAAAAACAGAGGGAACTCTGCCGAAATTTTTAAAATTGTGTTTTCAATGGGCTCACTAGAAAAATGTTTTTAAATTATAAATTGATAGAGTTTCAAAGGTTTGAAAGAAATAAAGTGAATTTAGAAAGTTTTGAAAACCCGGTAACGCTCCCTGGGTCTATCCAGTCGGGTCGGGTCAGGGGGTGTTACACAACAAGTAGACCTATCTTCCAACAATTTGTCCGATCAAATTCCAGAATATCTTGAGATTTTATCATTTTTGATATACTTAAACCTGTCTTACAATCACTTTGAGGGAGAAGTACCAACAAAAGGCATTTTTAAAAATAAAACATGAATCTCACTTGCAGGGAATAAGAGGCTTTGTGGAGGTTTAGTTGAAATTCACTTGCCATCATGCCCCTCCAAGAGATTAAAGAAATCAAAACTCCCTCCCCTCAGAGTGCTTATTCCTATGATCGTCTCATGCTTGATCTTATCATCGATATTCTTCATAATTATTTTTACTTGGAAAATGAGGTCTGCACAAAATACTTCAAGTATGTTGCATATGGACGAACTATTTTCCATGGTTTCTTATGCAGAGTTAAGTAGTGCAACTGATAAATTTCCATCATTTAACATGACTGGCCAGGGAAGCCATGCTTTGGTGTACAAAGGAATTTGGGGTGAAAATAGCACGTTAATTGCAGTGAAAGTGATCAATCTTCAACGTAAAAGGGGTTCGAAGATTTTCATATCTAAATGTGAAGCATTAAAAAGTATTTGACATTGAAATCTTGTCAGAATCGTAACTGTTTGCTCAAGTATAAATCCTAAAGGTGTTAACTTTAAAGCCCTGGTATACAAATACATGGACAATAGAAGTTTAAAGGAGTGGCTATATGAGAACAAGATCAACTTGGCGCAAGCAAATTAAGTCTGACTAAATATAATAATTGATGTGGCTTCTGCAGTAGAATATCTCCATCCATTGTGAACTACCAATGATTCATAGTGACATAAAACCGTGCAATGTCCTGCTTGATCATGGTATAGTTGCTCATGGTTGCCCAAAGTCTGCACGCGAATGCGAGTTTCTTTTGAACTCTGGTTTTTTATTATGAATTCTGACCAGATTAGGAAAGCTTTCCTAGGTCATTTTTGTCCAATTTGTTTCATATAAATACCCATGTAATATTAGGGCTTTGTATGGTGGTAAAATAGGATGAGAGAAAAGGAGAAACACTAGTGACAGAAAAGAGAGATTAGCAAAAGGTATACACATATACAAAAATAGTATGAGAGTTTGTCAGAGGTATTTATAATCAGTTTTTTTTATGATGGAATGAATGCATATATGCTCTGTGGATGTATGAGAGTTTTTTGAACCACGAAAAATTGATATCTTGATTATTCTTACTTTATTTTATGTGTACTTTGTCTTTGATGTGTATTTGCATATACAGTTTTATTGTTTCCACTGCAAGAGAAATTCTACGTATTTCGTAACAATTGGTATCAGAGCTTAAGGGGGTCCTAACAACTAGTATCAGTTTCCTAACAACTGATAGCAGAGACCAGGTTAAGGTTCTGTCAAAGCTCATGTTGAGCCTAGGATTATGCAAACACATGAGACAATTCAGTGTTCTCGATTTCAGTAGGAGTCATGGAATCAGACAAAGAGCCGCTGAGTAGTGAGAAGCCAAAGGACATAAAAGAAGAAGAATGGATGAGACAGGACAGACAACAACTCTCATCAACCACCAGAGACCGGGACATAGAGTGTTAAGGGATCAGAGGTTGTGCTTTTATATGAAAAGCGGACAGGTTCGAAGTAAGGTGATAACAATCTGTATCATAGTAGCAATTTAGAGAAACAGAAAGCGGTGAGTTTTCAGCAAATTGGCAGAACTATGAAAGAAGGTTCAACAAGTGGGGTTGATAGTATAGGTTAGAAGACCAAGTCCAAGGTATCTCACAAGCAGAGGGCTAAGATTCAGGACGTGCTAGAGGTCGCGAGTTAGCCACAAGAATTGGCAGCATATGTTAGAAGACAAAGTCCATAGTATCTTATAAGCAGGGGATTACGAGATTAGGACTGGACAGAGGTCGTGGATCAGCCACATGAAATCGTTGTAAGCAAGGGGCTACGAGATCAGGTAGTGCTTGAGGTCACGGATCATCCATCAGAGGTTAGCGCGATCAGAGAGCCGTAAGATCAGGTAAAGAAGCTGGATGCTATAATGAGGTAGGTCAGGGGAGTGATGCGAGCTAGTGAGAGTTTACAGTAAAGGAAAATTGCGATCAAGAACCACGGGCATGAGACTTGCAGTTATCATCCGCGAACACTCATTAACTAAGCCAGTTGAGTAGAGGGACTGGAGCTGAGAGCAGCGTCAATGGGTCTTTGAGGTTGAAGACAGGTTATTTAGGTACGTTGTTTCCGTTGATCATTAGAGGATGATGTTTCCTTATGCTTCAATCTTAAAGTGGGAGATTGTTGGCTTGTGAAGCTTGAATCAGAAGAGTTCCGCTTTGCACATAGCCAGAACGAATCAGACCAAGAACCGTGAGTAGGTTCGCAGAACTAAAGTGATTAAGTCGTGTTTTACTAATGCGAAAGTAGGGCAAGCAGGGTCTGATCAAGGCAATTCAAGAACTAATGGAAAGAAGAGATCCAGAGGAAGGCAAGGCGCAAACGGCGTTGGCAACGTACGCCTGACTCGCCTTCACGCGCTGATCCTATTAGCAAGAAAAACTGCGAATCCATGGAAAAGAGCAGCGCAACCTGGGGCGCAACTCAGAGGTCGCGCTCACAGCTCGCACGCCGTTTGGACCCCTATTTTTGAGTCTGAATTCTGACTAGATTAGGAATGCTTTCCCAGGTCAGTTCTGTCCTAATTTTTCCATATAAATACTCGTGTAATGTTAGGGTTTTGTATGGTGGCAAAATATGGTGAAGATATATATTAGAAAAGGGTAGACACAGAGAGAAAACAGTGTGAAAGTTTTTCAGGTATCTTTGTAATCAGTTCTTTTATAGTGGATTAAGTGCAGATACGCTCTATGGTTGTAGGAAAGTTTTCCGAACCACGTAAAATTGTTTCCTTGATTATTCTTGCTTTCTTTTATGTATACTTCGTCTTTGGTGTATGTTTGCATTTATCATTTCCACTATAAGAGAAATTCTACATAATTCCTAATAATTGTTATCAGAGTTCAGGGAGTTCTAATAACTGGTATTAGTTTCCTAACATAAACTTTATAGAAACCGTTTGTTTCTCGTGAAAAAAGGTTAAGTTGGTGAAATAGTATTTAATAGAGAAAAATTAAAAGAAAAGTTTTACTTTGAAAAGGACTAGCATGTATTTTTTGGTACTGTGGTTGGCTTTTGCTAGACCACTTTTATTGCTTTATTTTTTCTTTTTCACATTAGTACATACAGGGGCATGTTTCACACAATTTCTGGAGAACTTTTATGGCTTCATTTCTTGGTTTCACATAGTTGCATACAATAGCCTCATTCGCGGCAATTTATGACATTAAATCAATTTGTCACTTTCATATTATATTTATTATTAAATATTTACAATCATATAGTTTACCTACTAAAGTTAGATATTCTTAGATTTTTCTATGGTTTCTTTAAGAAAATTTTTATTATTTTTTTTATTGAGTGAAATAGTTAAAGACAAGACGTGGAATTCCATGGACCCTAAATATGTGCAAAGGCTGTGTTTTGGAGTTTATAGATAAAGCAACGTATTTTATTAGTTGTAGGATCTTGATAATTAAGGATTCAAACAATATAAAAAAAATTACATTTTTTCTTTAAAAAACTAATTAAAAATTCAAAAGGAGTCTTTTTGGTAATGGGTCTTAAAGTAAGTTATTTTAATTTGTTAACCGTAAACTTTAATGGAATTTTCATGCGATATTCGTCAAAAAGTTTATTAAATTAATTTTTTTTGGTGATATAGTAATTAATAGTTAAAATATCAATATAAATAAAAATATTCTATTGAGAAGGAAGCTAAAGTATTTCTGGGTTTTCTGGTGGACTTTTGTCAACAACCTTGATTACTATTTACTAAATACGTTTAGTGTCCTTAAATTAATATTTGTTTTAAGAGTACATTTACTAATTAAAATGAAAAAAAAAAAAATAGGAAATAAAACTTGATTTTCAAAGTGGGAGAGGGGAATTAAATTTCCTTTCTAATAGAAATTAATTAATTCCCTATTTTTATTGAAAGTCCACCTAATTTTATCTAATAGGATTTTTGTAGATTTGTCCATCACTTCTTTAGAGTGCAATACTTTTAAACTAGAATTAATAAAAATGAAAATCAATAAGTTAGTTTGTTTAACAAATGATTAGGGAAATTAACTTTTATAATTAGAATTAATAATTAAGTGAGATATAATGCAAGAGCAGTCCTATGTGTCTTATTAAATAATTAAATGACACGAGACCTCGAAGACTTTGCTTGACTTATTACGTATAGAAAGGGAAAAGGAGGTGGTGACATATTGCTTTATTCATTGATTTGTGAACACTCTCGGTTAGTTTCCAAGTTTCATCTATAAAGTCACCTCACACCAGCTTGAAATGAGCATCCACATTCCAAACACAACTCCTGCTTTTTTCTAATCCAGGCCTCGTAAACATGTCCACTTCCATTCTTCTTTGCTGTTCTTTTAGCTTTTTGCTAATTTACAGCTTCTCTACACCATCCACTGCCACAATCCATTCAAACGAGACGGACCGTCTTGCATTACTTGCCATTAAGTCTCAGCTTCATGATCCATTGGGAGCCATTAGCTCATGGAACAATTCTGTACCCTTATGCCTTTGGACTGGTGTTTCATGTGGTCGTCGGCACCAAAGGGTCACGGTGTTGGATCTAAGAAACCAAAGCATAGGAGGTAACCTGTCACCTTTTATAGGGAACCTTAGCTTTCTTAGGTCGATCAACCTTGGAGACAACAACTTCTATGGTGATATTCCCAATGAAGTTAGTCTCCTTTTCAGACTAGAAATTCTAATACTTGCCAATAATTCCTTTTCGGGTACAATTCCAAAAAATTTGTCTCATTGCCCAAACCTCATCCAGTTCCATGCCTATAGAAATAGCCTTCAAGGAGAAATCCCACCAGAGATTGGCAACTTGTTGAAGCTTGAGATATTGTACTTTAGTGAGAATCATCTAACAGGACAACTCCCATCTTCCATTGGGAATCTTTCATCTTTGCTCCAACTTGATGTAGGTTTGAATAGCTTGTCTGGGACAATTCCTTATTCCCTAGGCCGACTAAGGAGCTTATTTTATCTTAACTTAGGTGGAAATAACATTTCCGGTATGGTTCCTCCTCCAATTTTTAACATCTCTTCCTTGACTGATATCTTTTTTCCACTTAATAGATTGTACGGAAGTTTACCACACAATATAGATTATGATCTTCCGAAACTGAAATACTTTTCAATCTCTCATAACAATTTCACTGGTACTCTTCCATATTCATTGTCCAATATATCAAATCTTGAAAAGATTGATCTTGCTAAAAATTATTTTAGTGGGAGAGTAGTAATTGATTTTAGTCGTCTTAAGAATTTATCATTTCTAAGTTTGTCTAGAAATAATTTAGGCACTGGGACAGCCAATGATCTTCATTTTTTAACCTCCTTAATAAATTGCAGCAAATTGGAAGATCTTTATTTAAATCAAAATCAATTTGGAGGTGCTTTGTCTAAGTTTATAGGAAACCTGTCCAGTACAGTGACTAGATTAGTCCTAGGTGATAATCAAATATATGGCTCCATACCTCCTGGGATAGGAAATCTAGTCAATCTTGAAGCCCTTAGTATGGAGAAAAACCAAATAAGTGGCACTATTCCTCATGACATTGGCAAGCTTAAAATGTTAGAAGCTCTGTACCTAGATGAAAATAGTTTACGAGGGAGCATTCCAGCCTCTATAGGTAATTTAACATTATTAGTCCAACTATGGTTAAACTCAAATAATTTGGAAGGCAGCATACCCTCTTCCCTTGGGAATTGTCAGAATTTGATGCTGTTGTTGCTCTTCGAAAATAAGCTCACAGGTATCTTGCCTCAACAAATTCTTGGTATAACAACCCTATCAATTGGCCTAGACCTATCTAATAACCTTCTTAGTGGTTCTTTTCCTTCACAACTGGGGAACTTGAAGACTCTCCTTGTGCTTTATATTTCTGGAAACAGGTTTTCTGGTGAGATTCCTAGTACCTTTGGCAGTTGTACAAGCTTGGAAAAGCTTGATATGAGTAACAATTCTTTCAGTGGAAGCATTCCTCCCTCCCTGAGTTCTTTGAGAAGCCTACAATGGTTAGATCTCTCTTCCAACAATTTGTCTGGTCAAATTCCAGAATATTTTGAAACTTTATCGTTTTTGAAGTACTTAAATCTGTCTTACAATCATTTTGGGGGAGAAGTACCAACAAAAGGCATTTTCAGCAATAAAATAGGAATCTCACTTGCAGGGAATAAAAGGCTTTGTGGAGGTTTAGTTGAAATGCATTTGCCCCCATGCCCCTCCAAGAGATTAAAGAAATCAAAAATTCCTCTTCTCATAGTGGTCATTCCCGTGATTGTCTCGTGCTTCATCTTATTATTGGCATTCTTCATAATTATTTTTACTCGAAAAAGGAGGTCTGCACAAAACACTTCAAGTATGTTGCAGATGGACGAACTATTTCCCATGGTTTCTTATGCAGAGCTGAGGAGGGCAACAGACGACTTTTCATCATCGAACATGATTGGACAAGGAAGCTACGGTTTGGTGTACAAAGGAACTTTCGGTGAAAAAAGAACGTTAGTTGCAGTGAAAGTGATCAACCTTCAAGAAAAAGGGGGTTCAAGAAGTTTTATATCTGAATGCCAAGCACTGAGAAATATTCGACATCGTAATCTCGTTGGAATCGTAACTGTTTGCTCAAGCATCGATTCTAAAGGTGCTGACTTTAAAGCTTTGATTTATGAATACATGGAAAATGGAAGTTTAGAGGAATGGCTGCACCAGAACAAAGATCAACTCGATGCCAGCAATTTAAGTCTCTTTCAGAGGCTAAATATAGCAATTGATGTGGCTTGTGCAGTGGAATATCTTCATCACCATTGTGAACCACCGATTGTTCATGGTGACTTAAAGCCGTGCAATGTCCTGCTTGATCAGGACATGGTTGCCCATGTTGGTGACTTTGGGCTATCAAAGTTTCTCTCTGATACTGCTCCTGAAACTCAATCAAGCTCAATCGGGATAAGAGGAACTGTTGGCTATGTTGCGCCAGGTATAACTATTTTATGAGTTATGTTTGGATTTCTATGATATTATCTCTGCCATTAAATTCATTTACTACACAATTAACATGATGAATCCACAGGCTATTTCAGAGTATGGCATGGGCAGTGAAGTGTCCATGCCGGGAGATGTATACAGCTTTGGAATTCTCTTGCTGGAGATGTTTACAGGAAAGCGTCCTATTGATAGCATGTTTACTGACGGATTAACTCTCCATGAATTTGCGAAGATGGGTTTGCCAGAAAGACTTTGGGATATTGTTGAACCTTCGCTGCTGCTAGAGGCAAGTTCCGGCAACAACAATGTTGAAAAGTTTGCGAGACGTTCTGGAGAAGGAAGAGTCAGAACTGAGGAGTGCTTGGTTGGTGTACTGGGAATTGGAGTTGTCTGTTCAATGGAATCACCGGCTGAGAGAATGGAGATGACAGATGTTGTAGCAAAGTTATGTGGTGTTAGGGAGAACTTTCTTGGTAGGAGGATTTGATATATTAGAGATGTCAGGTTATGCCCATTGATCGCAAAGCTATAAGAAGAATGTTTTGTCTGTCATTTGTCAGTATTATGTACTTTAGTAATTTGCAAGAGATCTTGATGATATAAAAAAAAAAAAGAAGTGAAATTCAAACCAGATACCATCTATCTCAAGTTCTTTGTTCTCTAAAAATATTAGTTCAGGTCTTTAAAACTTATAATTAAGGGGAAATTTTAATAGTGGTAGCTAAGGTCTTAATTAGAAGGATTCAAAACTTTAATTTATTAAAAAGTTAATTCTAAAAATCTTTGCTCACTCGTGTTCTAAATTTGTGGAAACCGCGTGTGTTACTCGTCAAAAAAAGGTTAGTTGGTGATATAATATTTAATATACTTTTATAGCTGAATTTATTTGAGTTTTATTGAATTATACTTTAAATTAAAATTTATAGAAACTTATACTGGATTTCTATGGCAAAGCTCACGCTAGTGCCTACTCTGATTCGTAATTCATGGTGGATCTATATTGGATCAATCATGGATCTCTCACTTTGTTTTTTTACTTTTTTTTTTTTACGGTTAATCCTAATTTTTGACAATTAAACTTAAAATTATAAGAGTTTAGTGTAAATTTTTATAAATTTTAATTTCAAGTGTAATTCAATATATATAAAGTAAATTCAATATCATTTCTTCGGCTTCATTTCTTAGTTTCATATTAAATTTATTATTAAATATTTAAAATAATGTAGTTTACCTACTAAAGTTAGATATTCTCTGATTTTTTTTATGGTTTCTTTAAGAAAGTTTTTATTATTTTTTTTAATGAGTGAAATAGTTAAAGACAAGATGTGGAATTTCGTGGACTCTAAATATGTGCAAATCGGCTGTGTTTTGGAGTTTATAGACAATGCAACATATTTTATTAGTGGTAGGATCTTGATAATTTAAGGATTCAAACAATATCAAAAGTTATATTTTTTCTTTAAAAATTTAATTAAAAATTCAAGAGGAGTCTTATAACTAATGTACTACTTAAATTAAGATATTTTGATTTGTTGAAAGTAAACTTTAATAGAATTCTCATCATGTCGTTCGTGATACTCATCAAAAAATTTATTTAATTAGTTTATTTGGTGGTATAATAATTAATAATTAAAATATAAAAATAAATAAAAATGTTCTATTTGAGATCAAGAACTTCTATTACTATTTACTAAATACAACTCATCCTATGGTCTAGTGTTATTGATTTAAAGCAAGGATATGGTCTAGCATTATTTATTTAAATCAATCGTTACTTTAAGAATACAATTACTAATTGGGAATAAAAATCAAAGAAAAGAAATTTAAGAAAGGAACTTGATTTCCTAAGTGGCAAGGAGATTAAATTTTCTTTCCAACATAAACTTAATCCGTAATTTGTATACGGGTCCATATAATTTTATCTAATAAAATTTTTGTAGATGTTTCTATCACTTCTTTATCGTGCATTACATTTTAACTAGAATTAATAACTAGCATCCTCAGTTAGTGGTTTACTCATCTGTATAATAAAAATGAAAATCAATAAGTTAGTTTTTCAACAAATGAGCATGAAAATTAGCTTTTATAATTAGATTGAATGTAGGAGCAGTTGAGATATATAGCACGAGCAGTCTCATGAGTCTTATTAAATTATTAAATGACATGAGACCTTGAAGACTTTGCTTTTGACTTATTTACGTATAGAAAGGGAAAATTAGGTGGTGACAGATTGCCTTTTTTTTTTTTTTTTTTTTCAGTGGTTTGTGGAAATTCTAGCAAGAGATGACTTCAAATGTTGACTATAAAAATAATAACAAAATTGCCTTACATGACACTCTCGGTTATTAATTGATTTTAGTCGTGTTAACAATTTATCATGGCTAATGTTGTTTGAAAATAATTTGGGAACTGGGACAGACAATGATCTTCAATTTTTTAAACTCCCTCATAAATTGCAGCAAATTGGAAAAGCTTGTTTTGAATGGAAATGTATTTGGAGGGGCATTGCCTAATTTTATAGGAAACTTCTCATGGACAATGACTGCATTAGACATAGGTGGTAATCAAATATATGGCTCCATACCTTATGGGATAGGAAATCTAGTCAATCTTGATACCATTCGTATGGAGGAATACCAATTAAGTGGCACAATTCCTCATGACATTGGCAAGCTTAAAAAGTTACAATTACTGCACCTGTATGAAAATAGTTTACGAGGGAGCATTCCATCCTCCATAGGTAATTTAACATTATTAGCCCAACTATGGTTATACTCTAATAATTTGAAAGGTAGTATACCCTCTTCCCTTGGGAATTGTTAGAATTTGATGGTGTTGTCTCTCTTCAAAAATAAGCTCACCGGTATTTTACCTCAACAAATTCTTGACATAACCACCCTACTTTTGCTAGTCCTATATGATAACCTTTTGAGTGGTTCTTTTCCTTCATAACTGGGCAACTTGAAGACTCTTTGTGCTTGATATTTCTCCAAACAGGTTTTCTGGTGAGATTCCTAGTACCCTTGGCAGTGGTACAAGCTTGAAATGGCTTGGTATGAGTGACAATTTGTTGAGGACGTAGGTCTAGATCCAACAACAAGCCCTAACTTGCAAAGCAAGTAACGCACACACACGATAGATTTTGAATTAGGTCACCTTATTTAGGGATTCCCAATTCTCTAGAACGCAGGTTATTTAGCCTTTGCCCTAGCCCAAGCCAATCCTAAGTATAACGCTCAAGAAAAGCCGAAATAATGTCTATGGTTGTTTAGCCAAAAGACAGAGAAAACTGAATAGTACTTTGATAAATCTGATAACTTACAACCCTAATGATAATAAGCTATATATAGGAGATAGAATCCTCCTAATAAAAGGAATAGGAAAATAAAATACTAAAAGGAATAAAACTCCTAAATAGTAATTAAACTAAACTAGAATAGGAAATTAAGATAAAGTCAAAAGCCTAAAAAATAGGAAATAAAATAGGAAACTGATTTGGACACGAACTGTCACTATTCACGTCATCATTATTCACGCCATCACTATTCACGCCACTGTTCACCATCCACGTCACTGTTCACTATTCACGTCTCAGTCTCTCGCTTCTCCTAACACGGTCTTCATCACAATTCTTTCAGTGGAAGCATTCCTCCCTCCCTGAGTTCTTTGAGAAGCCTACAACATCTAGATCTCTCTCCTAACAATTTATCTGGTCAAATACTGAAATATCTTGAGACTATATCATTTTTAAAATTCTTAAATTTGTCTTACAATCAATTTGAGGGGAAAGTAACAACAAAAGGTGCTTTTAACAACAAAACAGGAATCTCACTAGCAGGGATTAAGAGGCTTTGTGGAGTTTAGTTGAAATGCACTTGCCATCTTGCCCCTCCAAGAGATTAAAGAAATAAAAAAAAATTTGAGAGTTTTGAGAGTTTTTTTTAAGATAATGCCATCTACCAACATTTGAGAGTTTTTTTTTTTTGGGTCTCGGGGAAGAATCTTTCGGATGAAAATTTCTCAAAGAGTTTTGAGGTTTTGATTACTGAGAATCCAGGAAATACACATATGTGGCTTCTATATGATTGAGTTTATTAATATATATATAAGCTATATAGAGGCAAAAATGGTCAAATTGATACAATTACTCTTGTTTTATGTTATTTGATACTAGAATTGAATCCAATGAGTGGCTGATACTTCAGGTTTAATGGATGTCATTGTCCCATTGTAAATTATTTGAATAGATCATATTATAAATACAGAATTATAAAGAACATATAATAATATCAACAAAGTTAAACACTTATGCAAAACAAAGGCAATATTTGAAGAACAACCAACATAAACTCAAGCTCATCCATGGAATGAACAAAGAAGCATAACACAGTGCACTTGCTTGTGATTACTTGTCAACTGCTTATAAGCATAAGCAGTAGACTGACCACACAAATGCTTCTACATTATTACATTATCATATTTAACAATCTATATATATATATATATATATATATATATATATATCTACTTGCTTGACAAATCAACTTCATTGCCTTCTTTACACGTTGAACCCATTTGTAGGTTGTAGAAGGATTTTCTTGACTGATTGCAATTCATGGACAACACGGCTTATATTCATTCGATCCAGTGGTGACTCCACAGAACATGCCACTCCAATTCTGACCATAGAAATCAGACATTCCTCTCGGTTCTTGTTCAATGCTTGCCTTATCCTATGGTTGTTGGCAACCATCTCTTCATTTATAAGCATTGGATCCACAATTTCCATCACCTGATCAGGTAATGTCATTCTAGCAAAACTGTGAAGATTAAAGTCTCCTTCGAACATAGCGTCTGTGGGTTTTTTCCTTGTCACCATTTCCAGTAGCAAGATCCCAAAACTGTAGACATCTCCATTTTTGGACACATCATTTCCAAGACCATACTCTGCAAAACACAAAATTCACATGAGAAAGTATATAGAGTTTGAGAAGTTAATAAGATCAGCATACTTAGAAGTTAGCAAGTATTATAGTTACCTGGAGCTGCATATCCAATTGTTCCTTTTACTCCAACGGAGCTGCTTTGATTAGAATTTGACACTTTTGAAACAAACCTTGCCAGTCCGAAATCTCCTACACAAGCAGTCATGTCACTGTCTAAAAGAACGTTGCTTGGTTTCAAATCACAATGAAGGACCTGGCTCTTGGCAGTGGTCATGAAGATATTCCACTGCAGATGCCACATCAATTGCGATGCTTATTCTTTGAAGGATGGTAAGACTTTGAATTCTGTTTTGCTCTTCCTCTGAATCTAGAGCTGGATGCAACCATTTCTCAAGACTCCCATTTTCCAGGAACTCATAAACTATAGCTTTGAAGTCGTTACCTTGAAAATCAATACTTGAGCAAGAAGTTATGACCCTGACAAGATTTCTATGACGAATATTTCTTAATGCTTTACACTCCGCCATGAAACTCTTGGAAGCTCCTTGGAATTGAAGGTTAAGTACTTTGACAGCAACCATAGCTCCATGATCAAGAATTCCCTTGTACACTGAGCTAAAGTTTCCTTGACCAATCAAGTGGGTTGGAGAAAACCCATCAGTTGCTTTGAGGAGCATTTCATAAGACACTTTCAAAAGTGATTTTTCTAGTATAGACTCAGAAGCTTGTTTTTCTCTCCTCTTTTTGAGACAACAAAATATGAAAAACATGATTATGGTTAATCCCAAGACAACACTTGCTATTGAGATTAGAATCTTGAATATCGAAGAGATCTTGTCTTTTTTCGAGTCATTGTTGGGGCATCTGGGCAGGTGCAATTTAGCTATGCCTCCACAAAGTCTATTATTAACAACCGATATTGCACTTGCATTTGTGAAAATTCCTTTCATTGGTACTTCACCCTCTAAATCATTGAATGACAAGTTTAGTTTCTCCAAAGGAAGAGTCCCCAAGAACTTTGGAATTTGACCTGAGAAATTGTTACGTGAGAGATCCAATTGTCGAATACCTCTTAAAGAACTCAATGATGGAGGAATCGATCCATGAAAGAAATTACCTTCCATGTAAAGGTTTTCAATACTAGAACAAAATCCAATTTCATTCGGAATTTCACCAGATAAATTATTACCAGACACATCGAATTCCGTCAGAACTTTTAAATTTCCAATGTCGGGAGGTATGGATCCAACCAAATGGTTTTGAGCTAGGTTTAGAGAAATTGACAAATGAGGAATATTGAAGAGTTGTTTAGGTATAGTTCCACTGAGATCATTGTGGGAAAAATTTAAAATTGACAATTGTTTCAAATTTTCTATACTGGAAGGGATGACTCCTGACAATTCATTATTTTGCAAATAAAGCCTTTCCATTAAAGACAAATTTCCAAGGGAGGAAGGAATTTCACCAGAAAGTTGGTTGTCATAAAAAATCAACATTTGTAATTTTTGAAGTTCACCAATTTCTCTAGGAATAGGTCCTGTAAATTGGTTTTGCCCCAAATCCAATAAGCTTAAACTGACAAGATTAGCTATCCCTGGAGAAATGCTTCCATACAACTGATTTTGTCCTAAGAATAATTGTTCAAGTTTAGTGGATAGATTAGCAATTGAATGAGGGAAGACTCCTCTGAACTGGTTTGCCCCTATACTTAAAGACGCCAAATTGCTACAGTTTTCCAAAGAATTTATGAAATTCATCTCATCAACTTCCCCACTTCCTAAATAGTTTTCACTGAGAAATAGTTTTAAAAGTTGTTGCATCCCTCCAAAATCAACTGACAATTTTCCAGTTAACTTGTTGCCTGTCATGTCTAAAAATCCGAGTTTTGAAGCATTGGATATAGACATTGGAATGGATCCACTAAACAAGTTATCTGAGATTCCAAAAATTTGGAGATTAGGAAGATTAAGGCCTAAATTTGATGGAAGACTTCCGTAAAGTTGATTCTCATACACAGTGAAATTAACAAGGGAAGAAAGATTGTACAAGGAAGGAGGAACCGTACCGGATAGGTTATTACTGCCAAGAAGAAGATCTGTTAAGTTGCTCAATTGATCAAATGAACCTGGAATATTTCCCACAAAAGCATTGCTAACTAAAGATATAGCTTTCAAGGACGTAAAGTTCCCAAGAAAAGGAGGGATGGCTCCTGTCAAATTGTTTTTGTATAGGGACAACAATTTGAGGTTGTGCAAGGAGACAAACTCTGGTGGAATTTTCCCTACTAGTTTGTTGCCTCCTATAGATAACTCTATGAGTCTGGAGCACTGAGATAAGTTAGCCGGAATTTCTCCAATGTGGGAGTTATTAAACAGACGTAAAGATTTTAATCTGAATAAACGTCCCAATTCATTAGGGATTTCACCTTGGATACTGTTGTTATAGAGTATGAGCTCTCTTAAAAAGCTAAGATTGCCAATATAAGGAGACAGAGAGCCAGACAAACCTCTTGAACTCAGATCTAAGGCAATGACCCTTCTATGTTTGTGACTGCATGTGATTCCATCCCAGTCGCAGAAATGGCGAGAATTGTTCCAAGAGTTGAGTACTCCTTGAGGGTCCAAGATAATCTTTGACTTGAAGGCCTTCAATGCAACTTCATCGGTCTCATTTTGAGCTGAGTTTCTAGTTGGGAAGGTACTGGCAGAGAAAGCAACAGGTACAGCAAGAATCACTAGTGTGGTGCAAAATAGAACAAGAGATTGAAAGTGAACTGAAGAGTAGTTAAAGCTTGTATTCATTTTTTAAATAACCAGATTCCCTCTCTGTTTGCTCTGTGTGAGTTTGAGCTAGCTTTGCTTCTGCTATATGTATATATATATATATATATAGTGGTGTAAACTCAAATACATGCTCCATAGAAGTGTCTTAATCAAAGGGAAAAAAACTTGCCAAATGTGTCCAAAATTCCAACTGTGTTAATAATTACAGATTTGCAAAAATCCCATTTCAACGTTTGATCCACGTTCCCACAAGGAGATTGTAATTTTTGATATATTCTTTGCTTGCCATGTCAAATATTCCACTTCCATCTCATCATATACAGATACCAACCGTGATGAATGGGGAAGAAATTTTGATTCAAGTCTGAAAATTATGTATGAACTTTGATTAAGTAAAGCCAAGAAACCATAGACTTCTGTCAATCAAAGGAGTGTCCAATGGGTAATTATATGATTTGATGGCTGCATTTTTTTCCTGACAAAGACACAAAGTTATGGACTCATGAAAAGTGAAAACTACATATGAAACTCCAAGGATGTTGGTGAGTGGTTTTACACTATTCTTGAAGATTTTATTAAATCAAGTCCCTCCAATCTGGTATGAGTGGAATTCGATCCCGAAATCTCTTACACAAATATAAGGAAATTTGTCAGCTAAACTATAGTAAGACAACAAGGTCTTATGTCATTGATCAAAATCAATGCAGAAAAAACCAATATGAATTGTTCAATTGTTGTATTAATTGCTGTACTGGGTTTTGTTTGATTTGACTCAAAGCTACCTTAGCAACCAATTTGTGGAAATTCTTGCCACAAAAAAGAACAATGTTGACTATCAAGAAATAAAGTTGGATCACTCGTACCAATATGCTTGTGGACTGGTGTATCATGCATTGAATCATGTGAACTGGAAATCTAAGACGCCAAAGTTGTCTATCAAAACTGGTTTGTGGAAATGTTGGATCACTTGTCACTTTTTATAGGGAACCTCAGTCAGAGGAATCAGAGGTTTTAAATTCTTGATTATCCTCGACAAAATTTATAACAAGAAGAATTATATATCTGAAAAATTGATACATGTCCCCATAATTTAATTTGTTCTAAATATTTGGTATCATGTGAACAATAATCTTCCTAGTCTAAAAACTTGGATAAACTCATTTTAATGACTTGCCAAATGAAACTTATCATAAATCCTAAAACACATTTTAAACGAAACGTATTTTCATTATTCTTCATTTTGTATTAAAAAAAATTCTCTCTCTCCTTCCAACTTTTCTTTTCCCAGGCTTTCAATTTGTTTTTGCATATTACTAGAATTTTTTTTACATGGATCTTACCAAGAATATCATTAAAAAAAAGCTCTTTAATATCTGTAATTCCACACTGCATAGATGATACCAGTAAATTCTACTTTAATTTGTGAAAAGCCAGAGTAATCATACATTATAACAAAATAACTGAGTAATAGTAATATGATTAATAAAAGCAGAAGTCTTTGGCAGTTCTGCATCAGTCCAAGGATCTTTCAAGTTCTCCTGTCTACAATCCGGTTAAACAGCCGACTATCCTTATAGGAAGCTAAACAACCGCCAGTTGTATAAGTGAAAACTTTCTATTTCCTGTTCAAAGATGCATCAAGAAGACGATGTCAATAATATGAGCATAATCATTCCAAATGTCTGCACAATTCAAAATGCTATTACTTCCTAATCACAAACCTAGGGATAATAAATAGTTTAATTTCAATGGGAAAATGAGCTCAAGCCATAAAAGTTTTATTTTCGATTTGTTGTATCATAAGATGCAATATCATATAAACAAACAATGAAGACATATAACTGACCTTTTGCTCTTCATTGGGTAAATCAATCCTCTCTTCTCCAGACTTTTAAACCGATCTTTTACAAGTGTGCTACAACCCTTCATTTAATTTAAAAAAGAAAAAAAGAGATAATTTAAAAATCAAATTCATTATTAGAAAGAAAAATAAAGATTAATTTAAAAAAAAAAAAAAAAAAAAAAGGAGAAAGTCAGCATACCTTCAGCTTACGGAGAGATCCATTGATTTCTTCAGATAATAGGACTTGAGTAGGAGCTGGCACAAATCTGAAACAAAATTGGCAGTCAGTACATATATGGTGCACATAAAATTTTTCATTTCCAAAGTTTTGAGAACATCATACTTGTGCCTTCCCAAGCGTGGTGGACGAGTCTTTAGTCTTTCTTGCTTAGCTACAAATCGCCGTATAAGTCTTTTTTGCTTCTCCTCATCTTCTTTGGCTATTTCTTGAATGATATCTGGCAAGCTGCAAGCAGAAGAAGAAAGCTATAGTAAGATTGACGTCTGCAGAAAATAAATGTTAGTAGACACAAAATTAATCATCTTACCCGTCAATTTGTTTGGATACTTCCTCCACCTTTTTTGCTTTTGCTTCTTTTTTCTGCACTTCTTTAAGTTTAGCTCTCTTATTCAACTTAACTCGAGTAACCCTCTTTGTCTTTATTGATCTACAGCATGGTATTGAACACAATGAATTCACACAATCTAGTTTTCATCATATTTGATTATTCGGCTCTGATGCTAAGTATACAAAAAACGTACTAATCCATATTTGATAAACAGATAGATAAGGAATGGCACATATTAAGACAAAGTTGTAGGTGCTGTACAACAGTGCTCTTTTTGGAGGAGCTTTTATTGTCAATAATGGAATTGAATAGAAACCAAATGACTACATTTGACAAAATGAATCAAAAGTAAATAACTACAATAGACATATAACAATAGTACAAAACAAAGTTTACCTGTTCTCATGTGCACTATCTTCGTTTTTGCTCAAATTCTCTGCGTTTCCATCATCATCACTTACATTATCCACCTCAAGGAAGTACCTCTAAAAGTAAATAAGATTTGTAAGGTTCTGCTTAAGGCATATAATTTAAAGGTTATACAATGTATAATTATTTGTTGGGGACCATTGCACAACTACAATACTCAATTTGCAGAACTCTAAGCAAATCACAAATATATGAAATCAACATGACTTACATCTTCGTCATCAATAGCTTGTCCAGGAACAGTAAATGGAACTGGCTCAGGACCCAATTCATTTTGATAGACTTTCTGCATTTCTTCTGCAACAGCTTGAGCTAATGACTCCTGAAGTGACACAAAGGAAATATAATTGTTTACTTTCTTGGAAAGAAAACAGACACGGAAAACATTTATAGATATCAAACATTGAGAAATTACCTGATGACTTTCATACGTGGGATTGAACGAACATCCCGGAGCCTCAACTTCTACTGCTGGAATAACTGAAGGTTTTGATACCTGTCAATGACTCTATCATCAAGTAGTTTCCATTTTGAAACAGAAAAGAAAAATGCACTGCATTCCGGAAGAAATTTCAAACAATACTCCACATAAATTTGAGCGTTGTTTTCATGATTAAAACCAGCTTAGAAGAAACAGAACTCGTGATTTACAAGCCAGATAAAGGACAAAAAACAAAAACATTAAGAGGCATACAACCATTTTTCTCTATGTAAGCATCCAGAGGTGATCGCTATTGCATTTAAATTATCAGTAACAATGGCATACCTTTTTAGACTTGTCGTCACCTTCACCTGCAAGATGCAGGGATAGCCTATAAAAACATTTTATCGCTAAATAGAAGCTTATACAAATACTAAAAATGTTGATGTTATCGGATGTTACCTTCATTTGCCCATATGTCAACCATGCCTGAAGCAATGACACTATCATCCTGAGAGAAAATAAATTGAAAACACATAATTAGATTTAGTTGAATACCAAAATACATTATATTCCCACAATTGCCTACCTTGGGACAATCTTGAGTCGCATCTTTTTCCTTCGACACGTCTTTCTGTTTTCGCTTGGATTTCTTCGGCTTAGACTTCGACGATGGCACTGCTTGAACAAAGGGGTTCTTCAGCAGCACACTGTCAGTGCGTAGTACCTTTTCTCTATGTTTCTCAATCTTCCGCTTCACAGAGAGATCTGACATGATAAATTAGAGCGATTAAGATAAAAAGAAACTAATTTAAATGACAATACTACAAAAGAAACGAAGTGAAATACTGACTGCAACACTCTTTACAAGGGAAAAGAATCCAAAAACATATATAGTTATGCTTAGAAAGTACTTTTTGTATTTTTGATTCTGAAAGCCAATTTGTTAACACGAAAAAAATAAAAGAATTTTTCTCAATGCAACAAGTTCAAAATTTTGGTTCCAAGCAAAAGCCAAAAAAAAAAAAACCATTGCCTTCAAAAGAAAATTTGTTACTTTTTGAATCCTAATAGCAATATTCATGAGTTCACAACTTTATTCTCTTCATATAGTTCATATCAGCATCTCTGGAGATTTCTAGCTACAACTTCAACACCATTCTTGCTATCAAATCCAAAATATAAACAAACAAAAAACGAAATTCTATAATTCAAACTCAAACTATGAATTCTCCAAAACAACAATTTTTAATTAAAAAAAAAAACACTCCTTTCCAATAATCCAAGATAAACAGAAAACGTAAAACAAACAAAAAAAAAAAGGATGCAAAAACAAACCCACATAAAATAAAAGCATAAAGTTACCTTTGGAGTTGTCTACGTAGAAAAGGGAGTCGTTTGGCAGCTGAGAAAGAGAACCGCCAGAGAGGGCGTCCTTGGTGGATTTTTCAAAGAAGTCTTCAATGTCTTCTGTGCTTATGTTGGCTCTCCACGCTTTCTTCCCCTTCCTCGAGCTCTTCGCAATCTTCCCCATCTCTCTCTCTCTCTCTCTCTCTCTCTCTCTCTCTCTGTATCTCTCACTGTGTGTGTGTTTTCGTTTGTTCTCCGAGTCTGCGGAGCCTAGTGAAGGAAATCGAAGAGAGGGAGAAGAGGGTTTTTGTTTGTCGTTGGGATCGGGCCTCTTCATGGGCCGGACTTGTTGAACTTGTACAATTTCTTCATGTACCGTTTACGTTCCTAAGTACAACCCGCTTACTACTGCGACTACAATTTTTTTTTTTTTTTTTCATAGAAGAATTAAGAAAAATAATTTGATCGATAGTCTGTCAAATCTTACGAAATTAAACATTAGTGACGTTATTGCGCGTCATGGATAGTTACTTCTACTCCCACAACACGAGATAGATCTCCCTGCATAATAATTACAGCCACTCTTTGATTAAGTGATTGTGTACAATAAACCTAAAATCACACTTTGATTAAGTGGTTGTATATAATAAATCTAAAACTAAGCCTAGAATCTATTTGTTTTTAAATGCAAACACCCCGAAATAAAATAAACATTAATGATAGATATCTCATCTTCAATTTCAAGTTGTGAACATATATGCCACGTTACATTAATTGCCCATGCATTATTAAGAATAATCGACAAGGTGTTAAGGGACAATGATGCTAAAGATCTATTTCAATTAATACACATCAAAAGTGATTTAAATCGAGAATCCAAAATTTTGTTGTACAGAATAACATGTAAAAATTTAAATTTTTTTTTTTAACAGTTTAAGAGTAAATGTAAAGGAATAAAGTAAATAAAAAGTTTATATTTATTCGTTCTATACACGTGAAGTTATACATTGATTTATTAGAATAATAATTATGAATTATTTTTAGTTAAATTTTATATTCAACAATTAAACTCATAATCCGAAATTCTTTAACGAATCTAACACTTAAAAACTTAATAAAAATCCAAACAATTACATCAAAATAAGAAAAAGAAAATCCCCAACCAGTAAATAAATTAAGATCTATTAAGATTTTGATATCTGTTTTATCAAAAATTGGAACATTTTTATTTCGAAAATAAAATAAAATGGGAACATTCATATATCATAGACAGACTCGAAAGTTACCAATTAAAGATTTGAGTAGTTTTTCTATCTCCAATTCAAAGCTTGACATATCACGTACGTAGCTGAATGGTATTTAAATAATTGAGTAATTATCGACAAACTTTCTATAATACCACGTCTACCTTATAGTGGTAAGTCCCACTTTATTTATAAAAATATAAATATAAAATTTTTTAAATTAACCACTATAATTTATACATCATGTTAATTACAGAGTTATTAATAATTAGGGTAATTATTAATTTGGTCTCTAATTTTTAGGGAATCATTAATTTTTTAATGCAGTTTCGTTTATTAGTATTCTTGGACCCTAACTTTCTGAAAATATATCAATTTGGTCCTTCTGTGAGTCAACCGTTAGTCAAACTTAACGGTTTTAGGGATATTTTTGTCTTTAAACCTATTAATAGGTCAACAATATTTTTTTTGTACAATGACATATCTACCCCTAGTTAAAAATTTAAAATAAATTAAATTAAAAAAATTAGTTAGATCTTCACCGTTCATCAAGATTGATAGACAGTGAAGATTATATTGAGATTTTTTTAAAAAAAATTGAAAATTAAAAATCAAATTTTTTTAAATTTTTTTTTTTTTTTTTGTTCTTGGTAAAGATCCAAATTGGATCTCCATCGTCCATCTAGATTGATCTCCACTAAGAACACCAAAAAAAATTAAAAATAAAATTTGATTTTTAATTTTCAATTTCTTTTTTAAAAAATTATAATATAATCTTCACCGTCCATCAATCTTGATGAACGGTGGAGATCCATTTAAAAAATATTTTAGATTTTATTTTTTAAATATTAATTTGAAATGACTATATTACCCTTCTAATTATTAATAATCTTTTTAAAAATTTGAGGTTAAAATTATAATTTTGACTCATTTAAATAGAGTCAATGACAAATCGGTCTTTTTGCCAATTTTGTTAAGTTTGACCGTTAGAAAATTAATTAAAGCGACCAAAACGATACATTTTAAGAAAGTTATGACCCAAGGATACTAATAAATGAAACTATATTAAAAAATTGATGATTTCCTAAAAATTAGGGACCAAATTAATAATTGTCCTAATCATTATAAAAATTTGCACCTTCACTTTTAGTTTAGTAGTAATGGTGTACCTATGATGAGGTGACGACTGGCATGGTTTGGAATCGCATCATATCATTAAAATTTAAATGTGGGGAGATTTCTCATGTTTACTATAAGAGTATTTATCTAGGTCAAATTAGTAGTGTTTGATATCGGCTAGTCCTGTCAAACACCAAAACTAGCCTCTTTCGTGTGATGTGAAAGTAGTTATATAGTTTAATATTATTGTTTGATCTCGTTAGATCTCCGCAAATACCGAAATCAAACTTTTTGTGTGTTGTAAGAGTAGCTACCCGGATCGCACTACTAATAATTGATTGTTAGATATTAGAGACCATGAATCACTTTTAAGAAATAATAATAAGAGTAAACAATGCCTACTTCCCCGATATTTGCTCAATTACAGGTGAATGTAACTTTTAGATTTATTGACAAAGACCTCATTTGTCGTTAGTTAATTTTAGTCAAACTAAACATGCACATGTGTATTTTCGTCTTTTCATGCTTTTTAAATTTTATTTTATTAAATATTTTTTTTAAAAAAAAAAAATTTATCCCTCCATCTTTGAGATGATGGACGATTAAGACTTATTTAATTTTTTTTTAAATAACAATTATAAAAATAAATAAATAACTGCAGATTGGATCTCCACTATCCATCAAAATTAAAAAAAAAAATTTGAAATTTAGAGATCCAATCTGGAGATTGAATCTACCAAGAAAAAAATATTTTAAAATTCGCTTGATCGCTGGATCTCACGCAACGAACCCAGAATCTTTTGCGTTTTTCAACGAACCTAGAAGATTCTAAGTTATTTGAACCAGGTGGATCCAGGGTGGATCATCCACCGTGGATCTCCACCTTTCTCCCTCCCACTATTTTTTTAAATAAATAAATAAATTTTAGATCTTCACCGTCCATCTCAGGTGAGATAACGGTAAAGATCTAAATTTATTTTTTTATTTAATAATTTTAAATATTATTTTAAGTGTATTTTGATATTTTTAAAGGTTAAACCTGATCAACCGTTAAATTTAATAAAATTTAACTAATAACCGGAGAAATCATTATTAATAAACGATAAAGTTAACTCCGGGAGAAAAAATAAAGTAGTTCAGGTGAATTTACCTCTAATAAAAATAACCAAAACTACTTTTGTAAAAAAAAAAAAAAAGTTGTCTGATATTTCTAGTGCTGCTCCTAGGATACATAAAATCCAATGGATGATCACTAACAAGCATGTGGGGGCACACAAACACACACGCGCGCGCGTTGGTAGAAGTGAAAAAAAAAAAAAAAAAATCCTGAAACATGCGGCAGGCACACATCAAAACCATGTCCACGTATGGTGGTAAGTGAAGCCTCTGGTTTTAAAGTAACTTTCAGTGTTCCAAGAAAAAAGTGAAAACTTAAATCCAGGGGCCACTTTAATAAGGCCCAAAAGCACTCATCTCAACATCACATTTTTTTTGTCATCTATAAAACTACCAACCTTCACTTGCTAAAATATTTTAACTTTTCCCCAAGTATTTGCTGATTAAAGAGAAGAAATCAAAGAAGAAAATGGAGGCTGTTCAGTCCTGGGTTTCAGATCACAAGCTCACCAGCATAGGTAAGTAGTAGCATATGCATGATTTGAGAAAGTGCTTTTGTGTCTAATCATAAAATTTTAAAGTGCTTTTATTGATGCATAATAGTAAGTGATTATATATATATATATATATATATATATATATATATATATATTTGATGTGCATGTGTGATGTGTTTGATTTACAGGAGGAATATGGGCATCAGCAGTTGGGGCATCACTAGCTTATACACGCTCCAGAACTCCTCTTAAGCCAAGCCTTAGGCTTATACATGCCAGGTATATATATATATATACACCCATTATATTCATCTTCACTTTTTTTTTTTTTTTTAACTTTGTTTTTCAAGGTCTAGATAATGTCATAACTGAGATATGGGAAAGTGCTTTTTTTGGGTGATGAGATTTGAGATGTGTTATGTGGTTTTTGTGTTGTGACAGGATGCATGCACAAGCCATAACACTGGCAGTGCTTTCAGGAGCAGCAGCTTATCACTACTATGAGAAGAATCACAAACAAGCAGGAGAGAATCGAGTCCTAGACAATTCACCAAATTGATTTTTTTATTTATTAAAGAATTATCAATTTGGCTCTTTAATTAATTTATGCTTTTATGTTGTATGAGGAATTAATATTATGATATAATTCCTATCGATCGATAATGATGATAATTAAATGTAGTAGTGTACTCTGTTAATGTACTTTTCTATGAGAAACTTTTCTCAAATTAATAATAATTCTATGTTTATGTTCATTTATTTCTTAAAATTATATTGCTTTTTTTAACATATAGTATAGGTGATCAAATAATATTATTAGAGCAGTGTTCTTTCTTTCAAAAAAAATATTATTAGAGCAGTCAAGAATGGAAAAGTAATTAAAGAACTTAAAAGATCCTCTTCTTATTTAAACTTTACCTATTTTATTTTTATTTTTTATTATAAAATTTATGATTTGTTGTTTATAAAGTCGTAAAGGTAAAGAGAATAAATTTTAAATTTCTAATAATCAATTAATAATAATATTACACATCCACTCATTATTCAAGTGGTTAGTGGTAATGTCTTTCTATCTTAGTGACGAGGAGGATTCAAGTCTCACCATACATATTTATCAGGATGTGTGTGTAGTTTTTTCCCACACTTAGTGATGAGGGTTCAAGTGTCACTATGTGCATTTATCAGGATGTGTGAGTAGTTTTTTTCGTTATTATGAAAATAGATATATCTCGTAATGTGAGTAGATATCTGAGCAACGCGTTTAGTTATTAATCTTGATAGATTAATTGACTTACTCATATGTGGTTATTATATTTTAATTTGATGGGGAGAATAATACTAGACAGATAAAATGAATTAACTAATTAATTAATAAAAAAATAAGTATTATTAGAATTATTAACCAATTCTTTTTTTATTAATAAAAAATATAGGAAAATCTCCTGGTACCGGTCATTATCTTATATATATAGCTTTGTTGTTGGACTTGGACCACCAAACTTAGAAATCTGACCACACCATTTTCACTTTCTCCGCCAACCTAAGAAATTGATGACATTTTTCAAGCCATCTGATGATAATGATGATCAAGCAAGTTCTCTGATCGATCATCAAAGGTGATCATATCGAATGGGGCCCTATAATTTATGTGTGGAAGTGAAGAATCCCACAAGTTTTTTTGTCAGGAATAGTAAATATGAAATGTACAAAATCCAAATGTAGTTTAGTAAGACGTAGAGCACTTCAAATGTACTTTTTCCTCACAAGAAAATGTTCAGGATTCTACACTAGGAAACTTTCGTGTGTATGGTATCAAAAATATTGTTTAGAGAGACAAAGCTAGGGAGAGAGGGAGATCAGCTGCGGAATCTCGTACATTTTTTCGTGCAGGAATCTTCGATTTGTAATGGTGTAAATTATTATATACGCGTTTGTGTTGTAAAAGAGTGGTTAACATGGGACGTGCTTGCCTTGAAGTTATTTGCTGTTGTAAGGTTGGAAAGTCCCTTTCTTCTTCCTAACAAAGCCTTTGTTTATGGTATTTCTTTATACTTCACTCAATAACACATTGCCCACCAACTTCTCACATTTTCTTGATCTTTAAAATTAAATTGACAATCCTGCCCCCATACACAAAATATTCTCTTATACTTTTGGGTTTTAAATATATTAAAACTTGAAGTTGGAAAATTAATAAAGAGTAATAATAGGATCGGATTAGAATTATAAAAATGGAAAGTTCTTATATTACTTTGTTGGAAATTTGTGGTGAGCAAAATTATTTTGTCATATTACATTTAATAACTTCACAATCTTTTAAGGTTTACGTGTGTAGTTTCAATTTATATTCGTGAAGTTTTTTTTTATATTTCAATGATCGTTTTCTTCTTTTAAATGTATTCATATGATCAGAATATTCTTTAACAGTTCAACGATGATACGAATTTGTTTTGAAACATAAAACCCATTAATTATAAGGTCTATGTATTTCCCAATTATATATATATATATATGATCCCTAATAATTCACAAGGGTTAGTTAGGTCATTTCATTTCAAATTAAAATATGCCCACCTCACATATGCCTGCAATCATAATAGCTAGCTCCCTTTATCATCTTAATTTAAATATTGACAGAATAATTAGGTCTAACAAACCTAATAGTATTATTGACATATTAAGCCTTTAAAAAAAATTTAAAAATAAAATAAAATGTCAAGAGTTTATAAATCGAGTTCAAAAGAAGAACCTTCTCCTCCATTATTTATATTTTGTTTCTTCTTCTTCTTCTTCTTCCTCCATTGTTTCTGTTTTATAAAGTTCTTGAAATATTGGAGGAGGCAGATGATCATGGATTGCTCTGTGTGCACAACAATGCCATTTATTCTAAGGCCACCAAGAAACACCATTTGTGGGGCTTGCTATGAAGGAGCTAGAGCTGTGATCTCATTGATGAACAAGCTTGAAAATGATAAATTTGGAGCTGCTGAAAACAATAATATTAATAATAATCATAAAGCCAACAACAGTTCTCTGGTTTCTTCCCCAAATTCTTGTAAGGCAAGCTCTATTTTTCATGTTTTTTCCTTTTTTTCTTTTCTTCTTATAATATATATATATATATATATATGTTGTCTAGTTGATAATTTATAATTTTTCAGTTCTTATATCTTTAAAGGGTTTTGCTATATTTATGTGAATTATTGTAACTCAAGTCTATCTAATAGTGAGTCCATTAATCTTTTAAGAATATATTTATTAATTTTTCAATGTCTATTACAAATTTGACAGTTGGTAAAAAATAATATGACCAAAACCAACAATCTCATTAACACAAGTCTGAGGGTTTTATTAATGGGAAACCTCAACTTACGTCTTCAAATTATATATATAAAAAACAGGTTTCAAGTATGGATTTTCATAAACTTTTTCATGTGAGATCCCAATTTATATTTATGCATATTCAAATTATAATATATATATATATATATATATATATATTAAAATATCCAATTAGAATCTAGACATTAAAACTATCGCTCAATGTAGTTCGAGTTGCCACCATCACAGTTAGTATGTAAACAAATAGAAAAATCTAAGCATCAACTTACATGTATAATTACAACTTTTGTTAGAATATAATTCTCTAGTTTTTGTCTCCACTAAATTTCTTTAACCCATTCTCTGTTTGGGTCAAATCCACTCATTAGGGCCTCAAGCCCAAACAAAGTATATTGATTGATTTTTTACAGAGGACTGCTAAATACATCCCATTTTTTTTCTTTTTTTCCCTCATCAAATAATGCTATGCCCCTAATAGAATACAATGAGTTTGATTAACTTGTGCTGAATGCATTTGAAACATGAACTAATTTGATCTTTACACAGTTCAAAATTGTATATGTTAAAACATGTTTTCTTTTGCTCTGTTTTTGTGTTAATGTCAGCCACTTGCAAATCTTCCAAAATGGGTGAATAGTATCAAAGAGTTAGAAGATGAGCTGAATAAGAAAATAAATTTCCTGAGTGGATTTGTTGCTGCTTTCAGAGAACAATTTCACACTGATATACAACTCATCCCTGCCAATAATGGGCCTCCTCTTCCTGCACATAGAGCCTTGCTGGTATATAATTCTCTCTCCATTATTTTTTCTACAGTGTATATATATATATATATATGCGCATGTACGTGCGGACGTGCCTGCATAAAAAAAAAACTGTGTAGAGTTGCTTTGAAACGTCGTAAAGTAATTGTATGTTTAATTACGTCCAAATTTTTGAAAAATATATACAGACATCAGTCGTATTTGGACGAGTATTAATTTAAATATAGGTAGATTCATTAGTTTATGTTTAAATCAGGTTTCTAACAGATTTCATAAAGGTTTAAGATGAATTTCGAAATACATGTCGTTAATTCTAAGTGTTGTATACATTATTATATAGGCAGCAAGATCAGAAATCTTCAAAAACATGCTGGATTCAGATGGGTGCAAATCTCCACCAAGTGACACAATTACATTGCCTGAATTGAACCATGAAGAGCTTGAATCTCTCCTGGACTTCCTCTACAGTGGAAACCTGTCACCAGAGAAGGTGGAGAAGCATGTCTACTCGTTGTTTCTGGCTTCCGACAAGTACGAAATCCCATACTTGCACGAATGCTGCGAGCGACACATGCTTGGCTCCTTGGACTCATCCAATGCTCTTGATGTTCTGGAAATCTCAGATGTTTGTTCCAATAAGACATTGAAGGACACTGCCTTGAATTTCATTGTCAAGAACATGGAAGACATTGTTTTCTCAGCTAAATATGAAGCTTTTGCCCCCAAGAATCCTCACTTGTGTGTTCAGATTACAAGGGCATTTTTCATGGATGCCAAAACCAGAAGAATCAATAATGCTGTTTGATTTTATTAATTATATATTACAAATTAATAAGAATGTGTACATGGAATGTTAAAATGGATTCGTGATCAATAAAATAAAATAATAATTATTTTTTTATTCTGAATATATACAAATTGCATATGATCATCATTTGTAGTTATATATATATATATATATATATATATATATATATATATATATATATATATTGTGAAGTTGAGATATGCCTCCGACAGCAAATTCCCTGTGAGTACACCTTACCATATAATTAAACATATTAATTAATTAGTATTTTAATAGTTTAATACTGCATTTAATTGAATTAGATAATTATCCTTCTAGATCATAATTAACTTTTCAAAAATATTATTATTATTATTATATTTTTTTTATATCTACTATGGTAATATTATTCCATGTTTCCTGGAATTGTTCCCCACAGCTTCAGATTAATATGAATTAATTAAGGGAAAAGAAGCTTAAGGTGTCACGACCCGGGCCCTAGGTCGTGGCAGAGTTGTAAATAAAATCAATAGTTTTAAATTTGACTTTATTAAAATTTCATAAAAACCATAATAAATTTCTTCTAATACTCCGGAGTATCAAACAAAACGGAAATCTGTTTACAAAAAAAAATATTTCCAAATTTCAAAAGTCAACACCAAATAACCCCACAGATATGTGATCACGAGTTAGAATTCATGGATTCAATTTCCAAGATAATAATCATATTGAAACATGCATAAATCCTGAAGTCCTAATCATCCACAACTAATAGATTTGCACATCAACATACCTAACTCATAAACTGAGTTATCTCAACATTTGTTATAGGTCCATAACAAATACAAATCATTTAATCAATACAAATCTCAAATAACATAAATTTAATAACTAATATCAGAAATCTAATCCTTAGATCTCACAAGCCTTCACCCACATCAACTAACGATCTTCTAATCCGCGTGGGCGCTCCCTGGGGGGAAAAGAAAATAAAAAGGGGTGAGCTAAAAGCTCAGTAGGGTATAATCCCCGATAATGTATGTGGAAAACATCATTTTTATAAAGTCATGGGATAATCCTGCATGGTTAAATACTTTCACAAAATTTTAAGTAAACAGTAACACTTTCCTTCAGAAAGTAATATCAACACGTCCACTAGTCATACCCGGTGGCCTATCATTTTAAATAAAACATTCATACTTGAAATGAAAACATTTGGCTCACTGTGACCCTGGTACTACCCTCATATACAAGGTGTACGTACCAGAAAATACCCTGCGCAGTCCCCGACATAAAGTCGTATAATAATATATAATATAATGACTAGGACGGTTACCTTTTCAAAATCACCAAACCATTTAAATAAATCCACCATGCATCCCATATGTAAACTCATCATTTTTAATAAAATTTCGGCAGCATAACGGCTGTTTTTATCAAAATCCCAAAATACAAAACCTGAATAAAAATCATATTTTCCACACAATAGATTCCAATTTATTTCTCAAATCAATTCCACAATTCAAATAAAGATTTCCTCAAACTTTCACAATCAATTTATATCCAAACCTTTTAAGGAAAATATTCTTAAAATTTAAGTTTGAAACCCCTACCTCGTGTAAGCTACCAGTTTCTCGCAGTGGCCTCGATTTCAAGCCTAATTATCCCGATCGGTAAAATCTACACGAGAATACAATTATTTAATATATATACGGCGGCCATATAATACAATCAACTTCAAAATAATATCCTACACTTAAAACGAATACGTAAACGGGTTCGGAATAAAATTCTAAGTTCGGGAGGTCGGAAACTTACCCCCGCCGTACGTGGCGGCCGGCGGCGACTTTCTGAAAACTTTTCGGCGAACTCCAAAAATGGTCGGGTTTTGTTCGCCTCGTCTCCCTCGTCAATGTTTATAACTGTGGCCGGAGTGGGAAATGGCTAGAATCGCCGGAATCGGAGGTTTTCCGAATTGGAAAATCCCTAACTTTCTCCACCAAATCGGAGACTCAAACGGCCATGAAAATCTCCAAAGTTGGTACCAATAGATTCTATGTTGCAAGAGCTTTCTATTGGTACCAAGAACGAGCGAAACGGAGGTCGGACGTGGGAGGAAATCAAGGTCAAAGTCATCGAAAAATTTGAAGAAATAGAGAGAAACAATGGCTGCTGGTGGTCGCGTGAGGAAGACGAAGTTGACTAGATATAGGACTGGAAAAGTTCCGTTTTGTCCCTCAACGTTTAGAAATTACAATTTTAATTGCCAACTTTCAAAATATACCTTTTACGTCCTCACACATTCTTCAAAAGTTTTCAAAAGATTTCAAATACACCATTCATAATAATTTAAAATAAAATTTGAAAAGTGAGATTTTACATTCTACCCTCCTTAAAAGAATTTCGTCCCGAAATTCAAAGTACAACCTCAAGCTGAATCTCAAACAAGTGAGGGTATTTATAATACATTTCAGATTCTAACTCCCAAGTAGCCTCATCTCCCGTATGATTTTGCCATAGCACTTTAACCATACGGATTTCTCGATTTCGCAGCACTTTGATCTCTCTCGCCAGGATTCGCACGGGTTGTTCCTCATATGTCACATTTTCTCTCAGAGGAATCTCCGAGTGGGGAACAATGTGAGATGGGTTTGCGGTGTACTTTCTCAACATGGACACGTGGAAGACATTATGAACATGTCCCAACTGAGCTGGCAAATTTAAGCGATAAGCAACCTGCCAAACTCTCTCAATAATCTCAAATGGCCCGATGTATCGAGGAGCTTACATGCCTTTAACTCCAAATCGAGTTACACCTCGTATAGGTGTCACTTTCAAGAAAACATAGTCACTAATCTCATATTCCACCTCATGACGGTGAAGATCAGCATAACTCTTTTGGCGACTTTGGACCACTTTAAGCCTTTCTTGAATACTCCTTACTTTGTTCGTAGTCTCTTCAATAATCTCTGGCCCAATAGTAATCTGCTCGTCTAGTTCAGCCCAACACGAAGGTAACCTACAAGGCCTTCCATAAAGAGCCTCATACGGGGCCATACCGATACTAGCCTGATAGCTATTGATATAAGCAAATTCCACCAAAGATAGGTGCTCGCCCCAATTCCCTCCAAAGTCCAATATACAAGAACGGAGCATATCCTCCAATATCTGAATAGTCCTCTCAGACTGTCCATCAGTTTGGGGATGATGGGCGGTACTAAGGTTCAATTCAGTCCCTAAGGCAGTCTGTAAGGCTCTCCAAAATCTAGAAGTGAAACGTGGGTCTCTATATGAAATAATGCTGGAGGGTACACCATGTAACTGAACAATATTCTCCACATAGAGCCTGGCTAACTTATTAAGCTTGTAGTCCTTCCTTATAGGTATGAAGTGAGCTGTTTTTGTTAGCTGGTCCACAATAACCCATATTGCATCATGTCTCTGTGGAGTCAACGGTAATCCTGTCACGAAGTCCATGGAAATCTTATCCCACTTCCACTCAGGAATTGGTAATGGTTGAAGTAACCCTGACGGTCGTTGATGTTCAGCTTTCACCTGTTGGTATACCATACACTTAGCAACAAATTCAGCTACCTCTCGTTTCATTTCGATCCACCAGTATTGCCTCTTGAGATCATGATACATCTTTGTGCTATCTGGATGTACCACAAACTTGGACTTATGGGCCTCAGCCAACACATCTCTTCTAAGTTCTGGATCGTTGGCAACTACCACTTTTCCTTTATAATAAATAAATCCATCTGCCTTAATTTCCCAACCCTCCAGATGCTCACCATTTATCAAACGATTCCACAGAGTTCTCAATTCTTCATCCTGCCATTGACTCTGCTTAACCCGTTGCAGGACACTAGGTGTAGCCACCACATTGTAAACACGAGTTGTTACTTCGTCTTCTTGTAAACACAGATCATAATCTCTAATGACCATAGTTCTCTTCCAATCCTCCAATGCCAAATTGGCCAAAATTTCATGAGATTTTCTACTCAAGGCATCTGCAACCACATTTGCCTTGCTAGAATGGTACTGAAGGTTAAAATCATAATCCTCCATGTACTCAATCCATCTCCTTTGTCTCAAATTTAGATCCCGCTGTGTAAAAAGATATTTCAGACTTTTATGATCTGAATAGATGTCAAACTTTACTCCATAAAGGTAACATCTCCAAATTTTTAATGCAAAAATCACAGCAGCAAGCTCCAAATCATGGGTAGGGTAATTCTTCTCATGCGGTTTCAATTGACGGGAGGCGTAAGCCACTACCTTTCCGCCTTGCATCAGAACACCACCTAAACCAGTACCTGAGGCATCCGTGTATACTACGTAGGGTTCATTGCTATCCGATACTGTAAGGACAGGTGCTGTGGTTAATCTTTGCTTCAATTCCATAAATGAGGCTTCACAATCTTCATTCCATACAAACTTTACATTCTTCCTCGTCAATTGGGTCAATGGCATAGCAATCCTTGAAAAGTTCTCAACGAAACGGCGATAATAACCAGCTAGGCCAAGAAAACTACGAACTTCTGTGACGTTTGTTGGTTTCTCCCATTGAAGGATAGCTTCCACCTTTGCAGGATCCACAGATATTCCTTCTTGGGAAATCATATGACCCAAGAACCTGACTTTGGTCAACCAAAAATCACATTTGTCTTTCTTAGCATAGAGCTGATTCATTCGAAGTGTCTACAGGACTATATTCAAATGATCTACATGCTCTTCACAAGTTCTGGAATAAACCAAAATATCATCGATAAACACCACAACAAATTTATCCAGGTAAGGCCTGAAAATTCGATTCATGAGGTCTATAAAAGCTGCAAGAGCATTAGTTAACCCAAACGGCATAATAAGGAACTCAAAATGACCATAACGGGTCCGAAAGGCTGTTTTAGGAATATCCTCTGCCCGAACCTTCAATTGGTGATAACCGGATTTCAAATCAATCTTCGAGAAGAATTTTGGTCCTCCGAGTTGATCAAACAACTCATCTATCCTGGGTAAGGGATACTTATTCTTTACTGTCACTTGGTTCAACTTTCGATAGTCTACACAAAGTCTCAGAGAACCGTCAGCTTTCTTTGCAAACAAAACAGGAGCTCCCCATGGAGAGGTACTCTCCTGAATAAATCCCTTTTCTAGGAGCTCTCCTAATTGTTTCCGTAATTCCACTAGTTCTGCTGGGGCCATACGATATGGAGTTGTGAAAATTGGTTGAGCCTTGGGAACTAGATTAATACAGAACTCAATCTCTCTATTTGGTGGCAATCCTGGTAACTCTTCAGGAAATACATCTGGATACTCATCAACCACGTATACCTGGGAATACTGGTTTACCTTACTTGTCTCCCCGTGAATGGCAAATACATTACCATAGGTTTCCAGTCTTTTCTTTCCACCAAATAAGGTCTTCAAAATTGGAGTTAACTGTTTCATACCCCGAGTCGCTTGGTAAACAACCTTGTCATTCTTTGTGTAAAGTATCACCTTTTTGTTGTAACAATAGATTTGTGCTCGGTATTTAGTTAACCAATCCATACCGAAAATCACATTAAATTGTCCCATGGACATCACAATCAAATCATCAGAAAATCACCTGTCATAAATTCTAATGCTCACTGATTTACAACATACTGTTAAATCATGCATGAGCTATTCCCAATGGGGTTTCTAAACTCAATGGCATGCTAAGATTCTCAAAATCCAACCCCAAAGTATTTGCAAACAACAAAGAAATGAAAGAATGTGATGCATCAGTGTCGAACAAAGCATGAGCCCAAGAACGAGAAATTAGAACCATACCATCAATCACCCCTCTGCCCGAGTGATCACACTCCTCCTCAGCTGTGGCAGCATAAGCCTGTCCGGTGCCCCTTCCTTTTCCTTTTCCTTTTCCTTTTCCTGGGCAGCCCCCACTAGCATTAGAACCCATGTTGTAGCTTGAAATGCCACGGCTCCCAGATGCTTGCGGAACCTGAAAATTTTGAGGAACATTCTGGCCAAATCCCAAAGTAGGTGCACGGTATTGATGTTGGTATTGCGGAACATACTGGCGCTATGGGTCAGGAGAAGCAAATGCTGGAGATGATACATGGGATGGATGGTGCATAGGTTGGCCTTGGAAGGAAGCCGAATCTGAATGGCTCCCTGAGGCTCCTCCACGAGATGATTGGAATCTTCGTGGATATGGACAAGCCTTCTTTAGATGACCCTACTGTCCGCAATTATAACAGTTGCCCTATGGTGAACTCCGTCCCGAAGACCCGCTACTTGTATCACTCCCACTAGTAGCATAATTAGGGTCACGCCACCCTCCTTGATTTTTCTTGGTCATTTTCCTGTCTCTGCTGCCAGAAGGTTGATTCCTGGGAGGCTGGATATCCCTGAAGTTTGTTTCAGCTAGAATGGCGGCAGCCAAACAATCGGTTAGCTTCCTGAACTCTTGGGTATAGATCCTGTTCCGTATCGTCGGTCTGAGACGCATTAGGAACTTTGACAATAGCAGTGACTCGTCGGCTCTTTCAGCATACTGGGATAACTCCATGAACCTGGTATAGTATTCATTTACAGTCATCCCCCATTGCTCAATATTCTCAAACATATCTGCCAACATCCTTCTATGGCCTGCATTAAAATAATTGTCCCGAAATAACCCCTTAAAGACTTCCCAGTCAACACCGGTCATGTCTCATTGAATTGCCAAATTTTCCCACCATATAACAACATCACCGGTCAACCTGTAAATAGCAAAATCCACCCAGAACTCACTAGGAGTATCAACTTGAGAAAAGGCCCTCCTGATTGCCTTCAACCATCTATCTGCAGCAATAGGATCTTGCCTGCCATCAAACTGAGCATCAAATATCCGACAGAAATCCCGAAGTCTTTCATTCTTGTCCTTCACATGGACAGTTTGTGTGGCAGACATCCTCATAACTGCTTCCAAGAGATTGACCACTTGCTCATTAATAGGTTGCGGTGGTGGTGGAGGTGGTGTATCAGTCCTAGATTCCTGCCTTCGAGTTCTCCTTCTCGGAGGCATCTTTCAAGCCTATAATTTAAACATCAAATCATCAGCAATCAGTGATGCATGTTCAGTGAAATACCATCCATTCATACTAGTAGGTGTCACATTCCGAGGTTTGAAAACCAAAAGCTCTGATACCATTTTTCTGTCACGACCCGGGCCCTAGGCCGGGGCAGAGTTGTAAATAAAATCAATAGTTTCAAATTTGACTTTATTAAAATTTCATAAAAACCACAATAAATTTCTTCTAATACTCCGGAGTATCAAACAAAACGGAAATCTGTTTACAAACAAAAATATTTCCAAATTTCAAAAGTCAACACCAAATAACCCCACAGATATGTGATCACCAGTTAGAATTCATGGATTCAATTTCCAAGATAATAATTATACTGAAACATGCATAAATTCTGAAGTCCTAATCATCCACAACTAATAGATTTGCACATCAACATACCTAACTCATAAACTGAGTTATCTCAACATTTGTTATAGGTCCATAACAAATACAAATCATTTAATTAATACAAATCTCAAATAACATAAATTTAATAACTAATATCAGAAATCTAATCCTTAGATCTCACAAGCCTTCACCCACATCAACTAACGATCTTCTAATCCGCGTGGGCGCTCCCTGGGGGGAAAAAAAAATAAAAAGGGGTGAGCTAAAAGTTCAGTAGGGTATAATCCCAAATAATGTATGTGGAAAATATCATTTTTATAAAGTCATGGGATAATCCTGCATGGTTAAATACTTTCACAAAATTTTAAGTAAACAGTAACACTTTCCTTCAGAAAGTAATATCAACACGTCCACTAGTCATACCCGATGACCTATCATTTTAAATAAAACATTCATACTTGAAATGAAAACATTTGGCTCACCGTGACCCTGATACTACCCTCATATACAAGGTGTATGTACCAGAAAATACCCTGCGCAGTCCCCGACATAAAGTCGTATAATAATATATAATATAATGACTAGGACGGTTACCTTTTCAAAATCACCAAACCATTTAAATAAATCTACCATGCATCCCATATGTAAACTCATCATTTTTAATAAAATTTCGGCAGCATAACGACTGTTTTTATCAAAATCCCAAAATACAAAACCTGCATAAAAATCATATTTTCCACACAATACATTCCAATTTATTTCTCAAATCAATTCCACAATTCAAATAAAGATTTCCTCAAACTTTCACAATCAATTTATATCCAAACCTTCTAAGGAAAATATTCTAAAAATTTAAGTTTGAAACCCCTACCTCGTGTAAGCTACCAGTTTCTCGCAGTGGCCTCGATTTCAAGCCTAATTATCCCGATCGATAAAATTTACACGAGAATACAAATAATTAATATATATACGGCGGCCATATAATACAATCAACTTCAAAATAATATCCCACACTTAAAACGAATACGTAAACGGGTTCGGAATCAAATTCTAAGTTCGGGAGATTGGAAACTTACCCCCGCCGTACGTGGCGGCCGGCGGCGACTTTCTGGAAACTTTTCGGCGACCTCCAAAAATGGTCGGGTTTTGTTCGCCTCGTCTCCCTCGTCAATGTTTATAACTGTGGCAGTAGTGGGAAATGGCTAGAATCGCCGGAATCGGAGGTTTTCCGAATTGGAAAATCCCTAAATTTCTCCACCAAATCGGAGACTCAAACGGCCATGAAAATCTCCAAAGTTGGTACCAATAGATTCTATGTCGCAAGAGCTTTCTATTGGTACCAAGAACGAGCGAAACGGAGGTCGGACGTGGTCGGAAATCAAGGTTAAAGTCGTCGGAAAATTTGAAGAAATAGAGAGAAACAATGGCTGCTGGTGGTCGCGTGAGGAAGACGAAGTTGACTAGATATAGGACTGGAAAAGTTCTGTTTTATCCCTCAACTTTTAGAAATTACAATTTTAATTGCCAACTTTCAAAATATATCTTTTACGTCCTCACACATTCTTCAAAAGTTTTCATAAGATTTCAAATACACCCTTCATAATAATTTAAAATAAAATTTGAAAAGTGAGATTTTACATAAGGTATATAATCTTTGTATCAAATCTGAGACTAACTTATGTTTTATATATATATATATATATATATATATATATATATATATATAAAATACTTCTTATTTAATCGAAGCATTTTCAGTTTCTGATTACAAAACAGCAGCTGCTAGCTATTCTCTGCCACATAAAAAAAAAAACTCTATCTAGCTAGCTGTTTAATATGCCCATGAATATGATTCAGTTTACTCAGTAACTCTTTTTATTGTCCCGTGAGTACTGATCTCCCGTGAGATAGGAAAAAAAAAAAAAAAAAAATATATATATATATATATATATATATATATATAAAATTCCTAAACGATTCAAAGGAATGACAAGAAAAACTTCTACGATAATTGAACAAAAGTTTATCCTACTAGTATATATGTAAATTACAGATAGTATATATTTTAATTTGTTTATTAAATGTAAATCAAATTCTCTCCGGCCCTTAATAAAAGAGAGACCCTTACCGTTCGTTGCTACGTATACCATTATATATATTTTTTTTCTATTTATAAGCCGTACGTCAAGAACAAAGTATGTTAATTGTAGTACTGCAATTAAACTGACAAATGTACATGTGTGCTACTATGTGATAGAACGAACTAAAATTAAAGATATATTGCTAGACAATAGTGTGCAAAATTGAACTAGTAACTTTGGATATATAAATATATAGGAGTGAAGTATACGGCTTTTAATTTAAACTTTTAAAGTGTCGACGGGAAATGCAAACTTGTGATAAATAAATGTATATATGTATGGTATGTATGGAATCATAAATCATGGTGTGAGTGAGCTGTTCGATTATTTGTATTGTATAAGCATGAAAACAAATTCATAAGATAAACAAAGTTAATTAATTTACACCTAATTATGATCAGTTCATGTAAGAACTAGAGTTCTTATAACATGTTCTTGATCAGTACTTGCATTTAATTTAGATTTGAGATGATCATATTCTCATTTCATCACTCTTTGATGACTTGGATTAGTTCAGAAGATCATCGATAGCCCGGTTAACAACAATATTGTCAACCTATAAATAACAAGAAAGAAACAGGAAAAATATACATATAATTGATTAGTCTTGTTCATCAGTACAAGTACTCTCACTCCAATTTCTGATAGCCTGCAAGATAGCTTGTTTCACCACTTGAGCATCCATGCTTTCACTACTTTGTTCTTCATTCTGCAAATTAAAAGCCAACCTTATATTATTATAGAAATTCTAATTCAAAAAACGAGCTAAAATTACATATCTCGTGACTGATGATATATATATTTATGCGAATTATATAAAAAAATTATTGAACTCTTACTTCTCCACCGACAGCTTGTAAACTGAACGTGTCTGTACAAGAAACCCTAGCTTCCAGCACATTAAGACCAAGATCTTCAAAGGCTTCTAAAATGGAGACAAGCAGGCCTGGGCAACTCTTCTTTGAAAACACATTTATGAGAAAACCCTTTTCTAGGGTTTCTACTGTAACCTGCTGTGGCAACATTTACATATATAGACAACAAATAAAGTAGCTTACATTAATTGTTGCCAAGGAAAGAAAGAAGTACATGAATAATGATCAGAACAGGAATATTAGTAAAATAAGATAAAGAAAAAGATACCATAGGCAATGGATTTTGGTCACTTGAAGTTTGTGCAGTTGCTATATCTTGATTGAGACTTTCTACTTTCTGTTTAAGTTCTTCAATGTACTTTGATGCATCTACTATGATTGATGTTTTGTTCAGCTGCTATACATGAATTAACAAACACAATCAAACTTTATGTCAGAAACCACTTTATTTGTGCCTTTTCTTCATTTTTTCTTTTCCTCTCCTCAAAATCATTAAACAAAGATAAGAATTCAAAGATTTTAGTTAGAAATTAACCAACACAGTACATATAGATTGATTACTGAAAAAAATAAAATTGTTGAATTTCATCCATATAACCCCCCACGAATCGATGAAAACTTAGTCCCTATATATACGTAACCTTATATGTGAGCGGAATTCGATCTCAAGACCTCTTCTATGACCGTATATATAAAAGAACTTACCAGTTGATCAAATATAGCTAGCTATAACCCACATTGACTGGTTGTTGAATTTCTTACAATATTTGTTAAATCTTTTTCCACCTAGCTAGAAGAATTGATATATACATTTATGATGCTTTGGAGATCAAAGAGAAATTATGGGTCTGCGACCAAAAAAAGAAACAAATGAAAGGAGAAAGAAAGAGAAGATAAAAAAGAAAAAATTAGATTTATATTCAGTTGAATTGAAGTGTGTGTGTGTATATACATATATGAAAAGATCCGTTGATGCTTATAAGAATTAGAAAGCCAATGAACGAAAGAGAAGGCTTCAGAGATGGACAGGGAATTTACAGCATGAGAGTTAGTAATTGAACGAAGAAGTTGCAGCTTCTCATGCAGTGCTGCTGCTGCTTTCTTCTGCTCCCTAGAAACCATGGGGTACTGTGTGTAGTGTTCAATTGTTTTCTCTTATATATATATATATATATCTCTCTCTCTCTCTGCTCTCAAAAGCTGTATCTGTTCCTCTATCTATCTTTAAAACCATGAGGCTGTTTTAAAGAGGAGGATTGTTGAGAGAGAGCTCTCAAATCTATATGATCCTCTCCTGTTTCTGTTTGCTTTCTCCCACATGATCAATCTACCTCAGTTTTCTCCACTACAAATAAATAAATAATTATACATTGTTTCTTTTAACTTACCACTTTGCCCTTCTAGTTGTTGAAGAAAAAAAAAAAGGTTTATATATACCTATAAAAATGACTTGAAATTTTGATGATTTAGTTTTGTTTTCTAGTTTTTGGCTTGGTGTATAAACATATGCACCCAAACCATAATTAAATTCCATAACCAGACCATTTGAATTTGAAATTTAAAAAGGCAATTCTCTTGCTTTTAACTCTATATAGGTTTAGGTTTGAATGTTGTTTAAAGATAATTTGATACGAAACATGTTAACCCGTGCTGCTATGCACCATGTGCACAAGTATTAATATTACGAGTTTGGATTCTCTACTGTTCTGATTTTTTACTAGACTATTTTTTATGAGAGGAGAGAGAGAAAAACAGTTAACAAATCATGACCATCTAATATTTTTTATACTTATATGTCATTTGATTAGGAAAAATCCAGTAAAAGCCATACCAAGAGAGGATAAGAATTTGTATGTCATTTATCAGCAAGTTAAGGTTATTTTTTTACACTGATAAATGACCTTAACTTGTGCATACGATAGACATATTAAGAGAACTTGTTTATTTTATTTTATTCTTTTTAAATTTTAAGGAGAAAATGATGAGGGTATTTTGGGAAGAATGAAAAATGAGAATCTGATTAGTTAAGAAGAGGTAAATGGAGTGAAAAAATAAAAATGGCCATCGAAAGAAGTGAAGGGAAAATATTAAGAAGAAACCAAAAACATGGATGTTATTTATAAGTTTGTGATTTTTGGATGCCTCCAAACACACCTCACGGGGGGCTTTTCATTAGCTACACTACACACTTCTCCTCCTCCTCTCCCTTCCTCTTCTCTCTCTCTCTCTCTCTCTCCAGCCGTCACCTACTTGTCTTCTCTCTCTCCACGTGCCATTCTACCCATCTCATGATGATTCACTACAATGTATTTTCCATCCAATTAAAATTAAAATTAGATGTGCTTGAAAGGTCATGATGTTAAAAATGCAATAATGTAATAATGGGTATATTCATGCACATGCATCATGTATGCATGAAGTCAATACAGCTTGTAAGTTATTTGCTTCATATCATATATGTTTTAAGTGCCTCCAACTACGAAGGTAAGAGACCTTATGTATATATATTTTAAAATTGAATATATAAATGGAGTTTTATGTATGAGAAATAATAGAATTGATTTATTTACATTGCAAGCTATATAGTCTAAATATAAGTAAATTTGGATGGATAACTTAAAGAATTCTTTAATTTTCTCGAATTCTTTAAAGAATGTCCCTTCAAAGAAGAATCATTAATAAAAAAGTAAATCGATCGATATTATCTGTATCAGACGACTGATTCAATGAATCGATATGATCTGTATCAGACTTATTTAATCAATTGTTTTTATTGATCCTTTTGTATTAGACTTATTTTAAATATTGAAAAAATTGGCTAACTTATCTATTTGTCATTTTTTAAGTGTTTAAGAAAACCCCCACTTGATATATATATATACATGGTAATCTTTAGTATTTAATTGCATGCGTGTATGGAGGCCAATCATTCTTTAATTTTAATTTCATTTTTCAATACTATAAAGTAGTCAAAAAGATGATATCTATTAATCTAGTGTTACGTATCATTGGCCTATTAACATATAGTTATGTATTGCAAGTCATATGCATGCCCAGTTATTGGTTCTCCCCATGCACAAAGTTGCCTCTCTCTCTCTCTCTCTCTTATCTTTTAATTAACTCTTCCTTTAATTTCTACCAAGAACAACCGTTGAACATTATTAATATTAATGGTCCCGAAACTGCTTTACAGGCAGCTTATAATTAACAATCGCATATACACATGAACTTGGTCATTTTATAGCTCTTAAAACATCATAATCCTTCTCTCATTTGCTACAAGTTGTATTCGTATCAGAAAAAAAGGAAGAAGAATAAAAAAAAAAAAAAAACTCTTTAAAACTAGAGATCATGAAAGAAGTTTTGGTAGCTAGCGATCGATGACCCCAATCCATCATGCATGTTCTGGTGAAATTGTCACGAGATGTACATGTGTATATATGTGTGTGTGATAATGTGAATATAATGAGAGTGTTTGATATATATATATATGCAAGAGTTTGGCCGGAGATCGTTGGCTCCTTGCTTTCAGCATTGTCTACATTGGACACAGACAAATTCAAGTACCCACCTATTCACGTGTGCCCATTAATCATTACAACAAAACAATTCTCTCCATAACACTTACACTGCTCCATTCCTTGTCTCTTGCCTTCAAAAATTCTTGTTCTCTCCTAGGGTTTAACATTCTACCCACAACTTGCTTAATACATACATATATATATATATATATACACATACATATATAATATCCTTTCAGATTTATTCCTATTATATATCGAATATCTACCCGTGCTCAAACTTATTGGTACGGTAAAAATCGAAACGTTATTATTAAAGGTGCTAGTCATTGAACTGCATACAAGTTAATGTTCATCATCAGATCAGATGATATTTGTAATGTTATAAGTAGAACTTTACATTGGCGTTGTTATGTAAGATATTGTTCAAAAAAATTGGTAGATACATAGTTGTAATTTAAACATTTAATTTGGTTTCTGTCTATATTTATAAATTGGCATAGCGAGCTTTTTTTGTTTAAATGTAGACTATTTTTTTTCTATGTTTTTTATTCAACGGTAGATACGAACTCATGACGAATTTCGTATTATTTCTGCCAAATACATAAATACTCTTGTGAAATTTTGAATTGGCATGATTCAATATTTGACAAATACTGAAGATGAACATTTTTTTGTTTGTCCGATAAGAGCATTATTGGATGGTTATTGATATGATGATACAACGAAAAAAGTACATGCAAAAATACAAATTAAACAGATAAGCAATTACGTGTCTACACCCTTTTGGATTTTTATTACTATCATCTCTCTCTATATATATTTATTTATTTCCTCACATAATTAACATTGCATATAGTTTCAACATTAACATATAAATAAATATATAATTAATTAGCTATCTTAATTTCTTATTTTTACATACAATTCAATTAGGTTACATTCAATGCTTTTTTTTTTTTTTATTGACAGGAAACCAACTTCATTAACGCAAAAAGAGCCCAGAATCATCCGGGGTTATATGAGCAATAGACGGAGGATAATCCTTTAACCAAATAGAAAAATCAACTAACGAGCAACTTAGTTGAACAAGGGAATGAGCACCCCGATTAGCCGAACGGGGAGCAAAATTGAAAGAACGAATCCAGCCACCAGCGGTTACATTCAATGCTTATTCATAGTAAAATTTCCCTGATTAATCACTAGAGTTTTTTTTTTGTCCCTAACAAATTAGGAATGAAATCAAATTAATGAAAATATTGACGGTAGTTTTGGTTTCTAATAAATTAAATGTTTTAATTGAACGGACATATATATTAGTTCATTATATTTATAAACGTGATATCTTGGATGGACATTTGTTTTCATCCTAGTAAAGATTTTCTCACATATTTTAATTAAATTAGGTTAATTATATGTTAATTAAATATACAATCGATCGAGCTAAAAAGTTGGAGATCGAGAAGATAATTCTTTTTAGGATTTTGAGTGTACTTGAAGATTATTATTTTAGTATTTTGAGTGTACTTTTACTTCACATGTTTAATTATGATAATTAATTAACCCCTAACAAATGACTTAATTATTAAACTCTAGCTTGTAATTAATATATAGTGATCATGGGAACTCATTACCATTTTATTAATTATTTGGTTTTATATATATATATATATATATATATATATATATATTTTGTTGCATTTGTTGATTTGTACACATCAACTTATGTTTGTAATTATATTAATTAATAAATATTTTCTTTTTATCATATTATATCAATCATATCATGAGATGTGATAATATAAAACAAAATAACATTAAATAATTCGAAGCATATTGTTAGAGCCAATCAATCATGCAATGGAATTATTTCTGAAATCAGCATATATTGTTGTTGCTCGTGACATTCCATCCCACTTTATATATGATATATAATTGCAAATTTTTCATTAGATGCCAATCCAAAAATCCAAAAACAGAAAATTTGGCTTATTTTATTTTATTTTCTCTTTTTTATCTCAAATCAGACACTTAATTTACTGACTAATTTGAAGTTAATTTTTTTTAAGGGTACAATTATAATATTAATAACTATCGGAACTTGTCGAGGTCAATCACTAAACGTACGATCCAAATATCTACTTTTATTACCGGAGACATCTATTTTCACAATAAAAAAAGAAATTAAACTACTCACACATACTGATAAATGTTATAATTAAAGTTGATTAATTACTAATTTTACCACCTTTGATATATATCTGTTTTTGTTTTTCTCATTTGTAATAACTATTTTTTCTTTTTTTAGGGATATATGTATTATAGGATTCATGTGACTAGGCTAGCTTATAAAAAGTCACGTGACTTGCACTTCGGGAAAGTACATTCACATGCAAATGTGACAAATAGAAACAAAATATATAAATCTATAAAGTTAAGTGATTAGAGCCTTTGTTTTTTGCATGAAGAGTGAGAAAATTCTTGTTTGGTATTATTAAATTATACAAAAGGATAATATTATTACATAGAAAATGACCAAAAAAGTATCACTACTACAAAGTCCAAATTAAAATGAAATTTAATTATATGATATTATAATGAAATCAAAAAGTTAAGTTTATTTGAAATTGACAGTGTGCTAAAACTTCTCGTACATATCCGTTTCAATGAGGTTATGAATTTGAATCATGTCTCCTCCTCAACCGACTAACAAAAGTTGATTTGAATTTCTGATTACAAGGAATTTTTTTTTTTTTTTTTGAGAAGGGGTTACAATTACAATATCAATAAATGCCGGGACCTGCCAAGATTAATCACTAAACGCGCGGCCCGGATATCTACTCCCATAACGGGAGACATCTACTTCCACAATAAGGGAAGAATATTACTCTCACAATAAGGGGAGAACACTATCCACATATGCTGGTAAATGAGCATGGTGGGAATTGAACCCCTCATCACTGAGTGGGAGGGAGGTGCATTAACCACTTTACTACAAGTGTATATGTGCCTGATTACAAGGAATCTTACTATTAGTTTGTAACTAATATGCATAAATAATAAGATCGTTTAAGAATAATAGATTCTAAATCATATTCATGAAGGAAAAATACTCAATTCCTTTAATTTATGGAATAAAATTAAGGATCGCTTTCATGAACCGTGACTCTTGGAATTCTTATATCTAATGCATACAAACTGCTTTGCTGTTATCAGCTTTGTTTTTTTGTGTGTGTGTGTGTTTTCTCAGAAGCTATAAACTACTCATCACGCAACAAACAAATAAACACTTGCATTCTTGACAGCTATATCTCTTTGTCTTTTATCGTGCTGATTAAATCCTTTTGCTAAGCAGTTTTAGGTATTTCAACAGTATTTTTCTGTAATCACGTACTCGGGCCGTATAGTGCGGATGTTGTTCCTTTTTAAACCCTACATGTACACAGTACGAGACTTGGGTGATTATTATCCTCATAAGTTTGCAGTAATAGATTTTCGAGTCACTAATACAGTGGTAGTACAGTAGTATATATATCATCATGTACAATCATGTGTAGATATGCAATTAGCAAATTGGGTGGAGCTAGCTATAAGAAAAGCCTATATATGATGATGGCGTCTCGTGATTAGATGAGCGCGAAAATATTACAGTTTCATACCAAACAATAATAAAAAAAAGATGTACGTAACCCGATGTGGCTGGACCGGTACGAATCACCATGCTATTCTTTTAGATTGGTTGCGAATATGTTCAACCCGTGAGGAGTTCCTAATCGGATCTAAAGTGAATCTATGTATATATATATTTTTGTAAGTTTCACTGTATATGCAAAGTGATGAACTCAACTGGGAAAATTTAACATGCAGCCATAGATTTCGAAGCAACTAATGAGACAAATGACTCTCTAGATATAGCAACATTTATAGTGTCATCTATTGAAGATGTACCCAAAATGTTGTAGTCAGGTTTAGGCATTGCAATTCGACCCCACTAGATTGTGATCAAAAGATCACAAAATTTTCGTCACGGGGTCGGTTGTAGGTATCCCACTTAAAAGAATTAGAAAAATAATAACAATAATAATAATAAAAATTTAATTGTTTATTTCGAATTGCGATTATGTCTAATTGTGAAAAAAAGGAAAAAAAAAAAGAAAAATTTGTGTTCTTGATTTCGAATTCTCCGATCCTCTTTTCTTTTCTTGTTGATAAGTTATCTATTTGCTTTAACTTTTAACACCCATATCCATTTTAACATTCACATATATATATATGCTCACGAAACCCGCCATATTATGTGGGTTTTGCTTACATTTACACCACTTTACGACCCTACAAAATTATAAAAAAGATACTAAAAATAATTGATTCAAACAGACATCATTTAAAATTTAGTGTATTTTATTCTTTAAAATACATAGTATATTATTTTTTAATTTGTGAAGCGATTGTGGCTTAACTTATATTAGGTTTGAATTTCAGTATCTACACAATCCGATTAGTAAAATTCGAGTGGAATTAACATTCCTCAATTTAGTACCACTCAAGAACAAAACTATGCGGGTCCGGTCCAAATTGGACAATGTTTTGGACCTAGGAAGATTTGTCTCTTGGGCCAAATCTAAGAGACATTTTGAGAAGCATGTTATGTTATCAAATTGTTTGTGTCCTTTTGTTGAATTTTGGATAGCATTTGAAAGGCAGAGAATCTTGCGTTCCCACTTGAAATTTATTTATTTATTTATTTTTTAGATCTGGCACCAATCGGGTCAGAGTCTATTATGATTTGACGATATCAAATACTACAAATTCGGTCTAGAATAATAACTCTCATTAAAGAAAAAAAATTTTCCTATACTTTGATTTAACGGGTAAAAATGGAATCCTTTATCACATAAGTGAAAGGAGACGTGTTCAATCAATGTAAATGAGCATTTCCACTTGAATTTGACTTGTTGAATAATAGAAATTCAATTAATTTAAATTCAATTATTTTTTTATTCTATGAATTGTAAGAGTTATTATTTTAGCTAATGGTAATTGGAGAAAGGGACTTTTCTCCAATTTTTTGGGAACAATAATAGTTTGGTTTTGGTTTCAATTTGTCTTATACTTTGAGGCTGTAATAGAACACCAACAAAACATGAAGTCTTCTCAGATTGTGAATGATAGAATTGGCTAACTAACTATGGTCAAGAATTGGTAAAATTTATGAAAATAATTTTTGTAAGTTCAAAATTAAATACACATCGTAAAGTGGTTAGTACACCTCCCTCCAACCTCAGTGGGAAGGGGTTCGATTTCCACATTGTGTATGTGTGGGTAGTTTTCTCCCCTTATTATGGGAGTAGTATTCTCCCGTTATGGGAATAGATATCCGGGCCGCGCGTTTAGTGATTAATTTTGGTAGGTCCCGGCAGTTGTTGATATTGTAATTGTACCCCTTTAAAAAAAAAAAAGTTCAAAATTAAATGACTTTTTTTTTCTTTTATAAATTCAATTCTATGAATATTTTTATCGGTTTCAAAAATATAAATAATAATATTTAACATCCCAACTCTATATATATGAATGTCTTAAATTGATATTATAATTTTTTTTTTATTTGATGACATTATTGTTTCGATCCGATTTTTCAAACTGATTTTTTTGTAAGGGAATCAATTGAATTTTAAAAATTGACGTGGGTAATGATTGTTATTATTATTACAAATTACCGAAATTAAACGTAATTAGTATAGTCCGAATAGTTACGTACACGACAATGAATAGTTACTTCTAGGAACATATGGGTGACGTCCCCCCAACACCAGATTTTATATGAGTCAATATGAGACTAGTACACATCACAAATATAAAGGGGGGGATTATTATTACACAATCACTTCACCTCAACCGGACTTGAAATTTACTGGAAATTACCGAAACTAAACACTATTAATATAGTCAGAATAGTTATATACACGATAACGGATAGTTACTTCTAGGAATACATTGGTGACGTTTCCCCCACACCCGTTTTTATATGAGCGAATGTGAGATTAGTACACATCACAAATATAAAAGGGGAGGTGCATGATTGACTGATATTAGAATGAATCTCTAAATTCACTCCTTTTCAGAATAATTTTTGTGTTAATGAAGTATCATAAAAGAAAAGAAAAAAGTGAATATAATCAATCAAATGATGAACTAATAATGGAGATTTTTCACTAAGAAAAAGTTTCTATCTTGTTATTTATTCAATAAGAAATCTAATTAATTTGATCCATTTTTTAATTAACTCAAGACACAGATAATTAGTAGACAGTTAAACAAAAAGTTTATTTCTGAATTAGTAAGTCTTCTGGGGTTCAAGTTAGGATTTCTGTTTGATATTTCTTGGCAGATTATCTAAATCCAGAAAATAAACTCCTAGAATTCCTGAATAAACTTGGCTGGTTATGTTTTGATTGTCAAGTACTTGGCAGTCACGAAAACACGGTTGCAATCTTCAAGCAACAATGCCATTTGCCTAACCTGTTTTCGATTTTTTGATTTTTCGAATTTTCGAATTTTCGAAACCCGTTTTGAAGTTTAGCTGTCTGGTAAAATGATCCATTGATAGCAACTTGAAACAGATTCAACAAATCGGAACCTGTTTTCATGCAACACTTCTCTGCTTTCTGCATAAATTTACATATAAAGCTGATCTCTTGAGTGACCAGTTTTACCTTATCTAGTTAACATCCAAAAATAAAAAACAAAAAACAACATGGCCAATCTTTTTGGCCTTGGACAACATTTATTGCCCTGGCTGGTCCTGGGGGGTGTTACATTGCTACAGGTTGTGACTGGCACCCGTTTCGTTTATTCGACTTGCTCTAACCTAATGCAACAACGTTATGGTATCTCCCGCGTGCAATTCAACAATCTGATTGTAGCTTCCGAGAGTGGAAGGCTTTTTGGATGGTTTTCCAATGCTGCAGCAGAGTATCTCCCTGCACCAATGATCCTGATGATCGGATTGACGTTAGGGTCTCTCGGATATGGTGTGCAATACTTGAGCATTACAAACCAATTACCTTCCTTGTCTTACTGGCAAATATTGTTACTCAATGTTCTTGCAGGAAATAGCATTTGTTGGATCAACACTTATTGTCATTTGGTGACTCGTAAAAGCTTCAAAAACAACTATGACACTATAACTGCAATAACGTCTAGTTATTGCGGGTTGAGTGGGAAGATATACACTTCTTTGGTCGAGGGAATTCAAGGGAGGAACGGTAAATCTCAAGATTGCAGCAGCATCTATCTACTCTTAGCCTGCCTTGCCCCGATTTTTTTCGGGTTACCTGTGATGACACTCTTGAATTGTCTAGAGGTGGTGGAGGAATATGAGGAAACAAAAATGCTCCCATATGTGTTTGGGATTGTTATTGCAACTGGAGTTTACGCTGTTGTTGAAAGCATTGCTCAACCTTTTAGGGAATTGTCACCTAAGTTCCGGGTGGTGAATCTAGTGCTGGTGATAATGCTACCACTTGTAGCGGCATTGCTGATGGCTGCAAACCACCTGACATTAGCGAAATGGGATTCTGAGATGACGCCTGAGGCTTCTAGTAGTATTGTGACACGAGGGAAATCGAAAACGAAAAGGGTCAGTAACGGAGGACTTAAGATCATTATCGAAGAGGGTGAAAGAGAAGACAGAAATGAGCTGGTTGAGGAGGGGGATGAGCATTGGTGGAAAGAACTGGTGAAATCCGCTGATTTTTGGTGGTTCTACTGGATGAAAATGAGTGGGGCTACACTGGGAATGGTTTATCTCAACAACTTAGAAATAATCGCTGAATTGCAAAGCTACCATGGTGCCTCATCTCTGTTGGCAACATCCTCATCATATGGATTCTTTGGCAGGATCTTCTGTGTCATTTTCACTTGGTATACTAGGTTCGAACACATACCAACCTGATCTTGCTATATACATATATTTTGATCGACAATCGAATAGATTTCTTGGACATTTAAATTGACAAATAGAAAAACTTTTTTTCCAGGGAAAGTTCATTGATATCAGAATCGGCATTGATAATGTTCATGATGCTTCCCATGCCTGTGGCATTCTTCTTGCTCATGAGCAGTAGCAACATCAGTCACTACATCAGCACAGGCATCATAGGAAGCAGCTCAGGAGCTATAAATGCCATCATTGAATCCACATCAACATCAGAGCTGCTGATCAGCCTTTCGAATTCGGTTGTTTATCGAACAATTCTTCCCACTAACATCCCCATTGGGACCCTGCTCTTTGGCCACTTGGCTGCTCTCAATTATCAAAGAGATGATGGTCACAACATATGCATCTGGGGCCTAAAATGCTATCAACTCACTTTCATCATCTGGGGATGTGTTTCTTCCATTGGAACCATTCTGAGTTTTTTGCTGTATCTTGGATCTGTGAAGAACAACAATCTGCAAAGATCATAGCTTGTGTTGATTTGACCATTGAAGAAGATTGATGCCTCATTAATAGGATTGTTAAGCTATGATTTTGTTATGTGATGTTGTAAAATAAAAATATAAACAATAAAGCTATAAAATTCAAATAAAAGAAGTAAGGTAAAATAAAAATAGATTACACACCTAATATTATTATTATTAGTATTATGTTGAAGGGTACATGATTAATAACAAATTTGTCAAGATCTGCTGTGATCAATCATTAAATACACGGTCCAAATATCTACTATCGTAATAGGAGACAACTACTTACATAATAAGTGGAGAAAACTACCCTTACATAATATTAATTCGTATGGTGGGATTTGAACTCTCACCACTAAAGTAAAAGCTTTGTAATTTAAGGTACGCAGAGAAAACTCCTGATATATTGTGGCAAATGCACGTAATAAGATTTGAATCCCATCAATTCACAACTAACGTAAATGGAAAATGTATACTAACTATCTGAAATATGAACAAATGTGTACAAAAACGTTACAAATAACATTTACATTAAAAAAATTAAATTCGGTACCAAAAAATGGTGCGGATTCGACGTAAGATCAGTCGCGATGGGTTGGGCTTCTTAATGGGTTCAAAATGCAAATGATAAATGTCCAGATATTTCGAAGAAACTACCAGAAATTCCCGCCAGTTCGAATTATCTTCCTCCCCAATCTTTATATCAGAAAAGTTAATATTAAATTTTCTCTCAAAATGTGAAAAAACAAAAAACAAGTCGACCCAGAAGTAGAAAAAATAATGGAAGCTCGAAGAAAGAGAAAAGCTCTCTCAGATTGCACCAACACAATCGTCAACACCACCACCACTTCTATTTCTTCTTCTTCTTTTTCTATCAAGAAACCCTCGACAAAACCCTCTATTGCCTCTGCTCTCAGAAAAGTACTCGTTAAAGACGGTGGAATAACCGTAATTAACTCCAATTCGAAGCCCTGTTCGACTGCCACCACCACCACCAATGAGAATGGTTCTGAATCTGCCGCAGCAAACCCTAGTAGCTCCGTTGTCGTCGCTTCGACGCCGAGAAAATCTTCGTTGGTTTCTGGTAATTTTTTTGCGTTACGAGTCTATTTGTGGATCTGGGTCATCTAGGGTTTGTCAATTTGAAGTGGGTTTTTAGTTCGGGAATCAATGCTTGTTCAATTTATCTTCAATTCGAAGTGGGATTTTTGTTGGTAGTTAGATGATTGAAATTCAACCTGAGATGGGTTTGCTTATTTTCGTTGAAATTGTTTGAATTTATGTGTACGAATTTTGAGCTCTAATGAGTGTGTTCTGTGGTTAAACGTAATATTTATTTGATGGGTCTGTGATTTGTCTATTGAATAATAGTAAATTCCTGTAATGGGTTTGTTTGTTTATTGTGGTATGCATTGTTATGTATTCATTTTGAGCGACAATGAAGTATGTGTATTGTGTTCTGATTTTGAGTTTAGGTACCGGTGAGCATGAAGTTGTGGAGCCTTGTTCGGTTTATAGTAGGAGAACTGATAAAAGGAAGAGTAAAGGCAAGGAAGTAGTTGGCTCACCAGCAATTAGTATCAATGCTACTGGGTATGTATCAGTTAATTTTCATTCAGTCTTTTTGTTACGAGCTATGTCTGAATACACATTATCAGAGAAATGATTGAATGAGAGGATGGATATCGTAGTATAAGTAGGATTGAGGAATATGTTGTTATCTTTACTATCGAGTCTACTGGGATGTTCATCTTTGGAATGAATGATGGAACTATGTCACAGGTTCACAGCCTTGGCTATTGGGTCTATAGATGGTAGGGTCTGAACCAACCATGTTTGATTTTCAATTTCCGCATTTTATATTTCAGCGTGGATTGAGTTATAGTGCCGCCATGGGTGTTGGTTTTGGGAGAGTTTTTATTGGGAGAGAGGGGAAAGAGAGGTGGTACCACTGAAAGGCCGAAGGATTGTGGCATTCTGTTCATCACCATCTGTGGTTTTCAGATCTATGGGTTTACACAATATTGAAAAAAAAAATGTTTAATTTTAGTTTCTAGTTCAGCAAGTGAGAGAGTAAAGGGAAAACAACAATGGTTGATAGGGCTAAACTGGATATTTCTAATCTGTTATGCTTTCTTAGACCTAAAGGCTGAGTTTATAAAGTGTTGTGGTGATGTCTTCTGCTCACGGTAATTCTTATTGTCAAAGTGGATTTGTAAATTTGTTGAACAAAGAACTTGCTTCCCTGGTGAAATCAAAATCTAGGGCGTATTTTCTATCTCTTATGTTATAAATCATTTTATGCCAATGTTCTCTCTTTCTAGATATCTGTAATATTAGCTATAGTTCCTGTTCATATTTTTCCTTCATCTACTCTCTATTAACGCTGTTTCTCTGTTTGTTCCCTTTACAGGGACAACAACAAGGAAGATAAAGTTACTGGTCCACCCAAGTCATCAACAGTGCATCATAAAAAGGTTTGTTGAGCATTTATATTCTTTAGGGATGTTTTTTTTCCATCATTAAGTCAACCATATTGAGCTTCCTTGTTTGACATTATTAGGAGTAAATTTTGTGTCACTCTCTATAGATCCACCAATATTGTGATTCATTTGCACTTATCTGGATCCATAAGAGTTATTTCTGCTGCTATTACAGCTTGGTCCTCTTGTCAAACTAGCAGCTGTGTTTGCTTCTTACATTGTTGCCTATAAATGAGATATTGCCTACTTGAGTGAGAGCACTTCTGTTAGTTTTTGTTGGACGTATTTCATTGTCTGAGTTCGAAATGGACTAAATTTTGCTTGTTTTAAGAGTGAGTGAGTGGGCAGGATATTTTTGGTAAAAGTATGTTCATCTTTTGGCTGAATTTTATCCATCTCTACAACTGTGAAGTTTGCATTGTGGCATGTAATACTGTTTTATGTCTTTGAAGCTTCCTCCACGGTTTAGCATATAAATCCTTAATTAGATTCTATGGCATGATCCTGCATTTAAAGCATTTCAGCTGAATTCATAATCTGTCAGAACATTATTGCAGAAGAAGAAAGATGATCCCATGCATGCAATGCCACAAGATTTTATCGAGAAGCAGAGAGCTTACTTTGCTGAGATTGATGCATTTGAACTGCCAGAGGAGGAGGTTGAGACGATTGATCAGTTGGAGTAAAGGTGAAATACATCAATTAAGTCAGTGCAATCAAAGCATTCCCACTCTTCAACATTTTCTGTATAGGTAGAGTAGTTTACATCTCATGGTGTAATAACCACCAATTTAACCGGTTATATCAATGTAACTTTGTTTCTCAGCGAAACAAAAAAGAAAGGGAAAAAAAAGGTTTATATCAATGTAACTGCTTGTTAGTCTCTTTGTAATAATCTTTTGTATACACGTTAACTTGTAACGCCTGGTAGTATTTTGAGGATTGAGTTTGTAGAAAAAGCAGTTATCGGCTATATAAAGAGATAATGTCCTGCTATAATTCTTCTGTTTAGCAGTATATTTTGAGGATTGAGTTTGTAGAAAAAGCAGTATATTTAGCATTTGTTTGATCTCCATCCAATCACAAATGATCTATTTCTTCTGTTTTGCTTGCATCTTCCTATAATTCTTCCTAGAACATGACTATACATACGCGTTTAGAATTTTGGTGACACAGGGAAGGCATGTAGATGCAGATACGAGCTAATTTAATTGATGATATTTTTTTTTATATGTATGTAGAAGGATCTCACATCTGGGTTTTTATTTACAGCCCCCACCATTTATGTGGTCCATATACATGGAGAGGACGACAAGAGACGCGGTGGGGACGGGGAATCTTTGTGACAGATAGCGTCCCCATTGTCACGGACGCTACCCTCTACCTACTAAAAAGATGAAAAAGTTGTTCAATAATTTTTCTTACATAGTAATTTCCATATTACATAAAGCAAATACATATTCAGTTCATTTTCCTGCAATTGATCCTGATCTGACCAGCCTTTCCCGTGAGAGGCTTGATATTGCCCATCTTGACCATAGCCTTGGAAAAGTCCTTGAAAAATGCGGAAGTGTCATCGGCGTATTTTTTGACCAGACGATCAGTAGAACCACCATTGAAGAGCTCTTGGTCTGAGTGAAGAAGACCCTTCTTTTTCAACAAGTTATTGTAATATAATTTATCAAAACTAAATGGGGTCTGGAGGTCAAGGTTTGCCAGGGCATTGTCGTTTCCAGTTTTCGGGCAATTTCGCTGCAATGACTTGGCGAAGGAGCTGTCTATATTGGTATCATTGTAGATGTGTCCCCGAAATTGTATGCACCTGGCCAGGCCTATTGTGTGTGAACCTGTCATTCAACATGTTGCTCTTGTTAGTCTGTCTTTTTTTTTTTTTCCTATTATGATGATATAGTTGTGAGCAATCTTGAATCAGATCATGATTGTTATTAGTTTCATGACAAGACACGAAAACCTATCGTAATCATGATCAAGACCATTCATAACCACTTACGACCGAAACCTGATAGTAAAAAAAAAAAAAAAAAAAATAGTGCAGACGTTTGTGTCATGCCATTTTTAGACTAATTAAAGTTGAAATTTTACCTGAAAGAGCAACCAAGTCCTTTAAAGAGAGACCCTGAGCTGAGAAGCTTGATATGAGAGCACTTAAATTGGAAGTGGGTGGAGGGATGGAGGTGTTTGCAGCAGCCCTGCTAGCAGTCGTTGAATCTCTTCTACCCAGCCTCACTTGCCATGAAGGACCTCCCAACTTCAAAAAATTCCCATAAAAACACCACCCCAAAAACAAATATAAAACGCAAATATATACATATATATATATATATATAGGTTGTTAAATAATTATTTATGTACATCAGAAATTGCATGAAGTAGTGAACATGGAGATGGAGATGATGATCGCTTACATAAACAACCGAGTCGCGAGCTGCAATAGCAAGAAGATCAGCACAGGACACCACTCCTGGGCATGCTTTCTCCAGTTTAGCTTTAATGTTATCAACCACATTGAATCCTCTGACTGAGTTGTTGTTAGGAACTGCTGTTTTTTCACCTACAAAGCTGCCTGTATCATCCAAAAGTAACGATCCATCGCAGCCCTGATCGTTTTTCCCAATCAAAAAGAAAAGAAAAAAAAATGTCACGGAAAAACCTGAACAATTGTATTAAGCTCTGAAAAAAAAATGCGAGGCTGCTACTCACATTAACAAAGCAGTCATGGAAATGCAATCGAAGTAAAGATGCTCCAATTCTTGTCTCATTCTTTATAGCAGCCACAACTCCTTCCTGAACAATTGAAAGTGCTTTTGGGCATGTAGATTTGTAGTAGTTTGGGTAGAGTTTTCCATTTACTTCAAGAGAAGCACCAAAGGCAAAAAGAACAAGCAAGAAAAAGCAGAAATAACCAGATGCTGCCATGGAAGACTCTTTTTCCTATATCATCAAACGCACAGAAAATATATATACATATAATTGTATCTTTTACTGATAAAAAAGATCAAGTAAAAAAGCAAAAATCTACAATCGGTACGTTTGTCGCCTGCCCCCGTAGAGTTTCTTTTTTACATGTGTTTCTCTTGTCCTTTTGCGGTTAAAATATAAACAGACGATTCTATTTATCCTAAAATTCATAAACCTCTCTTGCAACGAAAGTCTCTACATCTTTCTTCCAAATTAATTAACAGATCCCACCTAAGCTATATAGAATTAATTTAACTTGTGGCTATCAAAAAAAAAAAAAAAGAATTAATTTAACTTGCATGTGGTAGTGTGGTACTCATGGAGGTAAATCATCTTGATATATCTTGCTTTTCTTTTTGCATGAGGAAGGTGAGGGGTCACCCTGCAAGTGCTGACTTTAGGGAACAAGCTTTGTCTTTGGTTCTATACATCATATTCATGGCGGTCCAGCAGCTCAGATTCCATTATCATCACTATTATTTGTGTATATATAATTGTACCCTTAAAAGCTACTTTCTTCATATTACTTTACTTCACAGATATTACTTGAGTTGCTTCACTTTATGTATATAATACATGAGTTACTCTACGCAAAAGCTTCAAACTTTGTCTCAGATCATTTCATGTTGGTGCTGATTTGACATATAAAATAGTTCATATATTTTCCTATCCTAGCTTGAAGCAACAACGTACACAGTATGTGATATCAGGTCTTGTGAAACTTGAATAAGGAGTGGATTCATTTCGTAGAAAGATGGAAACTGTGGGGTCGTGCGAATTCGAGTTTCCTACTTCGATCATACTTCTGTTTTGAGTCTGAAACCTGACCAGTTTAGAAAGTTTTTCTTAAATCGCTTTGTGCTAATTTTTTTATATAAATACCCATGTAATATTAAGCTTTTGTATGGTGACAAAATATGATGAGAGAAAAAGAGAAATACTAATGAGAAAGAGAATAGCATAAGATATACACAAAAAGAAAAACAGTGTGAGAATTTTTCAGGTATCTTTGTAATCCGTTCTTTCGTAATGGATTGAGTGTTGGTGCACTCCGTAGATGTAGAAAAGCTTTTCCAAACCATATAAAATTATTTTCTTGATTATTCTTACTTTATTTTATGTGTGCTTTGTCTTTAATATATGTTTGCATATACATTTTCATCGTTTCAGCTGTAAAAGAATTTCTACGTAATTCCTAACAACTGATATCAAAGCTTAGAGAATCCTAATAACTGGTATCAGTTTCCTAATATATGATACATATACATGCATGTCACTCATTTATTTTTTTAGTTATTATACAGATAGATTTCATTAATTTATTTTTTTGGTTAACAATATTATTCGTTAGAAAGGGTTTTGAAAAATAATAGGAAATACTCACAAGAAAAAATTTTGTGGTGAGTTTCATGAGAAAATTTCAATGTGTGTGTACACAAGAGCTCGAAACCACAATCTCTTTTACTCACGCGTGCACGTGTTTTTTTTAGTTTAAAAGAAAATACTAAGGATGGTGTATTTAATATCAACTTTTAATAACTTTTAATGACTTATGTGGATTTTAAAAATTTAGGTGTATTCAATATGGATTTTTAAAGACTCTATAAAAGTCAATAGGTATTCAATATAGTTTTTTATATACTTTTTAAAAGTCTACAAAAGTTTTGAGGTATTCAATATAGACTTTTTTAAAGTCCATAAAAGTTATGGGGTATTGAATATAGACTTTTATGAAGTATAAAAAAGTTAGAGGGTATTCAAAAAGTTCATAACTTTTATGGACTTATAAAAAATATAGACTTTTGTAGACTTTTGTTGTAAACTATAAATACTCTAATCTCATAATTTCTCCACCATTCACCCCATAACTTTTATGGGGGGTGTATTCAATTTTGACTTTTAATGACTTTTACAGACTTTTTTTAAGTGATAGATTTTTATACACCCCCTTACGGTTCAAGTTCTGGGTAAACAAATCGTTTTTCTTATTTTTATATTATTGTTTTTTTTAAATAGTTGTTCTTGATTTGTTGATTTTGATCTTATAGCTTTTTCATACAGCTGTTTTTTTTTTTGTTGATTTTGATTTTTTGGTTTTAAACAAAAAATTAACAATATAGGTAGGACATAAGTTTAAGTTTAGTTATTAACATTTGCACATTGGTTTACATTCCATTTATATGCATTGAAAGCATATGTAGGAAAAAAGTTTTAATTCGTATCTTGTAGCACCCCCCCCCCCCCCCCCCCCGACCCGACCCGGCCGGACCGACCCGGGGAGCGCTATTCGGACTTTCAAACTTTTTCAAAATTAGTTTTATACGTTTCAAAAATCATACATTTTAAAATCATTGTGAGCCCAAAACAAATAATTAAACTTTTTACGAAAATCCGGCAGAGTACCGTTTGTTTTTCGGACTTTCCAAAACCTATTTTTTGCACAAATCAATTCAAATTCACATTTTCACAAACACTTCAATATCAATCAAATAATTGCGCACTCTGCCGTTTAGTGCGACTTATCAATCACAATTTATAAAATAAAACAGTTCAAACTTTTATATCCATACAAACCTTTAGAAATCGTAAAGTAATTAATTAAAAACATATTACAAAACATATTTACAATTCCCCTGTATATGCATGCTTGCAGAATATATATATACATAACAAAAATATAGCTACCCAACTGTACAATCCTGTGACTCGGTCTGCAATTCTTCCAGTTCTTCAGTCTTTAGCTTCGTCCGGATTCCTGGTACCTACGCGTTAAAAACAACTAACGCGCTAAGCATAAAGCTTAGTGGGTGTACTAAAAACTCAATTAAATAAACTACAATATAATTAGTCTTTAAAGAGAAATAAACCACAAGATAAACATTTTCATCACTAATCGATTTCAAAACAATTGAATTTCAAAATTAAATCATTAAACAATTTCAATTTCTTGAAGTTCAATAATGAAATCAACATAAGAATTCGAGCAATAAAATCATTCGATTCACTTTCAATTCTATCAATTTTGGCCCACTAGAATACTAAACATATACGGACTGGAATATGGGTCAAGCTCCCAACCCCCAGAACGAATTCTGAGGAGGTACGTGTCTCCCAACTCTAGGACCGTGGGTACGGAACCTAGAGAGGTACATAACTCCCTATCCCAGGAACGAATCCTTGGGAAGGTACATTAACTCCCAACCCCCAAGACGAATCCTGAGGAGGTACGTATCTCCCAGCCTCTGGACGAATCCAAGAGGAGGTACATCAATATCATCAATATCAATCAATCAATATCGGCGTAGTACTGCTCAATAAAAACCCAGCTGGTATACCAACCTCCTATATCCACTTCTATGTCTACGTATCCTAGGGCCGTTTCAATAAACGATTTTCACAATAATCACAATATAGTACAAATCATGAACAATAGTCATGCGAGCAGTATTTTTCACAAATCACAACAGTCGAAATGTTCGAAAACGAAATTGAAATATAATATATCACAAATCAGTCCAAAATCAACAATAATCGTACAAAATATCAAGCATGTAGTATTTACGAAATCGAAAAAATTGAAAGAAAATCAAGATGCGATCTAACATAAAAGTATTCCAAAATCGACAATAGATGTAGCAAATACATATATAATAAACACTCTACTTACGGAAAATCGAAAACGAAAACTTTGAACGAAATCGAAAACGAACACGGAAACGAAATCGAAAACGAAAACGAAAACACTAACGAAAGACTTTGCGTATCGATTTCGAAAACAAACGTACACCTACCTCGGTACCGTTTTTTTTTCGTTCGAGAATCGCGGTTCGACGATTTCGTTTCCTTTCCTTTCCTTTCTCTTCTCTTTCTTTCTTCTTCTTCTTCTTCTTTCTTTTTCTCGCTCTTCTCTCTCTCTCTGTTCTGTGATGATTTCTGGCTTCCTCGAGAAGCCACTTTTTTTTTTTATATATATTTTTTTCGCTACCGCGACCGCCGTCGCGACCTGTGGTCGCGGCACCAGGTCGCGATGCTCACTGGAGTGCGCGCACCGCCTTCCTCGCGAGCGCGCCTTGGTCCCGCGAGTGGTCGCGCTGCTCTCTGCCCGTTTTTGACAATTTCATCGCGAGCAGTCCATCGCGACCTGTGGTCGCGGTGGCTGGTCGCGATGCTCACTGCCAGGTTTTGCCATTTTCATCGCGAGCAAGCCATCGCGACCTGTGGTCGCGGTACTCACTGCCAGATTTTACGTTTTTCACCGCGAGCGAGCCATCGCGACCTGTGGTCGCGGTGACCAGGTCGCGATGCTCTCTGATTCAGTTTTCCAATTTTCAATTTTTCATTTTTTCACTATTCAATCCGGTCCGCTGGAAATCATAAAATAACATACATTTAATTACGTTTACACCCCCTCAAATAGTAAAAATTTATTTTCACATATTTCACATATATCAAAAATTCATGACCCGAAATCCGGGATGTTACATATCTCCTTCTCCTCCACTATTTTTACCTCAATTTGCCTAAATTTATATGTTTATTATTATCAGCTAGTCTAAAAATAAATTAACTTGAGTGATTTGAAAATATAAGGATCAAGAAACAGCCTAGATAGAAAATGACACTCATTCGACCTGACAGTGTTTCAATTTCGAATTGTTAGATCACATAGCAATAGTTCTTCTTAAAAGGATCGACTTGGTTGGACTGGATATACAAATTATATATATATATATATATATATTGTAAAATCCCATTGAAGCTTTTTATTGTAAATTATAGTAAGGAGAGTGCATCAATTGATATAATAAATTTATAACAAATAAGTCAGAAAATAAATATAATTTAGACAATCAATACATCATTAACATGCGTAATCAGAATAATATGAACTTATACAAACAATTAGTAACAGAAGAAAAACAAAAATAAAAAAGCAAAGAATTTTATGTTCATATAACATCGAAATACATGCTTATTAAAAAGAAAAAAAATCACCATGATAGAATAAAATCAAAAGATCATATCTTATTGTTGCTCAAAATTTAGGGCAACTCCACAAAAATAATAAATACAAAGAGGGATGCACCTCCCATTTCACTTTGTTCTTTCCCTAATTGTTTTCTTTTTATCGAATTCTTTTTCTTGTTGTTTATCATTTGGGTTTGGAGAAATATGGTTCATGAAGCTTGAAATTGTTAGGGTTTTTTAAGTGTTAATTCTTGTTGCAGTATTTATTTTATTTTATATTAAAGATATTATATTAATGAATAATTAAATTATTTAAAAAACTTATTATTTTGGTTGTCAAGTTATTAACGGGTATGTATTATCTATCTAAAGAATGTATCATATTTTTTTACATTATGTACTTGGTTTCAATACACCATCCAATAAATTTTAATATAATATGCACTTGTTTTAAAATGAAAGTCTATAAAAATCATTTATAGAATTTCTTTCAACTCTATTAAAGTCAATAAAAATCTATTAATGTCAATAAAAATCTTTTAAAATAAAAGTCCATAAAAGTCTATAAAAGTTTGTTAGAATTCTGTAAACTTTATAAAAGTCAATAAAAGTCGGTAAAGTCTATAAAAATCTATCATTTAAAAAATGTCTGTAAAAGTCATTAAAAGTCAAAATTGAATACACCCCCCTAAGATTAGTGTTTTATCGAAACTTGTTTAATTTAAGGAATATTATTATTTTCCTCCCAAAAATTGAAAAAATATATCGCTTTACCCTTTATTTTTAAAATATTTATTAATTTTTCCCCTACTTTAACTTGCATGTGGTACTCATGGAGGTAAATCATCTTGATATATCTAGTTTTTCTTTTTGCATGAGGAAGGTGAGGGGTCACCTTGCAAGTGCTGACTTTACGGAACAAGCTTTACATCATATTCATGGCGGTCCAGCAGCTCAGATTCCATTATCATCACTATTATTTGTGTATGTATAATTGTACCGTTAAAAGCTACTTTCTTCATGTAACTGCAGAATACAAATAACAAAAAATACTGTTACAATAGTACAATAAATAAATGTTAAATTTGAGTTGAGTCACGAACTAGATAGTTCTTTTTAAGACGTTTTAATAAACAGTATGCAGTTCCATCATTCCCAATGTAAAACAGCCCAGAATCACCTATATCTCAGAAATTTTTTGTACTGAAGAAAATCAAATACTAACATCCCACAACTTGCTCAGAATCGGATCAAAGATTGAAAGCAGAAAATGAAAATAGATACTGCTCAAGTTGTTGCTTGAGCTCAAAAAAGAATTTAACACAAAAATTCACTGCACTATGTGATTGCAATAATATTTTGTAAGAGAAAATTTGTTTGCATTGATTTGGAAACAGTGGTTGAAATAGGTTGCTGCTATAAAAAACAAAAAAAAAATCTGGACAGCTTGTTTGTCGAAAATGGTTGCTGCTTTGGAAACCACAAAAGAGAAAGCTGAAAGCTTTATGAATTATGCTTTTGTAATAAAACCAATAAAATGAAATTGTTTTTCTTTTTGTTTCTCTTGGAATTCACAAAGAAGACTAGATGAAGAGAACAGCAACTATGACTAATTTTTTTTCTTGATTTCGGAACTGTACAGTGTGCTTTATGAGACTGGTTTCTATATATGCTGAATCAATAAAACCGATAGATAATACAGAGTCTATATTTATAGCAAAAAAAAAAATATGAAGTTAAAAATATTGTAAACCAAATTCAATCTGCCTAGTGGGTGGATAATAGGAGAGAAATCAGTAAAGAGAATTGGTCTTTCAACCAAACTCTCTATACAAAATCAATGACCACATGTCATATTATTTAAATAATAAAAAAATAAATTTAAAATTCACAATATTCTTAACAATTCCCCTACTTGAATTTTTTTAAAAAAATTCATCGAGCAATATACTATAGTATAAGATTGTGTATAAATAAAAGTGTCTATCGATTTGAACTTTTGTATAGTGTAGATGATTTAGATTATACTAGAATAAGTCGTAGTTTTAAACTCTATCATCTAACAAACATCTCACACACAACCCTACTAGGGTGAAGTCAAAAAACCTGTGATTTACGGTCATGCACATGTATCCCAGTATAGTGAATGCTCTAGAGAATTTGCCCAAAATTCTATAGAAAGCAACCACACGTTCACCTTCACTTAGGTGAGTCTATTAAGAGTACTCCTGTAGTTGGGTACTCCACTCCACATAGAGTATAGAACTAACTCATTAAGAGTTTAAAATAAACTCATTCTTATATTGCTTCAGAATATCATACTTCATGTAGTATATCATATAGATTTATATAATAGCATGATTCACCACTGATCACTTCATGACTTGTTATTATCCATTGAACCTAGTTCTTGAGATCTCCAATCTTTAGGTTAGGTTACCATCATGAATGAGCCATCACTCTAAGGGCATTAGTCTCATTCTTTTCGAGGTTTTGAAAACCTTCTCTTTAGCTAATCCTTTCGTCAAAGGGTCAGCCAAGTTATCATCAGTACGTACATAATCCACTCCAACAGCTCTAATAGAGAGAAATTCTCTAACAGTACTGTGTTTGTGACGTATTTGTCGCCTTTTTCCATTATAATAACGGTTCTAAATCTTTACAATAGCTGCGGTATTATCGCAATGGATCAAGACAGGTGGTATCGGTCTTTTCCATAAAGGGATTTTAGATAAGAGACTTCTTAACCAACCTGCTTCTTCACTAGCTGATGCTAGTGCAATCATTTCTGACTCCATTGATGATTGAGCCAATATAGTCTGTTTCTTAGACTTCCAAGAAACAGCACCTCCAGCTATGCTAAATATATAGCCACTGGTTGCCTTAGAGTCTTTTGAAAGGGTATTCCAATCAGCATCGCTGTATCCTTCTAGGACAGCGGGAAACTTCTGATAATATAATCCAAGGTTCATAGTTCTCTTAAGGTACCTCATGACCCTTTAAATAGCATGCCAATGCTTAATACTAGGTCTACTGGTAAACCTGCATAGTAATCCCACATCATAAGTTATGTCTGGCCTAATGCGATTAGTAGCATATCGTAGGCTACCAATGATGCTCGCATACTCAGTTTGTCTAACAACGTCTCCGGTGTTCTTGAACAACTTAACACTATAATTATAAGGAGTACATAATGGTTTACAGTTAAAGTAATTATATTTCTATAAGATCTTTTCAATATAATGAGATTGATCCAAAGAAATTCCCTTTTTAGACCTAGTGATTTTAATTCCTAGAATCACATTTGCTTCTCCAAGATCTTTCATGTCAAAATTAACACAAAACATAGATTTCACATTATTCACGACATGAATATTATAACAAAAAATAATCAAGTCATCCACATAAAGACATAAAATAGTGCATATGTTATTTTCTGATTTATAATAAATGCACTTATTACTTTCATTCACTTTGAAACCATGTGAGATAACATGATTATCGAATTTTTCATGTCACCGTTTAGGTATCTGTTTCAAATCATAAAGAGATTTATCAAGTTTACACACTTTGTTTTCTTGACCAGGAATAACAAAACCTTCAAGTTGATCTATATAAATTTCTTCTTCCAATTCATTATTTAAGAAAGCAATTTTAACATCCATTTGGTGCACAACAAGTCATGAATAGTAGCAAGAGAAAATAGCACTCGAATAGATGCAATTCTAGTAACAGGTGAAAAGGTGTCAAAAAAATCTACATTTTCTCTTTGTCTAAACTCTTTAGCTATAAGACGAGCATTGTATTTATCAACCGTGCCATCGGGTGTCAGTTTCTTCTTAAGAATCCACTTACAGCCTATTGTTTTACAACCTAGAGGTAAGTCAGTTAAATGTCAAGTTCTATTAGACTCAAGTGAGTCCATTTCATCATCAATAGCCTCTTACCATAAATTAGCATCTAAAGAAGATAAGGCTTCCTGAAGAGTATGAGGATCCTCTTATAAGGTATATGCATAGAAATCAGAACCATAATCTTTAGTGGTCCGGGCTCGTTTACTTCTCCTAGGTTCAAAATATACTTCCTCATTAACTCTAACCATAGGCACATTACTAGATGTTGAGCCCCCACTATTCTTCAATATAAAAGGAAATCTATGTTCATAAAAATCAGTATCGTTCGATTCAATAATAACATGATTATTCAAGTCAAAAAATCTGTAAGCTTTGTTATTCACAGCATAACCAATAAATACACATTCATATGCTCTACTAGCAAGCTTATTCCTTTTAGGATCAGGAATTCGAATATAGGCCAAACAACCCCAAGTTTTAAAATAAGACAAATTAGGTTTCTTGTTTTTAAACACTTTAAGATGAGATATTTTACTTTTTTTTTAACTCTATTTAACACACAACAAACAGTCAATAAAATTTCTCTCCATCAATGAGAAGCAGCACCAGAGTTAAGTAAAATAGCAACTATAGACTCAGTAAAAGTTCTATTTTTTTCTTTTAGCTTTACCATTCATTTCAAGAAAATAAGGTGCAGTTTTTTCATGTATGATTCCGTGCGTTTTGTAAAATTCATTAAAAATACTAGAATCATATTTAGTGCCTCTATCACTGTGAAATATCTTTATTTTTCTATTAAATTGAGTTTTAATTTCTGTGAAAAATAATTTAAACATATCAAATGCTTCACTTTTATTTTTTATAAGATATACAAATGTATAATCAGAGCAATCATCAATAAAATTAATAAAATACTGTTTTCCATTTCTAGTAAAAACACCATCAAGTTCACAAACATCAGAATGTATCAAATCAAGTGGTTCAAATTATCTAAGAACTGATTTATGCGGGGTTTTAGTAATTTTAGCTTGACTACAAAATTTACATTTATCAAAATCATTCACGGACAATTTAGGAATTTGTTCTAAATTACTCATGTGCTTAATTATGCGTTTGTTAACATGACAAAGTCTAGCATGCCAAGTATTAAAAGAACACAACATATAAGCAGAAGGAACAATTTTATTCATCTCAACATTCAATTTAAACATACCATTTTGTATACTATTTTCCAACAAATACATTATTTTTAGTAATTGTATACAAATCAGCCCTAATAGTTTGAGTAAACCCAGCTTTATTAAGAAGGTAGCCTAAAACTAAGTTCTTCCTCATATCTAAAGTATGCAGTACATCCTTAAGAATGACAACATTTCCAGAGGTAAACTTCAATTTCACCTCACCAGTACCAGCAACAATAGTGAAGTGGGAATCACCCAACAACACTTTCTTATTCACAGTTTTAAAATATGATTTAAACATTGTACGATTATACTAAACATGGCGAGAAGCGCCAGTGTCTATCCACCATCCCTCGGATCTACCAACAATATTGATTTCAGAAATCATAGCAATAAGTTGCTCTTCGGTAAGGTTCGCCTGCGGTGCAGGACGATACCTATTCCTACAATTCCGAGCCAAATTGTCTGGCTTGTTACAGTTATAACATGTAAACTATCCCGAATAATTTCTTGAGGGAAGTTGCTGTCTATTCTGATTCTGTGGATTATTCTTATTTTGATTGTTGCGATTCTGGTTGTTACGATTCTGATAGTTACGATTCTGATTCTTCATATTTTTTTCTTTGGGTTTCAAAATAATAGAGGTGGAATTCTTTTCAGCATTATTATTAGAAATAACAAGTACTTCATCTTTTTGATCTTGTTTACATGCCTCTTCTTCAATCCGAAGACAAGTAATCAAACTCTCTAAGGAAAATTCTTTGGTTTTGTGCCTAAGTAAACTTTTAAAGCCTTTCCAGTTAGGGGACAATTTATCAATTAGAACAGCAATTTGAAATTGTTCATCGGGAGGCATACCTTCAGATATGATTTCATATGCAATCTTTTGTAGCTCATGTGACTGGACTTCTACAGATTTATCATTAGTCATTTAATATTTCATGTATCGGCTGACGGCATATTTCTTTACTTCAGCCTATTCTGTGTCATATTTTTTCTGAAGTGCATCCCAAATTTTCTTGGCAAATTTGTCAGAATTGTAGTAGTCATACAGATCATCAGACAAACCATTAAGAATATAATTTTTGCATAGGAAATCATTTTTAACCCAAGATTCATGTTCTTTTGGTGCAGCAGGAGGAAGAGGCAGAATTGGTTTTTCAGTTGTAAGAACAAAAGTAACTTTTTTTTTTATAGTTAGAAAAAATAATATTTTCTGCTTCCATCTTTTAAAATGAATCCCCTCAAAACGGAAAGGTTTGTTCAGATCGATTGATGTTTTGATAATCTCAGAAGTCATGACAGAAGAATTTGTCTCAAAATTGTTACTCCAGAATACAAATAACAAAAAATACTGCTACAATAGTACAGTATACAGCTCCGTCGTCCCTAGGATAAAACAATCCAGAATCATCTCTGTCTCAGAATTCTTTGTACTAAAAAAAACCAAATACTAACACCCCACAACTTGCTCGGAATCGAATCAAATATTGGAAGCATAAAATAAAAATAGATACTGCTCAAGTTGTGGCTTGAGTTCGAAAAAGAATTTAACACAAAAATTCATTGTACTATGTGATTGCAATAATATTTTGTAAGAGAAAATTTGTTTGCATTGATTTGGAAACAGTGGCCGTTGCTGCTAAAATAAAAAAAACAAAAAAAAAAAACTGGACAGCTTGTTTGACGAAATTGGTTGCTGCTTTGGAAACGACAAAAGAGAAAGCTGAAAGCTTTATGCTTTTGTAATAACAATAAAATGAAATTGTTTTTCTTTTTGTTTATCTTGGGCATCACAAAGAACACTAGAAGAAGAGAACAACAACTATGACTAATTTTTTTTCTTGATTTCGGAACGGCACGGTGTGCTTTACAAGACTGGTTTCTGTGTATGTTGAATCAGTAAAACTGATAATATACAGTCTATATTTATAGTAAAAAATAATATAACGTTAAAAATATTATAAATCAAATTTAACATGTATAATTAGTGGATAATAGGAGAGAAATCAGGAGGGAAAATTGGTCTTCCAATCAAATTATTTATACTAAGTTAATGACCGCATGTCATATTATTTAAATAATAAAAAAATAAATTTAAAATTAACAATATTCTCAACACTTCATATTACTTTACTTCACAGCAAGACCGATTTATAATTTTTTGTGAGTCTGAATAAAAATAAAATATTAGACTTTCAAGATTGTTAGGTAAAAGATACGTTGAGTTCTTAAAATTAAATATAATAATATATATATATATATATATATATATATATATATATATAAAGAACCCTCAAAAATAATAATACGTTGTTGGCCCTATAGGACTGTACTACTTACCTGGGCCAGCGCCGGGGCCTGCTTCACTGACATTATTTGAGTTGCTTCACTTTATGTATATAATACATGAGTTACGCAAAAGCTCCAAACTTTGTCTCAGATCATTTCATGTTGGTGCTGATTTGATATATAAAATATTTCATATATTTACCTATCCTAGCTAGAAGCAACAACGTACACAGTACGTGATGTCAAGTTTAAATCAAGAGTGCATTCATTTCTTAGAAAGAAGGAAACTGTGGCAGAGAGCGCCAGCATTCATAGGTCGCGCGAATTCGATTTTCTGTTTCGATTATACTTCTCTAACAGTTTAAAAAGTCTTTAAATTTGTGTTAATTTTTTTTTTATATAAATACCCATATAATATTAAACTTTTAAATGGTAATAAAATAGAGAGAAAAAAAGAAACACTAATAATATTATTCACGCGTGCACGTGTTTTTCTTTAGTTTATTATTTTTTTTCCTAAAGTTTAAAAATATATTATTTTATTTTTTATTTTTAAAATATTTACCATTTTCTCTTTTACCTTAAAAATATTCATCATTTTTCACTATACTTTTTAAAATATTAGTTATTTTTCCCCTACCATTAAAAAAATTAATTTAATCATTAACTCTCAAGAATAAAATAATAATTAACTATTAATTTGATAAGCGTTATTATTATTTGCCCCTTAGGTTTAAAAAAATATTATTTTACTCCTACTTTAAAATATTCCTTATTTTTCTCCCCACAACTAAAAAAAGCTAAAATATATGCTTCAATGTGTGTGTGTTAATTTTATTGAGTAAAAATGTAAAAAGTCTATTATAATATTAATGAAAATTAAAAATAACTATCATCCCATTAAAATATTTAAATAATAATAATAAACCATTAAATTTATTACTAAAAATAAAAAATAAAAAATACTTTAAATTAAAAAAATCTGAAAATATAAAAAATAAATATATTTAGCTTCTTCTTTATCATAATAAAAAAATATAAATAAATAAATAATAAATAAAACTATTTTTCTCTGTCCATCATCATCACTATCCATCCCTAATAACAAACCCTAAACCAATTATCTACCATCATTACTATTCATCCCTAATACTAAACTATAACTCAATTATTATAATTGGAGAAGAGAGACAAATAGTTTTGTTTATTATACTTTCTTATATTTTTATATTTTTTTGAGATGGATGATTAGAATGATAATAATATGATGTATTTTAAATTTTTTTTATTAATAAATTTAATAATTTATTATTATTATTTAAATATATTAAGAATATAATAGTTATTTATAGTTTTTTTTAAGGGTATATATTTTGAAACATATATTTTAGTTTTTTTAACTGTAAGGGAAAAATAAAAGATATTTTAAAAGTAGGAATAAAATTATATTTTTTTTCAAAACTTATAGGGCAAATAATAACATCATTTATCAAATTAAAATTAATTATTATTTTATCCTTGAGAGTTAAAGGTTAAATTAATTTTTTTAACGGTAGAGGGGAAATGATAAATATTTTAAAAAGAAGAGTAGAAAATGATAAATATATTATGGAGAATGCTGAATATTTTAAAAATATAAAATAAATCGATGTATTGAAAAATAATAATATCCCTTAAATTAAATAACTAGCAAGCAGCGCAGCACGAATATCCTGCCCAATGCGAAAAGCGTTGTAATATATCATATGAAGTTATCGATTGCAACATCATATGCTGGATCAGGTTAACCATTGAATTATCAATACAAGCCCAGACCATCCAGGGTAGAAAGAGAGGTCCATGGTCAAAATCTCAGCCCAAGCTCCACCACTATTTGGGCCTACTGGTCCAGCTCATTTCTATCTGTCCTAGTTTTGGACACAGCCAATTTGACCCACTTTTGTGGGCTGCTTCAATTTTTTTTGTTTCTCCTTTCTATGATCATGAATTTAACTATACAAGAACGTGCACTAAAAAAAGGTCTTGTATTTTAATAGAGATATTGGTAAATTAGTGAGCACTACCAAAAAAAAAAAAAAAGTGACGTGCAAAAAATATATTGTAATTATTGATAAAAAAAATAATATAAATATTATCGTGGTAAAAAAATATTACTAAAAATAATAGTTATAAAAACTTTTTTACAACAGAATATTTACGGAAAAAGACATAAAACTTACGGTAAAAAAAATAGAATTTTTATTATTTATTACGAAAAAAAGTTGCTATAGATATTTTTTTTTTCCTTTTTTTTATATTTTTTTTTGTAGTGGAGTCACCATTGTCAACCCAATCTGCGACCTATTTTTTTAAGAATACAAACTCTGAAGATTCCACCAAGATATATATATATATATATACACACGACAGAATATTTACGGAAAAAGACATAAAATTTATGGAAAAAAATAAAATTTTTATTATTTATTACGGAAAAAAGTCGCCATAGATATATATTTTTTTCCTTTCTTTTCTATTTGTTTTGTAGTGGAGGCACCATTGTCAACCCAACCTGCGACCTATTTTTTTAAGGATACAAACTCTGAAGATTCCACCAAGATATATATATATATATACACGAAATGAATTCAATGTATATGAATGATGAGGTCAACTATGGTGCAGTATCATGAGAAAGCTCCATTAATTGCTACAGTTCATTACACTGAGAATATTATATATACGAAATTATGTGTATTATCTACATCATCAAACCCTTTTTAGTACAAATCATAACTATCGTATATACCTTAATCACTTTATGTAATTCTATTTTTACATTGAAAAGTATAAAACTGTTAGGAATATATATAGGACGATAGTAACAACACAACCAACTTTCGATGGTGCTAAAATACAAACCAAATTAATATCTTCACTGCTATATAGGTATATATATAGCTAGGGCGGCTAGGGACAGCATTATCTTTTTCTAGCTAGCTAGCTGGTCATGAATGTCTGTTTTCAACAGTGTCGCCATTCATGCAAGTTGCAATGCAGACTCATTGTCACCAGTCGACCGACAACCATCATCGATCATTGATAGTTCAGTTATCATTCTACGGCGAGTAGAGGGCAACTTATAGATACCTCTGCCTTTGTGAGAGAGCTAACTCATGTACGTAACGCATCTAAAATTGGTGGACTAAAATTACCTCCCTTAGTTATTCTTCAAACTTATACATATATAGATGTCGACCCACAAGTTTCCCATATACCATTGATCTTTTTAAAGTTTTCAATGGAAATTTACACTACTACTAGGGTTTTGTTGTGGTTGCTGCTTGGACTTCCATTTTTGAAGACTTTTTGTGAGTGAAAAAGCTAGCTAGCTAGGAAGATATCATCAGAGAATATGCTTCTCACTAGCTATAGCTTCCATATGATCAATATTTCTCCATTTATATATATATATACACACACACACATATACATATACATATATACCTATATATACCTATGAAGGCTATAATATTGCTGGTGCTCATGATGATTTGCCATTTTCCCTTGTTCCCAGGCAACATGTTCAAACCCTCATTGAAAAATTTCTTCATATTGATCATGAATATGATGTTGTTCGTCAAGTTGTCTTAGTGGAATTATTTAGACAAAACTAACTAATAATAAAATGTGTATGCATTTCCTTTCCCTTACTTCTTCCTCCTTTCATCATATGTACATACATACCCTTTGTTAAACTTTGAATACTATAACGATGTAATTACAATAAAGTATCCTAACGTTTAACTATATTACAACGGAATCGTGAGTTTACTCTTAATTACACATTAATATCCTACCGTTAGTTGGTTTGACTTTGACTTATGTGTGAAATGACATAACTACATCTAATTAAAAAATAATAATAGTAATATTAAATATTAAAATAAAAAAATAAAAAAAAATTAAATGGATCTCTACCGTCCATCAAGATTGATGGACGGTAGTCATATTGATAAAAAAAAATTAAAAAAAAAAAATTCTTGGTGGGATAAAGATCCAATCTCCAGATCAAATCTCAATCGTCCATCAAGATAATATATGTATTTTTTATTTTTCTCTTTTTCTAAATTATTATTTTTTTAATTTTTTTTAAATATAATCTCCACCGTCCATCATTTTAATGGACGGTGGAGATTCATTTAATTTTTTATAAAAACTTTTAATAAAATGACCATATTACCCTTTGACTATTGGTTGACCGTCAACTTTAAAGGTCAACTAGTTAGTCAACAGTACTAACATGTAGTTAAGTCTAAACTCACGATTTTATTGAAATATGGCCAAACGTCATTGTCCTTCATTGCAATTTGTCCTACTATAAATAATATATAGTAGAGCCCCTACACTGTTACACGTACAATTAATGTGAGCATCCATTAAAACCTGAGATCCAAATTAATTAAACTCTCGAGATATTGAGACCAAGATGAATCATGTGCAAGTAACCAGCCGCTAAGTTATATAGGTATTCTTTATGAAAATTTTAGAACGAAATCTTACCAACAATTTCATAATATTATTGGGTGTGTCACAAAGTTTCTTATATGACTACATATATTCTATTTGTTGAGATATGATGAATGAATCAGACTTAGCTTCGTTTAGGCAGTGATCAGCCGCGACTGGGGTGTCGCGGTGATAAGTTGCGCGCACAAAAGAATGCACTAGGTTGCGCGAGCAAAAGGAGGCAGTTTTGGCAGCAAGTGGTGTGACCAAGAGGTCGCGCGCGTCTCCTTATTCGAATAAAATAGTTAGTTTGGGAAGGATTTGTTTCCTAATCAAAACTAGTTCTTGTTTAGGCTGACCTAACTAGTGTATATATATATATATATATATATATATATATATATATTCTTATGTAATTGAGAGATATGTACTGGTAACAAAAAGTAAAGTTGAGAGAGAAAATAGAGAGTTTGTAATATTTTGATATAGTGGATTGAGTGTGGGTGTGCTCCGTAGATATAGAAAAATTTTCGAACATCATAATACTCTTGTCTTGTATATTTCATATTTGCTTATTGTTTTTGTGTGTGTATGAGTTTGACTATCACGAATCATTTCACAAATTTAGCGTAAATCCTAACACTATTTGTATCTGCATTACAATGGTGCTACAGTTATTAGGAATTTCGTAGACTTTCAAGGTTGGCTAGATTATTTGAATTTTGGATACTTAATTTTTTTAGATTCAATTAATCAAAAGCACTTTTAGGTTTTCACTAACCCAAAGAGCACTTATTGGATGAAGAAAGTGTGAACATCCAAGACATTGGCTTCACAATGACCTAAAAGATTCTATCTCTTCCAAGATTCGAAAAAGATCAGCATCCCCACATTTAATTGCAATAATATTACATATTGATGGATGACTAGTCCATGTCTTGCCCTAGGCTTCTGTAACCAATCAGCCAACCAACAAAATGTGGTCCTTAGTGTTTGTATTAACATTTTAGTTAAAACAAAATTTAAATTTTATGTTGCTTTTTTTTTTTAGAAAAAGAACCTTCATAGAAATCAAAACAAAAAATTACAAACTAACACGAGAATCGTCCAAAACTAAACCATCCAAACAACTAGGAACACTTCCTAATCGAACATCAACAAGATGATGCGACAGGGCAAATTTAATAAGACCATGAGTAACTTTATTGGCGCTACGGTGAACAAACGAAAATGAAAAATCAGAAAAATCAAAAACTAAAGCTAAAATATCATCTAAGATCAAGCCAATTTCAAAATAAGAGATAACTCTGGAAGAAAGCTGCTTCACAACAGACGCAACATCAGAGTCTACGTAAACGGCAAAAAAACCCAAATCGATCGCAAGACAAATACCACAAAGAATAGCCAAAACTTCACCAATATCAGGAGAAAAAACACCAAGAAGCAAAGATAAACTAGACGCCAAAACCACACTCTCCGAATCCCGAATTACCACACCAAAACCCAAACGACAAAAATCAATGGCCACATCAGAATTTATTGTTTCAGAAAATTCTCTTCTACATCATGTATATGTTATCAAAATTAACCTAGTCGATCCCGCTTGTAAAATTCAAGCAAACATATCATATATTGGTTTTATTTTTAATTAAATGAATATTAATTTTACATGATATCCAATCATAATTGGAACCTGATCGTCACGGGACTATCGATTTTTCAAACCGTCCAAAAACAAGGTCACCAAGATCAAGAAAAATACAAGCAACATATTAATTATATATATGTACAGACACTTTTTTTTTTTTTTTTTTGGTAACTTCCTTGGCCAGCAGGTAAAGAGGTACTAAAAACAATTCGAAATCAATTCTCTGAAAAGGCATGCCATTAATGATTAATCAAACGAGTTGATTTGGCAACATTAACATTTAACACCACCACCCACCCAAGAATCTCTTGGTCAAGTCAACCCGGATGAGATTTTAAAAATAATGATAATAATTAAGCACATGTATCCGTACGGCGAAATCTTATCCGGATAACTCCATAGATGATATATTCATCTTCATGATGATCAGTGTCCAATTCCAGTGGCTGTGATTCATTAACAATGAGTGTACTGTTGAGCTCTCAGAGAAAATATGTATGGACATGGAAATAGTCCACGGAATCAAATGCAAAATGTGATTCCTCTTCTACTTTGGAATATACATATTGCACATACACACACATATATTCTTGTACAAAGTTGATTCCACTTCAGGCTGCAAGTTGATGTAGATAGCACCAACACATTGGATTTTTTTAGTCAGCTGTGGAATCTTCTGGTATTTCGGATTCATTACGATATCAGAACAGCTTTTCTTCGAAAAGATTAGTTAATGTAAGCATCTTGTGTCAGTAAATATTTAAGCAAGAAAGTCTGTCAGCATTGATGGTTGCTGTTACTGATCACCCAACAACACACTAACTGCACCATAACTACACAGCAAAAACACATTTAAATTGCAACCAACACATCTGCATTGTAGAGAGAGAGTGAGAGACTATGTGTGTCTGTGCAGGCAGTCAATTAGAATAGAATCTTTCTTTCATTGTTAATTTACTAGACATATTATTGCAAAAAAAGGGGTACCAACTTGAATTTTGTGGTATTTTTGCAGTACTGCAGTAACCACAGCCTCAAAAGATTGTCCCCTACTCTTGAATCATATATATGAGGAAATCAAATTGGAACAATGGAACTCTAAGGTCATCATCGTTGCACTTAACTCGTCATGGATGAGATGAGCGTATAATATTAAATTTCTACGCTGTTAGACTATATACACATAAAATGATGGGGTTCTAGACTCAAAACTTATAATATCATCTTTCTCATGGTTGTTGACTATATGGTTAGCTTGGCACCACAAATTCTTTTTTTTTTTTTTGAAATATTGTGGAGATATTTTAAATAGTTGGGCGCGTTTATTAATTAGGGATGAAAATTAAAAAAAATGAAAAATTACAGTCAACCTACCTGAAGTTTACCTTTTTACGGATGGAAACAACTTTATAAAAAATTAATAGTAAATTCCCCTGCCGTTACCATTGACCGTTAAAGATGATGTTGATCGTTTTAAAAGTGCAAAAAGACCAAAATGCCCCTAATTAAAAATTTAAAAAACTAAAATAAAAAAGGACAAATTACAATCAACCTATCCGAAGTTAAGCTTTTTACAGCCGGAATCAACTTATTGAAAAACTAACAATTAACTCCCCTGCCATTCGCGTTGACCGTTAAAGATGAACGTTGACCGTTTTAAAAGTGTAAAAGGACCAAAATACCCCTAATTAAAAAATAAATAAATAAACTGAAATAAAAAATAAAAATAAATCTATATCTCCACCATTTAAGTGGATGGTGGAGATTTATTCAAAATAAAAAATTTAAAATTAAGTATAAATTAAAAAAATAATTAAAAAACACTTAAGAGATCCACAGAGGTTCTCTATGGGAGACCACAAAAGGGAGGAGGCTAATCACCCATTCGTTGAGCGACAAAGGTCGTCACACCTAAAGAGGCGAAGAGCCTCCTCTTGCGACGAAGGGGAGGCTCTTCCCCTTCACTTTGTTGCACCAATCGAACCAGTGGAGGCTCTTTGCTTTCCTGGGTTCTCTAACTCCATGGATCTCCATGAGGTCAGCAATTTTTTTTTTTTAATCTCCGCCGTCCATTTGAGATGGATGGAATTATTTTTTATTTTTTTAAATAAATCTCTACCATCCATCTCAATCTTAGATTTTTTTTATTTTAAAATATTTTAAAAATAAATTAAAATGACTAAAATGCCCTTAAAATAGTTGCCTTTGACCAATGATGATTAACATTTTATAACAATTTACTAACAGTAAGGAAATTAACTATTAATTTTTTAATAAGTTAATTCTATCTGTAAAAAAAATTCTTAATAGGTTGACTGTAATTTGTCCCAATTTAAATGGTACAATAACCATTCTATCTTTTTACTATTAGTACTTGATGGTCAACAGTAACGATAGAGAAGTTTATTATTAATTTTTTATAAAGTTATTTTTTGTTTATAAAATAACAAACTACAGGTATGATAACTGTAATTTGACCTAAAAAAATTAAGGTCAATAACGAAATCATGCATGTCTGACCCAAAAATGAAGATATTCAGTGAGAAACACACTGTTACATTAATTTTATCCAAAACCAATTATTTAATTTACTTAAAGTCTCTCTATGTTCACCAAAGAGTGGAACAATCGCTATCAATATCTATCCATTTGTGTACTGAGTCAGACTTTTAGTGTCGGTGGCATTATTGTAAAGTGGCAGCAACTGAGGAAGGGTAATTTGGTTAGACAAGTTAATTAGTGCGGTTGGTGGTGGTGGCCTGGTGGGCTTGGACCTACTCTTCGCAAAAATCAGTAGCCAATCTCCCAGGGTCTGCTCCATGCCTAACAGGTTCAAGCCTTTTCGTTAATTAGGATTTCCCCTTCATCTGAATTTTTTACAAGACATCGGAGAGAAAGATATGATTCCAATTTATTAGAAAGTCTTAAATCCTTAGTTTCACCATTTTCTAATTTATTAAGTTTTTAGGTTTAGTAGTTTCCTTATAGTTTAAGTTTTTGGGTCTAATAATTTTTATTTTGGTATTAAAATTTGGTTTAATTTACGTATCATGCGCTTGAGTTCCTCCTCATATTGCATATGTAAATTTGGACACCTAGCACGTGAGAGGTGTGTCAGAAAGCTTTGATGGGATTGATTTCTAATACTAATACCATTAAAGTCCTGTTCCCAATTCAAGAATCATGATGATCATGTGATAGTGGTTGTTTGTATGCATTTGACCAATCTATAACCGTTACAAAAATTCGTTTGTGTAATGAAATATCCATTCCTTTTTTTTTTTTTTCAGTAATGCTACATATTACAACACATATAGTAATTGAGGTAGTAATTGATGAATTGATTCACATGATAAGTAAGATAAATCATTATTAATGTGAATTTATTCACCAATTACGATATCAACCGTCACGTAGTTTGAAATGAAAGAGTTGTGATTTAAATTAGAATATGTATTATATATATACACACACGTGTGCGTGTGTGTAATATCAAACCAGTTGGGCAGCGTTCTTGATATGTCTAATGATGGCTTTTTAGGACCAATATGATAAGTGATAACAACTGACAACAACAGCTTGATTCATCAACTTGTAAAATGATAATTACCAAATCACTAGCATTTTTTTGTCTTAAAGGGAAGATTTTATTTTTTATTTTTGAGAGGGGTACAAATACAACATTAATAACTATCGGGATTTAAAAAAAATATTTGATGTTGTTTATTTTATAATAATAATTATATATATTTTTTAATACTATGGTGACATCATGACCTTTATTTCTATAAGTTTCAATTGGGTTTGTAATTTTGGACTCAAAAATTAAATTGGTTCCAAAGATGAAGCAATAAATTGTGAGGGGACCCAAGTGAGTGAGATGGATCAGTGCCACACTAATAAGTGAAAATTGCTAGCCAAAGTTACAATTACCACAATATTGTGTAGCTACTTTCACAGTAAGTGGCATCGTTGACTAATCTTATTTGGGTCAATTTATTAAAATTTATAAGATAAAAGAGTTCAAATGTATACGTATAAATATCTAAAGGGTCACCAGCCATAATGTAAATCCGCGCTCCAAACAGTTATATTTGTTGATATACCATCAATCGAACACTAGTATATTATTACATACATATGTTTTTCAAGCTTGAAATTTTCGAACATGAAACTCTTATTATGGCAAACGAAATCAACCACGTAGAAGTTTATTAAAATTAGGTGGATATTGACTTTGCACCCAAATGAACATTTTCTTATCAGTTTTCTTTTTAAGACTTTATTACATTATAGCTATCACCTGTTAGCTTTTATATGCAAAATCTCACATGTGTTGTCCTAGAGCCAACCTCAGAGTCAAGACTCAAGTGGCAGTCACTTCTATGAGATGTGGCGGCTTGTATTCATTGATATATGCTGATCCTTCTTTGCACTCAAAACAGAAGTTTCTTAGTTTTATAACATCTCTTTTATGAATGCTTTTATTTTTTAAATGGCATCTATTTAGCCTGAATTTTGTTACCTGGTCCCACATTATTATTTTAATTAAAAATAACATTTAAAATTAGTTTGGGACAAAATTACCCCTGACCATAAGAGGTTTACTTTACCAAATTTTTTTTCTCACCATTTCTTACCACTTTCTTCTCTCTCTCCTTACTTTCTCTCTTTCTCTCTTCACCGAACTAAGATTGTGACTTAAACTCAAAATGGAAACTGAAAATGAATAAAACAGCCCAAACAGACCCAGCGTTCGACAGAGCCCAAGAAATAAGCCTACCGGTTAACCAAGCTCAAGAGTTTACTCACAAATTGACCAAATCAAGTATTGATTGAGTCAATAATTTAATCATTTAATCAATCAAACAACAGCTCCGAGATGACAGGAATCCCTGATATCTCGGAGCATGACATCATCGATCACGCTTCAACGTCTAACACCTACCCCTATAAATACAGCCATATGACTTCATAAACGGGGTCAAGCATTTTCTCTATCAAAGCTGTCATTATGCTCTTAAGCAACCAAACTTACACACGACTCTATTCCTATCCAGCCACGTTCGACATAGTCAACACCGAGCCCTTGTACCTACACTCGACGCACTAGCAAGTAACTTATGCTCGACGTATAATTGCTCCAGATAATGATTTCTTTTTGTTTTCCACTCAAGATTCGCTATCTAACTTGGGCGTCAGAGACTATTTGGCTGATACCACCCTGGTGTCCTAAAGAGTATGACCTCTTTATTTCGTTTTGCAAGTTGTCGTCCCCAAAGAATCCCCGGATCTTTAGTGTAGATTCCAGCATCTACAATTATGAATTTGGTTTTTGATTGAGGATCGAATGGTGTTAGAGTGATTTTTTTTTATTGGGTTTGGGTTTGAAGATTGATTGAGTTTGAGTTGACGAACTAATAATTTGCAAACTCAATTTTTTTTTATCAAATTTTTTTTTTAGTGGTATTCGCCAACTTTTTTTTTTTTTTCTCTTTTAATGAGTTGGCGAAAAGTTTATAGATTCGAAAATGACTGAAGTCTGATTGTTCTTCATCATAAGACGGCAGCCGATCATGGTCGGCCAGGTCGGAGTAGTACTGGTAATTTCCTTTCTCTTTTGTTTCTATTTTTTTATAATGAAAAATCGAATTTGTAATTGAAGTTTCTTATCAAAAAGAGTGAGAGAGAGAGAGAGATTGAGATTATGATAAGTGAAGTGTCTTGGTCGGAGTTTGCTCGGTTAGAGAGAGAGAGCTAGGTTAAAGAGAGAAAGATATAAGATATGAGGAAAAAAAGGGAATAAAAACAAAAAAAAAAGTCATCAGGAAAAGATGAAGAGAAAAGTCAACTCATTAAAGATAATTTGGGATTTATTTAAAAATATGTACTATTTTCAGAAAAAATAATAATTTGATATTATTTTAAAAAGTAAGGGTTTAAATAATGCCACTTTGAACCATTTTCTCTTTTATATGAATCCACTGTTTTGAATTTGCACATAAGTTTTTATGATACTTTCATGCTGAGAAAACAATACTTTCAATCAAATAAATATTAGCCATAAACTAATTATGGGCTTTGCTTTTATATACATAAATGTTTAACCCCGAACTTTAATTTCAAAGCTTCTTCTATAATAACAAGAGACGAGACGTGGAAGGAGAAATTTAGAGTAAGAAAAAAATCAAGTTGTAACCTAATCCTATAATTTGTAGGGCCAAAATATATAAATTTTAATGAAATATCTTGATATTCGATTATATTATAATAAAATAATATTTTTAATTAAAAATATCTTGAATGATTATCAATTTAATCTCTAACATATTTAAAAATATCATTTTGATATTTTTTTTTATTTTTTTAACTCATATGATTCTTAACTTTTTTAAAATGTGTCAATTTAGTCTCTATAACTAAAATTTTGATACTCAAGCCTGACATAAAGTATAAATGATCATCTTACAATTTTTGTTAAATTATTAAAGGGCAATTATCAATTTGATAACATAACTTTTGTATCAAATTTTTAACACAGTTTCATTTATTGATATCCTTGGACCATAACTTTCTGAAAATGTATCATTTTGGTCCCTTTTATTAATTTTCTAATGGTCAAACCTCACAGAGTTGGCAAAAAGACTGATTTGCCCTTGACTATATTTAAATGAGTCAAAATTATAATTTTAACCTCAAATTTTTAAAAAGATTATTAATAATTAGGAGGTTAATATGGCCATTTTAGATTAATTTTTAAAAAATAAAATTTTAAAAATTTTAAAACATTTGTAAATGGATCTCTATCATCCATCAAGATTAATGGACGGTGGAGATCATATTGAAATTTTTAATGGAGATCCAAGAACAAAAAAAAAAATCAATTTTTTTTTTTATTTTTGGTGTGGAGATCTAATCCACCACGAACAGAAAAAAAAAAAAATTTTGAAACTCAAAATAGTGGAGATTCAAATTGGATTTCCACCAAGAACAAAAAACATATATTAGAAAACTTGAATCTCTAACGATGGACTGGAGATCTGGGTTCGTCCCAAAAAAATATATTTGAAAACGAACCTAGTTTCTAGGTTCATCGAACCCAGAACTGGGTTCGAAGATGAGTTCGTCTTCGAACTCAATTTATGGGTTCGTCTTAACTGGGTTCGTTTCTCCACCCTCCATCAATCTTGATAGACTGTGGAAATTCATTTAATTTTTTTTAAAATTTAAAATTTTATTTTATTTTTATTTTTTAATTACGGGTAGTTATGTTATTTTACTAAAAAATTTACTGTAGACCCATTGATGGTTGAAAGACAAAAATACCCCTGGAACCGTTAAGTTTAATTAACAGTTGATTCACACAAGGACATAATTGATATTTTTTTATAAAGTTAGGGCCGAAAGATATCAATAAATAAAATTGCATTAAAAAATTAATAATTTTCTAAAAGTTAGGGACCAAATAATTTTTTAAAAGTTAAGGACTAAATTAATAGCTGTCCTTCGTTAAATTAGAATGACACTTTTACTTTTTAACTTTTTAATAAATTTAACTATTTGAAAAGTTAAATAAAAAATTGATAAATGTTATAAAAATTTAATTTTTTTAAAAAATACTTAAATAATAAAATTTATATGATAAATTTTATTAAAAATAAAAAATATATAAAAATATTACAAAAATTAAAATAAAATCTTAAAAGTAATATTATTTATTAAAAATAAAATAAAATAAAATATTGAATACTTATAAAACTCAAAATTTAGTAATTTAATATATATATATATATAACAAATTTATATATATTGCAATTTTATCATTATATTTTTATTTTTATAATATAATAATAATAAATGTATATATATATTGTAATTTTATTTTTATAATATATATATATATATATATAATGCATGTATACTATATATATATATATAAATATAATATTTTAACATTATAATTTTTTTAATTAAATTTTGAGTTTTATAGTATTTAATTTTAAATTTTATTTTTATTTTTAATAAAAAAAATGTTACTTTTACTTTTTAAAATTTTTAATAATTTTTTTTTATATATATATTTTTATTTAATCATTCCTAAGTTTTTTTTTAAAAAATTTAAGTTTTTATAACACATTAATTTTTTTATTGGACTATCCAAATAGGTAAAATTGGTAAAATATAAAAAGTTGAACGGTAAAATCGCCTTTCTAATTTAATAATTTAATAAAAAATGGTAAAATAGTCAATTTATATTTTATGTCAAGTTCAACCGTCAAAATTTTAGTCAAAAACTAAATTGATATATTTTGAAAAAGTTAGAGATTATGTAAATTAAAAAAGTAAAAATAGGTTAAAAAATAATATTTTTAAATCAGTTAAGCACCGAATTAATAATTATTTAAAGTATTAAATTGTAGCTTATATAAAAATTCGAATTTATTACAATATGTCCATATATCACAACATTTTATTGCAATTTAATCATAAGTTTATTTTAAAAACTTTTTGTGGATGGGGTAGGCTACTAGGCCGTATGGTCCTAGGACTCCATTAAATTTCTCCCCCCATCCGCTTACTAAGATAGCTGCTACCCACCATCGATCACTCGTTAATTAAATTCTTTAAGTATTTAAATTGGCACTTTTGTTATTTAAGAAACGTTTTGTTTTAAAATAATTTTTCTCAGAAAAGTTAGATTTCTTTTCTATTTGTTTCTCCTAATTTCTGTGGGTTTATAGTTTTTTTTTTGGTTAATGTTTAGCTCAGTTTTACCTTATGTGATGATGATTTTTCTAGTTCCAGAGTTTTGGGATACTAGACTTTTAGTTTTGTAAAAAAATCTTAAAATGTTAGAGAAAACCACGCGCGAACAGTTCATAACTTATTTGATTAATGTAATTTTTTTTTATATTTATATTTATGGTAGGAGTTCGAATTCTATTTTATAATGAGATTTGTTTCGAACCGTAGCTGTAGTGTTTTGTCAGGTTCTACGCATGTCGGTTTGGTCTGGAAAAAAAAAATATTTATAAAAATAAAAAAATGAAAATAAAATTTAAAAAATATCGAGAGAATAGAAGGAGAGCATACTTCTATATATTGCTATATAATAACAAGGTTGCCAGTGACAGCTTTGCATATCTTCTTGCTCTCACAGCTTCCATTAATAAACCTTCTCTGAAAAAAACTTGACTTCAAATTTTTAGTTTTTGTTTATATCTCATGGAAGCCAAAGGCTATACTCTTGATGGCACTGTTGATCTTCAGGGCCGCCCAGTACTTGCCTCCAAAACTGGCAAATGGAAAGCTTGTGCTTTCTTAGTTGGTAATTAACCATGCAAACTCCTCTCTGGTTCTTATCATCATCTTTTTCTCTGTCTCTTCTTCATTCAAGCTATTATACTTTGAAAGAATTGAACAACTTTTTTATTTATAATTTGTTTGTTGTATATCTAGATTTGTTAGCCTGTGAGTGAAGCCGTGTACTTGAACTTTTGGGTCGAGCAAGTTAGTTATAGTTATCGGAATAGATAATCTCGAGAGAAAGTTCAAAAGTTTTTTTTTTTTTAGCTGATTAATGGTAGAACAAAGTTGTTCTTCCTTGTATATGTTATACAGTGTCTGGTTGATTATGATCTTAATAGTACTCATGAAATGGGTTTTTCTTTTTTCTCTGATTAATTTATTGCAATAATTATATATTCTAATCTTTGTTCACAGGCTATGAGGCATTTGAGAGAATGGCTTTCTACGGAATAATGTCAAATTTAGTGAACTATTTGACAACCCAACTTCATGAGGACACAGTTACATCAGTGAGGAATGTGAACAACTGGTCAGGATCAGTGTGGATTACTCCAATTCTTGGTGCCTACATAGCCGATACGTATCTTGGTCGGTTCTGGACTTTCACGGTGTCATCTCTCATCTATGTCATGGTAATTAATTAAATTTATCTCTCTTAATTATACATGTAGAAGCACAATTAGCTAGTTGTTATTGGCAAATGATGAGATTTAACTTCACTTTTTTCCTCTTCCAAACAGACTACACCATCTGTTTGGACCAAATTTTAGATTACCTACTTTCAATGGCTCAATTAAATACGATAATGTTTTCGGGGTGGGACCGATGAATTGCTTGTTGGATGTGATCAGCTGAATCCATTGTTGTTCACAAGACTGTATAATATGAATTCATAGATATCCGGTCCACATGAATGTGAGTGCAACAAAATTATATACTGAAAATTATAATTTCGACAGATAGGAAAAGGACTTGAAAGTTCTTGTATTTTATCAATAAGAACAAGAAATGGGGGGTGGAACATTAAATGGTGTGTGTCTAGACGGGACACTTCTCTGTTATATCAAATTCAACGTGTGCAAACAAATATATATATATTTTTTTGTTTTGATTTTATTCGGTGGCTTGTATATATATGCATTTCTGTGATCTTTCTTCTGTTTCAAGTGACAAATTTCTGATCATGTTAGACGTAAATCTCATGGACAGGGAATGGTACTTCTGACTATGGCAGCTTCGTTAAAATTTATGAAACCGACCTGCACGAATGGAGTCTGCAACAAGGCCTCTACTTCACAGATTACCTTCTTCTACACATCGCTCTACATTATAGCACTAGGGTCAGGTGGGACAAAGCCTAACATATCCACATTTGGAGCGGACCAGTTTGATGATTTTGATCCCCATGAGAAACACCTCAAGGCCTCATTTTTCAACTGGTGGATGTTTAGCTCCTTTGTGGGTGCTTTATGTGCCACGCTAGGCCTTGTCTACATTCAAGAGAATTTGGGATGGGGTTTAGGTTATGGTATCCCCACAATTGGTCTGCTGTTTTCGCTATTTATCTTCTATCTGGGGACACCAATTTACCGGCACAAAGTCAGGAAGACCAAGAGCCCTGCAAGGGACTTAATTCGGGTTCCCCTTACCGCCTTTAGAAATCGGAAACTTCAGCTCCCTGACAACCCATCTCAACTTCATGAGTTTGAGCTGCAAGATTACTCTAGTACCGGGAAACGTCAGGTCCATCACACTCCTGTTTTCAGGTAAGTTCTAGTAATGTAACTTTTGTTGGCTGCTTTGCATAATCAAAAGAAGCATGATTGTGGCATGGAATCTAAGGACATTCAAATTGGATTCAAAAGTGCTTTTAATGATTTGGTGCTATAAACAGGCGTGAGGGGGACCTCCCCAATTTATGTGCTGAACTAGAAAATCTGCTGTAGCAAAGGCAATGTGTGGGGCTTTTTTTTATGATTTGGGTAGTCATTCAATCAACAAATTATGTCCATGTGCACTGTAAAGAGTAATCCTTTTAGACAACTTTAATGAATGGTCACAATCTTTGAGTCAAGTTGTTTCTGATATATAGGGTGTGACACAGTGTCATGGTGCGCCTTGTCGCCCCACCAGGGCCACCACAAATATCCAATTGAAGAAAAAAAATGTTGTATGTGAAACACATTTTTAGAATATTCCTCCTTTCCTTGCCATTTGAACCTATAAAGTTTCACCATCTAGAATACTCTTCTGGTGGCATTAGCTATCGCCACAACTCATGCCACATGAATAATTTTACAATTGTAACACTCAATCGCAACAAGTATGGTAGTAATTCTCTATAATCATATGAGAGTCTGACACGTTGTGGCACCTCATCCATTTTGGACTTTAACATAGCTAGTGACTTGCAAATTGAATCTACGATGAGATTGAGAAGGGCACTGCATGTATTAACAAAATTGTGATCTCAGGTTCTTGGACAAGGCTGCAATAAGAGATGGCAGCAGCTCAGGTGCAACCAACCAACCTTGCACGGTGACTCAAGTGGAAGGAGCCAAACTTGTTATGGGAATGGCCCTGATTTGGCTTGTGACACTAATTCCTAGCATTACATGGGCACAAATCAACACTCTGTTTGTCAAACAGGGCACCACCTTGGACAGAAGCCTAGGTCCTGACTTCAAAGTCCCAGCAGCCTCACTAGGGAGCTTTGTGACACTCTCTATGCTCCTCTCCGTGCCCATGTACGACCGCTACTTCGTCCCCTTGATGCGCCGGAGGACTGGGAACCCTAGAGGAATCACCATGCTTCAAAGGCTTGGCATTGGATTTGTCATTCAAGTCATGGCCATAGCAATTGCATATGCTGTGGAATCCAGGAGACTTCATGTCATAAGAGTACAACATGTCACAGGGCCTAAACAGATTGTCCCTATGAGCATATTTTGGTTACTGCCTCAATATGTCTTATTGGGGATTGCAGATGTGTTCAATGCCATTGGACTGCTGGAATTCTTCTATGATCAGTCTCCAGAAGACATGCAAAGCCTTGGAACAACATTCTTCACTAGCGGGATCGGCGTCGGAAACTTCCTGAACAGCCTCTTGGTGACAATGGTGGATAAGATCACTGGCAGAAATGGGAAGAAAAGCTGGATTGGTGACAACTTGAATGACTCTCACTTGGATTACTACTATGGGTTCCTAATGGTGATATCTATACTCAATTTAGGAGCATTTTGTTGGGCATCTAATAGATACATCTACAAGAGAGAAACCAAAGAATTGAAAGAGGGTTCTGTTGAAATGGAACCAAAAGCCTTGGACACATCTCTAGGACTACAAGTGTGAAAAATAATAAAAATAATAATAATTATAAATAAAATAAAATTGTAGTAAATATATAAATATATATAATTTTTACTACCATGTGTGTATAAATAAGTCTTCTTTTTTTTTAATTTGATGTCTCTGCTAATCTGCTTAGAGTTGTGACAGAGCCTTCGTTTCAATGTATTAATCCCTTCGAGTAGTGTTTTTAGTAAGTAGAATTATTATATAAATGAAGATTTTACAAGTAGAATTGTTTGCCAAACTAGTTGATTTTTTTTTTGAGGTCTATCAATTATTGAGACGTCTACACAAAAAATAGTTACATGTAGTCACAATAAATATTTACCATTAGAAAAGAAAAATTTATCACAATATCAATATTGTGATATAAAAAATGACTATAAAATTGTCACATTTAATTTCGTTACTAAAAGCACGTTTGGCACGCTGACTGAGGACTGAATTGGATAAATTTTTGTCTAATTTAATAATTAATGTAATACCGGACTGGATAAAGTCCAATCCGGTGTTACTTGCTTAAGTGGCTGTGACAGGCCATAGATGGTGGGACACCATCTTTTTTTTTTAACAACCGTTTTTTTTTTAAAAACAAAAGCAAGACCATTTTTTTGAAAACAAATTTTTTTTAACACAATATTTTTATGTTATTATTATAATTATTTATATATAAAATATCAAAATTACTTTAATAAATTTTATTCTAATAAAAATTAATTAATTTTAAATATTTTATTTAATTTAAATAATTTTTTAACTAAATTTATTTTAATTTAAATAATTTTATTTTTATTAAAATTGAATTTAAATAATTATATTTTATTAAATTAAATTATATAATTTTATTTTATTAAAAAATATATCAATTTTATATTGTTTTAGACATTAAACATAATTATTTTACGTCCAACCTAATACAATACTGAATAATGAACAATACTAGTATCTCTTTTAATTTTTTTTAATATTAATTAATTAATATAATATATTTTATTTTATTTATAATTAATTTTAAAATATTTAATATAAAAATATTTAAATTTTATTTAGATTTCTTTTAAATAATTTTATTTTAATTATATGATATTTAAAAATAATTTTATTTTACATAAAATTTAATCAAATTTTATTCAATTCTATTCTACACACAAGGGATAATACTATTTTTAATCCTATCCATACTACACCAAACACATCACAGTACTAATTAGTCTAGTCCAATCCAATCCAATTCAATCTCATAAAAATAGTCCAATTTAATCCAATCCAATCCTATAAAACAAACGGGCCTTAAAAGTATTAGTGACGGTGAAAATAATCTCGTCATTATCGTTAATGACCGAATTTTATATGTGTCACAAATCATGACTTTAAGTGACACATTATTAGGGAACCTTAATGAGTGACAAAATATAATTTATGTCACTATGCACAAATTTAGTGACAGTTAACTATTTAAAAATTTGTCACTATACACATATTTAGTGACGATTTATTATTTAAATATTATGTCACTATTTACAAATATAGTGACAATTAACCATACAAAAATTATGACACCATACAGAAACTTAGTGACACTTAATCATTTGAAAATTGTATCACTATATATATATTTAGTAATGTTGACAGTAAAAAATGGATTTCTGCGGTCAACACGAGTCAACGAAGCCACGTGTAGTCGCCTTCTGATTCGTTGAGCTAATTGTACGAGAAAGTTAAATATTATCCCGCGAAATGAGTTCTTGCGGAATCTGTAGAGCTTTCAGCTTAAACTCTAGGATACATACACCTGTCAAAATAGAGAACTATTGGTCAGAGGTACCGGACTTTCGCCGGCGATTAACCTCCGACGATCAAGTCAGTTTCAGGGTTTACTTAAGAATAGATGAACGAGTCAAATCTTCTTCTAGGTAATTATTTTCTCTCTCGAAATTGCGTACCTTAACTCTCATAAATACCTATATTTATAGTCGAGGTTTTCTTCTTCTTGTTGACCTTTATTACAGGTATATGCAGATGTCGCAGACGTCATTTCAGGAGGTAGGCAGAGAGATGTTTCCTTAAACGTGTAACATCCGTCTCTCTATCAGACTGCCTCTAATGTCAGAGGGCTTTTGCTTCATTGAATGGTAACCTGTGCCTGTCATCGCATTTAATGCGTCTACTGCCCTCTGCGCTCAAGCCTTCCGCTTTCCAGTGACCAGACTACTATGTCGCAGTGTGTCAGCATCGCTCCTGATAGGCCTGACCTTTATTTCGATTTGTCTTGGTCGTTGGGTCTTCTGCGTGTCGGTGACCGTTTCCGAGAAGCTCGTGGTGCTCACGATGTTCTCGCCGTCTCCAGTAAGTCACCGAGACCTCCTTCCCTCTGGAGCCATCGGATTGCTCCCAATGGGACACATATTCATAGTTTCTCTTCTGAAGCCATGCTGGCAGTTGGTGATGACGTGGCTATTCATGGTGAAATCTTATATATAACAATACCCCCTAAATCTTCGAAGAGATTTATATCTGAGGAGATTTATTCGTTTGTTAGGGCAATTCTTAAAAGCATTTCGAGATAGGGTGGCAAAGTCATTTTTGCCCTTCTTTCGAAACGGTGCGTAGCGTACTAGTGGTACCTAGCTTTTATTTTTGAAAAAAATGGAAACTGTCCTTTTTCGCGGGCACTGGCGGTTTATGGCGTTTCTACTTGAGTAACGGTTTTCGAGGCAACTCTTGGTTTTTGAAACTCCATCATTGGTGCACCGGTTACTTCCTTTGCCTTCTCGAGATGTTTCTTTGGTTTCTCGAGATTAATTACTGCGCTTCACGTGTCAGCGTCTATATATACCATACTTTTATTTCTTCGCAAACTCTTCATTCTCTGTCATTTTCTTCAAAGTCTCAAACGAAAGTAGAAAGTTGAACCGTTATTGAGAGAATCGTTGAGTCCCAAGGTTCGTGTCTGCAAGCTTTTCTGGTAAGGTTTCTTCCTTGTTTCTTCTCTATTCTTCTTTATGGATTCATGGATGAGGATTAAACGGATGCTGGAGGAAATCGATAGGGACGACTTCCGTCTTTACGCTGCCCGTCGTCATCCCATCCCTTTGAGTGTCGATTGTTCGAATGTGCAGGTTCCTCTAGTTTTTGTTATGTTGCCGGTGAGTGTGTCTTCTTCGTCTCCCGATAGTTCTTCCGAGAACCTTGCCGACATTCCTCTGGCTAGGACGTCATCTTTGGAAGAGGCCATGGCTAAGGATACTTCTCTTTATGGAGCTCAGAGGCCTGACTCCTCGGATAACAGTCATCAGAAGGGGAGGCAACTGCTTTTCTCTTCGTCGTCGCCCAGTTTCCTTGACATAGAACCCAACGTGGTTACGGAGCGTCATCTGAGACGCTACAAGGAATACTACGAAATCCCAGGAGAGGTAAAGTTTATTGTTCCCGAGGGGAGGACTGCGTGGAATCCTCCGAAAGGTTTTGTGGCCATCTATGGCTTCATGTTGAATTGCGGGATTACTCTTCCGCTTCAACCTTTTGTTGCTCGTTTCCTCAGCGACGTCAATCTGGCTCCGGCACAACTGGTGCCTAATGGGTACAGGACTCTGATGGCTTTGAGTGCTTTGTGGCGTCAATCAGGCTTCTCAGATTCCACCCCTCGCGAGATCCCCAATTGCTATCAGCTTCGATTAACGCCGGGCGCCGAGGGGTCCTATTATCTCGCATCGAGCAATTCGAACCAATGGCTGCCTATCGGCGAGGATGGTAAGAAACTCTACGGCAAGCTTGATGTGTCGGATGACAAGAAAAGAGGGATCGTGTGGGGGCTGCCAGCTTCCAATAAGTATTGGAAGGGGGCTTGGTTCTTTGTTGGTGGGGACTGGGGGTGCAGTCTTCCTGCTAATAAAGAGAAGTCTTTGAGCGAGGCATACGTCCCTCGTTTATTCACTCAGCCCGGTATTTTCGTGATTGGTCTTGACATGTCTTTGTTTCCATAATGTATATCGCGAGAATTACCCTTTCATTTTTATGCAGATACCTGGAATGAGGGTCCTAAGTTGACTAACTAAGAAGCCCACCGAGTTCTGCGGGTCGTTACTTCTCGCGTGTACGATAGCTGTGCAACCCTACTTTGTTGCAACAAAGCTTTGTTGGGGCGTGCATTTGATATCTTTCGTCACGACACGGATGTATTCCCCCACGAGCGCCTCCGCAGTAAGTTTGTTTTTTTACCTTTGTTCGTTTCATGTAGTTGATTGTGCTTTGGCTAACTTTTCCTTTCGGCTTTTTTTTTTTTTTTTTTAGTTTAGGACGAGGATCCAATTTCTGACCGAGAGGTTAGGGACTTGAAAAATCTTTCCGCCGCTTCTCGCCGAGAGCTAGGCAAAGATACGGACAAGAAAGGACGGTCTTCTTCGAAGAAGACTGCAGACACTGGAGAAAGAGTCTCGGTTCCCACAAAACGCAGAGGAGATGACTCGGATCGGGCTTCGGTCACTCGTGGTGAAGATATTTGCCTGAGCTCTGATGTTCCTGCGAAGAGGAGCAAGGTGGCCGGAGATTTTAAAGATCCCGGTTCTTCATCTAAAGGGGTGGATTCTCCGAGGACCAAGGTTAAACATGTTCCCACTGGCCATCCCCCCGGCCGATTGAGAAGGATGGATCGTTCACTGGGCGCTCCTGCGTTGATTCCTCCTGTTAATTTTGTTCCCCCTCTTCCCGTGAGCGCTCCTGATGTTACTTCTGCGGTCGCCCCTGAGAAAGAGAATCTGGTAGCGGCGGATGTCGATGCGTGTGACTCGAAGAAGGAACTTTTGCTGCGTCGCTAGTCTGCAAAGGGTAAGGGCCCTATCGTTCAAGAGGGAGAGGGGCCTCCGAAATCGATGGGTGGCGATGGTGCTGAAGTCTGTGTGGACGTTGCTGGTGGCTCTCGCGGTACTGTTCCTACCTCATCTGATCCTTCCTTAGAAGCGGTCCTCAGACGAGTGTTAACCAAAGACATTCGTTCAGAGATGCAAGAAACTGCCGACAACTTTTTGGGAGAGTCCATTGAGAAACAATTGCAATCATTTTTTAGTTATTCGACTGCGGTAAATTGTCATTCCTTTCCTTGTTTATTTTCGATTTTTCACAGGTGCTGACCTGTATTCCTTTGATTTATGCAGTTTCTACTAAAGTTTGATGATGCGGCGCGTGAGAGAGAGGCCCTACAGCGTCGTCTTGCTGATCTTGAGGCCGAGCGGGCTTCTTTTTCTGTTAATGAGGCGGTGCTTAAAGAGCGGGAGGTGTTTAAGGAGAGAGTCGAAGACCTCGAGGATCTGGTAAAAACACTCTCATCCGAAAGGGAGATTTATAAAAACAGAGTGAGCGACTGTGAAGATAAACTAGAAGCTCTCGAGGCTGAAAAGACCGCCTTTTTGTCTGAGAAGAACGAGGCAATTGCTTCTGCCAACAGTCTACTCAATGCTGCTGTCGCCGCTCGGGCGAAAATTGAAAGGAAACTTGCTCAGTCAGAGGGGAAGTTTACTGAGCTCAGCGGTACTGTTGATGCTTTCCGTTCCAACTTGGAGGGAATGAAGACCGAGATTGAGATCAGATCCGTAGATCGTTACAAAGCTTCCCCTGCTTTTGATGCCTTCATGCATCGAGAGTTCAGGAATGGTATTCAAGAATGCCGGAATATCGTGGAGTCGAACCTTGATTCAGAGGCACGAAAGTTGATGGACCTCGCTATTCAGAGCAACGCTGCGAGGGCTTTGCAGTCCCTTCGCGATTCTAGGAAGCTGTGGCGGGCTCATTGTCGATCTTGGGGTTTGCCTATCTTGGATATGCACATGGAAATACCCGACCAAAGTGGTCTTCCCAAGGTCTATGCTGCCGAAAAACCTGGTTCTAGCGTTTTTGGCTCGAGGATAGATACCGGACCTGATCCAGACGTGGACTATGAGTTGTCGGATGGTGAGGAAAACCTGGTTTTGAGTGAGAAAGAAGCTTCGTCCTCGGCGGATACGGATCCTGAGGACTATCTTTCCTTGGCGGAGTTGTCCAAGAAAGAGAAAGCTTCCCAAGGTCCTGAGCCTCCTAAAGATCTTCAGGATCCTGAGCCCCCCAAGAATTCCCAAGATCCTGATCCTTCTGCTTTTTAGTATCGCAAACCTTTTGTAATAGTTATGAACTTTTGATATATACATGGAATATATATATATATATATATATATATATATATTATATCTCTGATTGTGATCTAATTGTTTTCAGTATTTTGTTGTTTCCTTTGATTCCAATGTACGTGTAGTTGAAGCGATTTGAATCCATTGAGTTTTCTATCGTACGAATGTGTGTGTGTATATATATATATATATATATATATATTTTATATCTCCTTCTCTGCTTCTTATCCCCGAGTCTTGAAGGATGAGCTGTTTGGGCAGCGTTCAAGATTTATGACATGGTTGGCCATGCTGTGATTCGTCTATCCTTAACCGAGATTTTTATCTTTGACCCAGTAGTTTCGTCGCAGCATTCTCGCTGTTTTATTAATCTTGTCTCGAAAGGGATTTTTTGTCTTTGATGTGGCGTTCTCGCCGTCTTGTCAATCATTTGGAGAGAGCTTTTGCTAACTCTTCTCAGGTGAGATTTTTATATTTGATGGGGCGTTCTCGCCGCCTTATCAGGCCTTTGGAGAGAGTTTTTTCTAACTCTTCTCAGGCGAGATTTTTATATTTGATGGGGCGCTCTCGCCGCCTTATCAGGCCTTTGGAGAGAGTTTTTACTAACTCTTCTCAGGCGAGATTTTTATATTTGATGAGGCACTCTCGCTGCCTTATTAAGCCTTTGGAGAGGGTTTTTGCTAATTGTAACATCCCGGATTTCGGATAATTAATTTTATATATGTGAATATAAATTTTGTGATTGGAAGGGGTGTAAATGTAACTAAAAGTATGTTTATTTTTATGATTTCCAGGTGGACCAGATGGAACGGTTCAAAAATGAAGTATGAAAATTAAAAAACCGAAGCAGTGAGCATCGCGACCTGGTCACCGCGACCACAGGTCGCGATGGCTTGCTCGCGGTGGAAAATGAGATTTTTGGCAGTGAGCATCGCGACCAGTCACCGCGACCACAGATCGCGATGAACTGCTCGCGATGAAAGTGTTAAATTCTGGCAGTGAGCAACGCGACCACCAGCGCGACCAAGGTACCGCGAGGTGTGCTCGCGATGAAGGCGGTGCAAACGCTCCAGTGAGTACCGCGACCTGGTGGCGCGACCACAGGTCACGACGACGGTCGCGATGGCTAAAAAAATATAAAAAAAAGAGTGGCTTCTCCCAGAAGCCAGAAAACACACAAAGCAAAGAAAAGAGAGGCAGAGAGCGAGAAAAAAAAAAGAAAAGAAGAAGAAAGAAAGAAGAAGAAAGAGAAGGAAGAAGAAGAGGAAGAAAGAAGAGGAAGAAGAGGAAGGAAAGAGAGAAAAGAAAGTGTGGGTGAAAGAGAAAGGTAAAAGGGAAAGGAAAAAGAAAATCGTGGAACCGCGATTTGCCGAAAGAAAACAGTATCCAGGTTGGTGTACTTTCGTTTTCGGAATCTTTACGAAAAGTATTTCGTTATCGTTTTCGTTTTCGTTTTCGATTCCGTTGAAATTTCTCGTTTTCGATTTTTGTATGAAAATTGTTTATTTTATATGAAAAATCGATGATTGATATACCTATTGTTGAGTTTGGAATGATTTTATGATAGATCGTATTTTGATCGTGTTTTCGAATATTTCGATTTCGTTAAAAATACTTGATTTAGATTTTCGTATAACTATTGTTTATTTTCTTGAAGAGTATTGTGTGAATTGTGTGTTTATTGAGTAACTATTGTGAAATCTATTGTGAATCTAGTTTATCGGAAACGGCCCTAGGATACGTAGACATAGAAATGGATATAGGAGGTTGGTATACCAGCTGGGTTCACTGAGCAGTACTGCGCCGATACTGATTGCTATTGATGATTATTATGTACCTCCTCATGGATTTGTCCAGGGGCAGGGAGACACGTACCTCCTCAGGATTCGTCTTGGGGGTTGGGAGCCACGTACCTTCCTAAGGATTCTTTCCTGGGATAGGGAGTTATGTACCTCTCTAGGTTCCGTACCCACGGTCCTAGAGTAGGGAGATACATACCACTCTTAGGATTCGTCATAGGGTGGGAGTTTGACCCATATTCCAGTCCTAGTATGTTGAGTATTCTAGCGGACCAGATTTGAAGTGAATTGAGAAATGAATTGAATAACTTTATTGACCGATTTTATACATTGATCTTATTGTTGAAATGAAAGTGATTAAAACTATTTTATGGTTTGATTTTGGAAGTTAAATTGATTTTGTAAATGATTCGAATTGAAATATATATATATATATATATATATATATATTGTGATTTGTTTATTATTAAAAGTTTTTTATGATTTTAATATTTGAGTTTAGTGTACACCCACTAAGCTATATGCTTAGCGCGTTAGTTTTGTTTCTAACGCGTAGGTACCAGGGATCCGGAAGAGGCTAAAGACTGAAGAGAGAGAGAGAGTTGCTGACAGAGTCCCAGAGTTATCACAGTTGGGTAGCTATATTGTTGTTATATGTATATATTTTGAAAGCATGCATATACAGAGGATTTATAAATAGGTTTCGTAATATGTTTTGTAATTAAATATTTTATGATTTCTGTCTTTTATTATTAGAATGTTTGTAAAATATTAACTTCTGAATCGTTTTATTTTATAAACTGTATTGGAAAGTCGCACTAAACGGCAGAGTGCGCATTTGAATGGATTGAGATTTGAAGTGTTTGTGAATTGTTGGTGATTTGAGATTTTATTTGAAAAAAACAGGTTTTGGGAAAATTCGAAAAACAAACAAAACTCTGCCGAAATTTTTGTAAAAAGTTTATTTATTGGGCTCACTTGAAATGGTTTTTAAAACAATCAACTATTTGGTTTTCTAATGTTTTGAAAATCTATCGATGGGCTCACAACGATTTTCGGATTATAAAATAAATTTAGAAAGTTTTGAAAAACCGTGTAGCGCTCCCTGGGTCGGTCCAGCCGGGTCGGGTCGGGTCGGGGGGTATTACATATTAAATGGTATCAGAGCGCGGTTTAGGCGTTTCTGGACCAAAGAGTCTGTATATGCATGCATTGTATAAAGCTACCCATAGGAATGTGTGACTCTAATCTGCAGACCTCTCTTCTGTCTTATATAGGATAAAAGAAATGGAAGGAAGCGGTGATAGACCTGAGAGTCCCGCCAGCGTGGCTGGGGGAGCATCTAGGGAATCAGTTAGTCCGAGAGTGCCGGACCTTGTACAGCCAGCGTTTATGCAGCAGATGGCTGAGTTCTTTCAGAACGTGGCCAGTGCAGCGCCACGAAGATCAGCCATAGAGCGACTGGCTAAACACAGACCCACTGATTTCCATGGCAGAAAAGATGAGGATGCATCTGCCGCAGAGTATTGGTTTGAGAGGACGAACAGAATATTGGAGCAGATGCACTACACACCTGAAGAGCGATTGGAGTGTGCAGTATCCTTATTGCAGGAGGATGCCTACCAGTGGTGGACCTCCATTATACAGACAGTGCGACCAGAGGACAGAACGTGGGATTTCTTTCAGAAGGAGTTCAGGAGAAAATATATTGGTCGCATCTATTTGGATAATCTGAAGAGAGAGTTTACTAACCTGAAGCAAAGGCAGATGACTGTGACAGAATATGAAAGAGAATTCGTCAGGTTGAGTAAATATGCAAAAGAGATGGTGGCGACAGAGGCGGATAAATGTAGGAGGTTTGAAGATGGACTGAACGATTATATCTGCCTACAGGTTGTGTGAAATTCCTACTGTTTACATAATGAATTGTGAATATATGAATAGTATGTTAATGAGTTAAGTAATGTTACAGGTGGCTGCCTTTGAATTCGAAGATTTTACCCGTCTCGTCTCGGCAGCTCTGAATGTAGAGAGAATTAAGAAAGAAGAGCAGGCCAGAAGAGACAGAGGGCAGCAAAGAAGAGGGGCAGGGCCATCCAGCTCATATCAGCCCCAGAGCAAGAATTTTAAGGGACCGCAGCCTAGTGGTCCAGTGCAGTCACAGAGGCCAGTACCCACAGCTAGGCCTGGTCAGTCTGCAACTTCAGTGGCCAGTACCCCTAGGAGTGCAGGTACGGGACCAGCCCCTGCATTGTGTGATCATTGTGGAAGAAGACATCCTGGGGAATGCTGAAAACTTACAGGAGCCTGCCTGAGATGTGGATCTCATGACCATTTCCTGAGGGATTGCCCACAGATGAGATCCCAACAGCCAGAGAGATCAGCCCCTACTACTTCCAGAGGTAGGAGGCCTAGTCAGGCAGTGCCTGAGGGTGGTAGCCACAGAGGAGTGTCAGAGTCTGTGGCCAGACCTGATAGTCGAGCTCCTGCACGAATTTATGGTGTTAGAGCTCAGGAAGACAAGGATGCTCCTGACGTGATAGATGGTATTATTTCTATTTTTGATACTACAGCTATTGCATTGATAGATCCTGGTTCCACTCATTCCTATATATGTGATGCCATGCTGAAACACCGAAACCTGGAAACTGAATGTACTGAATATGATGTGTTAGTCAGTAATCCGATAGGTCAGAGTGTAGTAGTGAATCGTGTGTACAGAAATTGCCCTATTCGGATACAGGAATGTGACTTTCCTGGAGATTTGATGGAGTTACCATTCCATAAATTTGATGTGATACTAGGCATGGATTGGTTAACTCGGCATAAAGTAGTGATTGACTGTGAACTGAAACGAGTGACCCTCAGAACAGTAGATGGTGCAGAAATCACAATGGTGGGTGAAAGGAGGGATTTTCTCTCCAATGTTATTTCAGCCACTGCAGCCTGTAAACTGATTAGAAAGGGATGTGAAGCATATTTGGCATAGGTGGTTGATTCCAGAAAAGTTAATGCTGAAATCCAGAATATACCCACTGTTTGTGATTTTACAGATGTGTTTCCAGAGGAGCTTCCTGGTTTGCCACCTCAGAGAGAAGTGGAGTTTGTGATTGATGTGGTACCAGGTACGTCTCCAGTATCGATAGCTCCCTATAGAATGGCCCCAGCAGAACTGAAAGAACTGAAGATACAGTTACAGGAATTGCTGGATAAGGGTTTCATTAGACCCAGTGTATCCCCTTGGGGAGCTCCAGTGTTGTTTGTGAAAAAGAAGGATGGGTCATTGAGATTGTGCATCGATTACAGGCAGCTGAATAAACTTACTGTCAAGAACAAGTATCCGTTGCCGAGAATCGATGATTTGTTTGACCAACTGAGAGGAGCCTGTGTCTTCTCAAAGATAGATCTGAGATCAGGTTATCATCAGTTGAGAATAGAAGAGTCAGATATTACGAAAATTGCATTCAGAACCAGGTATGGACATTATGAATTTGTAGTGATGCCATTTGGACTGACTAATGTACCTGCAGCCTTTATGGATCTGATGAGCCGGGTATTCCGACCATACTTGGATCAGTTTGTGGTAGTCTTTATCGATGATATCCTGGTGTACTCACAGACGGCAGAGGACCATGACAGGCACCTCAGAGTAGTACTGCAGATTCTGAGGGAAAAGCAACTGTATGGCAAACTGAGCAAATGTGAATTCTGGTTGCCTGAGATTGCATTTCTGGGTCATATTGTATCAGCAGAGGGTATTAAGGCAGATCCGAAAAAGATTGAAGCAATAGTGGAATGGAAGCCTTCCAGAAATGTTACAGAAGTCAGAAGTTTTCTAGGCCTGGCAGGTTATTATCGACGGTTTGTGAAGGGGTTTTCCTCCATAGCAAGTCCGTTGACCAAGCTACTGCATAAGAATGTCAGATTTGAATGGACTGACTGATGCCAAGCAGCTTTTGACAGATTGAAGGCAATGTTAGTAGAGGCTCCAGTTCTGATTCAGCCTGTTTCAGGTAAAGACTTTGTAATCTTTAGTGATGCCTCACACTAGGGTTTAGGTTGTGTATTGATGCAGGAAGGCAAGGTGGTTGCATATGCGTCCAGACAGTTGAAAAATCATGAGCTGAACTATCCGATTCATGATCTGGAACTTGCAGCCATAGTCTTCGCTTTGAAAATTTGGAGGCATTACTTATATGGAGAGAAGTGCTACATATACACGGATCACAAGAGTCTGAAATATCTGCCTACCCAGAGAGAGCTCAATCTGAGACAGAGACGATGGATGGAGTTGATTAAAGACTATGACTGTATAATCGACTACCATCCAGGGAAGGCGAATGTAGTCGCAGATGCTCTGAGTAGAAAAGCACTGTTTGCTCTGAAAGCTATGAATGTGCAATTGCAGCTGAATTCAGATAATGCATTGATAGCTGAATTGATATGCAGACCCAGTCTGATTCAGCAGATTGCAGAGAAACAGAAGCAAGATGCTAGAATTCAGATGATATGTGAACAGATCCCATAAGGGAAGCATCCGGATTTCTCAATCAGAGCTGATGGTATTGTGTGTTTCAAAGATAGGATTTGCATTCCAGATGATGAAGAATTGAGAAAGATAATCCTGACAGAGGCACACAGTAGTTCGTATGCAATGCACCCAGGTAGCACAAAGATGTACAGAGACTTGAAAACTCAGTATTGGTGGTCTGGTATGAAGAGAGATGTGGTGGAATTTGTGAATAGATGCATGACTTGTCAGCAGGTGAAAGCTGAACACCAGGTTCCATCAGGATTGTTACAACCAATAGCAATACCTGAATGGAAATGGGATCGTATCACTATGGACTTTGTCACTGGATTGCCACTCATCCGGAGTAAACACGATGCAGTATGGGTTATAGTGGATCGATTGACGAAGTCAGCACATTTTCTACCTGTCAGAACTGACTATTCCCTGGATCGACTGGCAGAATTGTATATCAGAGAGATAGTCAGATTGCATGGAGTGCCTGCATCCATCATATCAGATAGAGATCCGAGGTTTACATCCAGATTCTGGAAGAAGTTTCAAGAAGCCTTGGGTACTCGACTGAGTTTCAGTACAGCCTTCCATCCGCAGACAGACGGACAATCAGAAAGGGTAATTCAGGTGCTTGAAGATATGCTCAGGAGTTGTGTTATTGATTTTGAAGGGAGTTGGGTGGATCATCTCCCATTGATTGAATTCGCCTACAACAACAGTTATCAGTCGAGCATAGCGATGGCACCGTATGAGGCACTGTATGGAAGGAAATGCAGGACTCCAGTATGCTGGACAGAGTTAGGAGAGGACAGGTTAGTAGGCCCAGACTTGATTCGACAAACTGAGGAGAAGGTGAAGATTATCAAGGATAGATTGAAAGTTGCTTCTGACCGACAGAAATCATATGCAGATTTGAAAAGAAAAGAGATAGAATATAAAGTCGGTGAGAAAGTGTTTTTGAAAGTATCTCCGTGGAAGAAAGTGCTTTGATTTGGCAGAAAAGGTAAGTTGAGTCCTAGGTTTATTGGGCCATACGAAATCATTGAACGTGTGGGACCAGTAGCCTATAGACTAGCTTTACCTCCAGAATTAGAAAAGATTCATAATGTGTTCCATGTATCGATGCTGAGGAGATACAGATCTGATCCTTCCCACAGAGTTCAGGCCGAAAGTATAGAAATCCGACCAGACCTGACATATGAAGAGGAACCAGTGCAGATTCTTGATCGCGAGATCAAAGAACTAAGAAATAAAAGAGTGCCACTGGTGAAAGTCCTCTGGAGGAATCACAATGTAGAAGAAGCTACCTGGGAGAGTGAAGAAATAATGCGACAACAGTATCCGCAACTGTTTCATTGAGGTAAATTTCGAGGACGAAATTTCTTAAGAGGGGAAGAATTGTAACATCCCGGATTTCGGATAATTAATTTTATATATGTGAATATAAATTTTGTGATTGGAAGGGGTGTAAATGTAACTAAAAGTATGTTTATTTTTATGATTTCCAGGTGGACCAGATGGAACGGTTCAAAAATGAAGTATGAAAATTAAAAAACCGAAGCAGTGAGCATCGCGACCTGGTCACCGCGACCACAGGTCACGATGGCTTGCTCGCGGTGGAAAATGAGATTTTTGGCAGTGAGCATCGCGACCAGTCACCGCGACCACAGATCGCGATGAACTGCTCGCGATGAAAGTGTCAAATTCTGGCAGTGAGCAACGCGACCACCAGTGCGACCAAGGTACCGCGAGGTGTGCTCCAGTGAGTACCGCGACCTGGTGGCGCGACCACAGGTCGCGACGACCGTCGCGATGGCTAAAAAAATATAAAAAAAAGAGTGGCTTCTCCCAGAAGCCAGAAAACACACAGAGCAAAGAAAAGAGAGGCAGAGAGCGAGAAAAAAAAAAGAAAAGAAGAAGAAAGAAAGAAGAAGAAAGAGAAGGAAGAAGAAGAGGAAGAAAGAAGAGGAAGAAGAGGAAGGAAAGAGAGAAAAGAAAGTGTGGGTGAAAGAGAAAGGTAAAAGGGAAAGGAAAAAGAAAATCGTGGAACCGCGATTTGCCGAAAGAAAACGGTATCCAGGTTGGTGTACTTTCGTTTTCGGAATCTTTACGAAAAGTATTTCGTTATCGTTTTCGTTTTCGTTTTCGTTTTCGATTCCGTTGAAATTTCTCGTTTTCAATTTTTGTATGAAAATTGTTTATTTTATATGAAAAATCGATGATTGATATACCTATTGTTGAGTTTGGAATGATTTTATGATAGATCGTATTTTGATCGTGTTTTCGAATATTTCGATTTCGTTAAAAATACTTGATTTAGATTTTCGTATAACTATTGTTTATTTTCTTGAAGAGTATTGTGTGAATTGTGTGTTTATTGAGTAACTATTGTGAAATCTATTGTGAATCTAGTTTATCGGAAACGGCCCTAGGATACGTAGACATAGAAATGGATATAGGAGGTTGGTATACCAGCTGGGTTCACTGAGCAGTACTGCGCCGATACTGATTGCTATTGATGATTATTATGTACCTCCTCATGGATTTGTCCAGGGGCAGGGAGACACGTACCTCCTCAGGATTCGTCTTGGGGGTTGGGAGCCACGTACCTTCCTAAGGATTCTTTCCTGGGATAGGGAGTTATGTACCTCTCTAGGTTCCGTACCCACGGTCCTAGAGTAGGGAGATACGTACTACTCTTAGGATTCATCCTAGGGTGGGAGTTTGACCCATATTCCAGTCCTAGTATGTTGAGTATTCTAGCGGGCCAGATTTGAAGTGAATTGAGAAATGAATTGAATAACTTTATTGACCGATTTTATACATTGATCTTATTGTTGAAATGAAAGTGATTAAAACTGTTTTATGGTTTGATTTTGGAAGTTAGATTGATTTTGTAAATGATTCGAATTGAAATATATATATATATATATATATATATATATATATATTGTGATTTGTTTATTATTAAAAGTTATTTATGATTTTAATATTTGAGTTTAGTGTTCACCCACTGAGCTATATGCTTAGCGCGTTAGTTTTGTTTCTAACGCGTAGGTACCAGGGATCCGGAAGAGACTAAAGACTGAAGAGAGAGAGAGAGTTGCTGACAGAGTCCCAGAGTTATCACAGTTGGGTAGCTATATTGTTGTTATATGTATATATTCTTAAAGCATGCATATACAGAGGATTTGTAAATAGGTTTCGTAATATGTTTTGTAATTAAATATTTTATGATTTCTGTCTTTTATTATTAGAATGTTTGTAAAATATTAACTTCTGAATCGTTTTATTTTATAAACTGTATTGGAAAGTCGCACTAAACGACAGAGTGCGCATTTGAATGGATTGAGATTTGAAATGTTTGTGAATTGTTGGTGATTTGAGATTTTATTTCAAAAAAACAGGTTTTGGGAAAATCCGAAAAACAAACAAAACTCTGCCGAAATTTTTGTAAAAAGTTTATTTATTGGGCTCACGTGAAATGGTTTTTAAAACAATCAACTATTTGGTTTTTTAATGTTTTGAAAATCTATCGATGGGCTCACAACGATTTTCGGATTATAAAATGAATTTAGAAAGTTTTGAAAAACCGTGTAGCGCTCCCTGGGTCGGTCCAACCTGGTCGGGTCGGGGGGTGTTACACTAACTCTTCTCAGGCGAGATTTTTTCTTTTGAAGGGGCGCTTTTGTCGCCTTATCAGGCCTTTGGAGAGAGTTTTTGCTAACTCTTCTCAGGCAAGATTTTTATGTTTGATGCGGCGTTCTCGCCGTTTTCTACAAACTAACAAGGCATTCGCGAAAAGTTAGGCACAAAAAATCATTCCCATATATCACTGCGATCACCAATACATTTGTCATACATTTTTCATGGGTAGTACATCTGAAGATATTGAGCGTTCCACGGGTGGCTAATTATCTCTCCATTTGACCTGGCGATCTTGTAACAACCGTGACCTGCTTGCCCGATAATATGATATGGTCCTTCCTATTTGTCTGCCAGAGAACCTGCAGTTTTATCTTTGGTGTTAAGCGATACTTTCCTCAGCACCAAATCTCCAAGCTGGAATCTTCTTTCTCTTACTTTAGAATTGTAGTGCCTGGCAACCCTCTGCTGAAACATTGCGTTCCTTATATGTGCTCCGTCTCGGTGGCTTTCTAACTCGTCGAGGCTTTCTTCCAGGGCAGAGCCGTTATGGACTTGATCATACAGGGCTACTCGGGGCGATTGGATTTGCATTTCGATGGGAATCACTGCTTCGACCCCGAATACCATGACAAAAGGTGTTTCTCCGGTGGACGTTCTCGCAGTTGTTCGATAGGCCCAAAGGATTTCAGGGAGTTTTTCGGCCCACTTGCCCTTCTTTGAGTCTAGTTTGGCCTTTATAGTATGCTTGATAATTTTGTTCACAGCCTCTACTTGCCCATTGGTCTGCGGGTGTGCTACGGAAGCGCAGTAGTTTCTTATCCCCCATTCCCTACAAAATTTTGGAAAATTGAGGTTGTCGAATTGTGTACCATTATCGGAGATAATGGTGTTCGGGACTTCAAATCTGTATATGATGGATTTTCTAACAAAATCAGTAGTGTTCTGTTCGGTGATCCGGACCAAATGTTCCGCCTCTGCCCATTTGGTTAAGTAATCAACGGCCACTATAGCATATTTTGCTTGTCCCTTCACCGCTGGCATAGGTTCGATAAGGTCAACACCCCACTGCGCGAAGGGCCATGGGGACATGAGACTTCTTAATTTCTCTGGCAGCTGCTTGATATTGTCAGCAATTCTTTGGCATTTATCACAATTAGAAGCCGTTTCTTTGGCGTCTTGGAATATCGTTGGCCAATAAAAACCTTGGTGTAGGGCCTTGTGTGCTAAACTGTTTCCTCCGGCGTGGTTTCCACAAACTCCCCCATGTATTGCTCGTAGGATTCTCGCGGATTCTTGAGGGTCAACGCACCTCTGCAAGCTTCTAGAGAAACCCCTTCGATACATCTCTCCATCCATCATGGTGTATCGTGCAGCTCGATACCTTAGCTTTTTGGCTTCGTTCTTGTCTTCTGGAAGTATGCCCTGCTCTAGGTATGCTCTAATGGGTGTGATCCGTGTTATTTTCGCGATGTTTACCTCGACTACTATGAGATCGTCCCCCTCGCATATGCTTGGTCGCGAGAGGTGCGCGACTAGTACAGTTTTTGATAGCAGGACGTTGGTGGCCGATGCCAGTTTGGATAGAGCGCCGGCTTTCAAGTTCTCCGCCCTGGGGATCTGTGTGGTTCTGAATTTGGTAAACCTACCGAGAGCTCGTCGCGTCTTCTCCAGATAGGTGATCATTCCTTCCTTGCTTGGTACTCGTTACAGATTTGGTTGACTCCTAGTTGTGAGTCACTGAAAATTTCTATATTATCTGCACCTAAAGCGGTGGCTACTCGGAGTCCCGCGAGAAGGGCTTCGTATTCCGTGACATTATTGGTTGCTTTAAAATCGAATCTTAGCGCACACTCTACTTCATTTTGTTCTGGGGTCATTAGGACCATTCCTGCTCCACTTCCATGTGAGTTAGAGGCACTGTCTACGTGTAACTTCCACGGGTAAATGTTACCTTCTCCCGCATTGATGGGGAAAACGACGTCGATTATTGGTTTGGTGAATTCGGCGATGAAATCAGCTACAGCTTGCCCCTTGATTGCGGCGGTCTGAAACTTATGTCGAATTCGCTTAGTTCAATTGCCCATTTGGTTAGTTTACCCGATACTTCTGGCCTCTGCAATATTTGTTTTGGAGGACAGTTTGTGAGTATCTCAATGCTATGCGCTTGGAAGTAGGATCGTAACTTTCGCGCAGCTACGATTAGAACTAGGGCCATTTTCTCCGCGTCGGGGTACCTTGTCTCGGCGGTGACCAAAGCCTTGCTGACGTAGTATACTGGTTTTTGTACCCCCTTTTCTTCTTGTATGAGGACAGAACTTGTCGCGGCGTCGGTTACCCAAAGGTAGAGATACAAAGTTTCATTTGGTAGTGGTTTTGACAGCATAGGGGCTTTTCCAAGATAGGTTTTTCACTGGTGGAAGGCCTCGTCGCATTCCTCGGTCCATTCGACCCCCTTGCCTTTCTTAATTGCTTTGAAGAAAGGAAGGCACTTGTCGGTGGATCTCGCGATGAATAGGTTTAACGCCCGGCATCTATCTTTTCTGGGTTAGCTTCAATCCCCTTCTGGTGAACTAAGAAGCCCAAAAACTTCCCTGAAGCCACGCCAAAGACACATTTCTCGGGGTTCAGTTTCATTTCATATTCCCACAGGATTTTAAATGTTTCACATTTTCGGTGGGCTCTAAAGCAAACTCTTTGGGGACTTCAGCGTCCCCCTCCCCCTTTGCCAGCTTTGATTGCTATGATTTTTCGGTGATTTGGCAAACTTCTACTTTTCCTTTCCCTTTGAATACGGACAGGTTGGTTTGTCTGGCGATCCCTTGACAGCCATTTATTTCTTCGACTCCGTTCTTCGTTGGGAACTTGACTTTGAGGTAGTAGGTGGCAGTTACCGCCCGTGTTTTGTTAAGGAAAGGTCTCCCCAGTAAGGCGTTGTAGGGCTAATTAGGTATGTCCACTACTATGAATTCCAGCAAAATCGTATTTCTACAAGATTTGGTACCGACCCGTACTGGTCACATCACTGTCCCCCATGGCCTGATTTCTGATCCTTCGAATGCCCGAAGTGGTGTGTCAAACGGTTCCAAGTCTTTTTGTTGGAGACCTAGTTGTTCAAAAATGGAGAGGTGGAGGATGTCAGTAGAACTCCCATTATCTATCATGATTCTGCGTACGTTCCTGTGTGCGATTTGGAGTTCCACCACTATCGCGTCATTCGGTTTGGCGTTTACTTTTAAACCGTCCTCCGCAGTGAATGAAATGGGGTCCCAACCTTCTTGCGATCTTTTCTCGTCTCCTTGCACGGAGTTCACGGCTGAAAATTCACGGTGTTGGGATAGCTCTCAGATTTCTGACTTCCTCTCCCTGTTGCTAGCACCCGTTCCTGGGCCTCCATGTATGGTGTTGATGGGGCTAGCTTTTGGGCCCTTAGACTGTTTGTCAGGTTTTTTAGGGCTTCGGGGGTGATTCTATCTTGAAGGTCCTCTCGGGCGCTCTGGTCTCTTATCCGTTAGTCCCTTTGGCTGTCATTGAGTGTTGTCGCCATTTTGAGCGTTCTAGGGGGCTTCATTTTGACAAGGGCATCTATCTTTTCTGGGTTAGCTTCAATCCCCCTCTGGTGAACTAAGAAGCCCAAAAACTTCCCTGAAGCCACTCCAAAGACACATTTCTCGGGGTTCAGTTTCATTTCATATTCCCGCAGGATTTCAAATGTTTCTCGTAGGTTGTAGGCGTGTTCTTCGGCGGTGAAGCTCTTAGTTAGCATATCGTCAACGTACACTTCCATTGTTCGTCCTATTTGCTTTACGAACATTTGATTAACCAACCTCTGGTAGGTAGCTCCAGCGTTTTTCAGGCCGAAGGGCATTACAGTATAACAGTACAAACCCTGATCGGTGGTGAAGGTTGTTTTCTCCTCGTCAGGTGGATGCATCTTGATCTGATTATATCTTGAATATGCGTCCATAAAGCTAAGGAGTTCATGACCCGCTGTAGCATCTACCAGTTGATCGATTTTTGGGAGCGGGAAACCATTCTTTGGGCAAGCTTTATTCAGATCTGTAAAGTCTACGCACATCCTCCATTTCCCGTTCTTTTTCTTGACTAAGACCACGTTGGCAATCCAGGAATGGTAACGTGATTCTCGGATGGATCCTGCAGCGAGAAGTTTTTTAACTTCTTCTCATATGGCGGAGTTCCTTTCAGGATTAAAATGCCGCCGCTTTTGGACCACCGGTCTCGCGTCGCGGCGCACTGCTAATCCGTGAGAAATGGTAGAGGGATTAATCCCTGGCATGTCGGCGTGACTCCATGCGAAAATGTCTTTGAATTCTCGAAGCAATTCCGTTATATCTCTTTTGATTTTTGGCTTTAGTTTTGCTCCTATCCTGACCACTTTCTCAGGAAAATTTTCGTCGAGTATCACATTTTCGGTGGGCTCTACTTTATCATCGCTTTCTCGCGCCGTAGGTTCTCGCGGGTCTAAAGCAAACTCTTTGGGGACTTCAGCGTCCCCCTCCCCCTCTGCCAGCTTTGATTGCTATGATTTTTCGGTTATTTGGCAAACTTATACTTTTCCTTTCCCTTTGAATGCGGACAGGTTGGTTTGTCTGGCGGTCCCTTGACAGCCATTTATTTCTTCGACTCCGTTCTTCGTTGGGAACTTGACTTTGAGGCAGTAGGTGGCAGTTACCGCCCGTGTTTTGTTAAGGAAAGGTCTCCCCAGTAAGGCGTTGTAGGGCCAATTAGGTATGTCCACTACTATGAATTCCAGCAAAATCGTATTTCTACAAGATTTGGTACCGACCCGTACTGGTAACATCACTGTCCCCCATGGCCTGATTTCTGATCCTTCGAATGCCCGAAGTGGTGTGTCAAACGGTTCCAAGTCTTTTTGTTGGAGACCTAGTTGTTCAAAAATGGAGAGGTGGAGGATGTCAGTAGAACTCCCATTATCTATCATGATTCTGCGTACGTTCCTGTGTGCGATTTGGAGTTCCACCACTATCGCGTCATTCGGTTTGGCGTTTACTTTTAAACCGTCCTCCGCAGTGAATGAAATGGGGTCCCAACCTTCTTGCGATCGTTTCTCGTCTCCTTGCACGGAGTTCACGGCTGAAAATTCACGGTGTTGGGATAGCTCTCAGATTTCTGACTTCCTCTCCCTGTTGCTAGCACCCGTTCCTGGGCCTCCATGTATGGTGTTGATGGGGCTAGCTTTTGGGCCCTCAGACCGTTTGTCAGGTTTTTTAGGGCTTCGGGGGTGATTCTGTCTTGAAGGTCCTCTCGGGCGCTCTGGTCTCTTATCCGTTAGTCCCCTTGGCTGTCATTGAGTGTTGTCGCCATCCCTCCTTACTATTAACTCCTTCAAGTGTCCGTCTCTGATCAGATTTCGATGTGATCCTTAAGTTGGAAACACTTTGAAGTGTCGTGTCCGTGGTCGCGGTGAAAACGACAGTACTTGTCTTTATCTCGCTTTTGGGGCGCCGAGGTCATCTTTCCCGGCCAGGTAACAATTCCCTTGCTTTGAGCGACTGATAATATTTCTTCTTGTCCCCGCGTTAGGGGAGTATATCGGTCGAATCTCCCCTCCGCCTTTTTAACTTCTAGCAACCGGTTTCTGACTTCTCGGCGATCTTCTCGGGGTCCCCTTCCCTTAAAGCGATCGCTGTCTCCCTTGCTGGGATGGGTTCTTGAGCGATCGGGCTCGTTGGGCCGTACGCCATGCACTAGATGGCCGCCTTGAGCTATTTCCTATTCCTCGGCGCGAGCGTAGTCGGCTGCTACCTCCACCATCTCCGGATAGGTTTTTGGCTGCTATTTCCTTAGCTGGAAGGAAAATGCCCCGCTTTGTAGCCCATTCGTGAATATGTTTATTGTGGCTGCATCGTTAAAATCTTCTACTTGGACAGCTTCTCGGTTGAAGCGGGACAAATATGTTCTAATGGACTCTCCTCTTTCTTGTTTGGCTGAAGAGAGGTGGGATAGGGATTTTTTTTCTTTGTACGCTTCCCATGAACTGTTGGGAGAATGCTCTGCTGAATTGCTCGAAGTTGTCGATGATGCGAGGGGGGAGTTGTCGTGTAACATCCCGGATTTCGGGTAATGAATTTTTGATATATATATGAAATATGTGAAAAATAAATTTTTACTATTTGAGGGGGTGTAAAAGTAATTAAATGTATGTTTATTTTATGATTTCCAGTGGACCGGATTGAATAGTGAAAAATGAATGAAAAATGAAAAATTGGAAAACTGGACCAGAGAGCATCGCGACCTGGTCACCGCGACCACAGGTCGCGACAGCTTGCTCGCGATGAAAATGGCAAAACCTGGCAGTGAGCAACGCGACCAGCCACCGCGACCACAGGTCGCGATGGACTGCTCGCGATGAAAGTGTCAAAAAACGGGCAGAGAGCAACGCGACCATTCGCGCGACCAGGGCGCGCTCGCGACGAAGGCGGTGCGCGCACTCCAGTGAGTGTCGCGACCTGGTGCCGCGACCACAGGTCGCGACGGCGGTCGCGATGGCGAAAAAAATATAAAAAAAATAGAAGCTTCTCGCAGAAGCGAGAAGCCAGAACAGAGAGAGGAAGAACCGAGAAAAAAAGAGAGAAAAGGAGAGAAAAGAGAGAAGAGAAAGAAGAAGAAGAAGAGAGAAGAAGAAGAAAGAAAAGAAAAGAAAAAGAGGAAGAAGAGGAAGAAGGAGAAAGGAAAGGGAAGGGAAAACGAAATCGTGGAACCGCGATTCTCGAACGAAAACACGGATTCCAAGTAGGTGTACTCTCGTTTTCGAAATCGTTTCGAGAAATAGTTCGTTTACTTTTTCGTTTTAGTTTTCGATTTCGTTTCTCGTTTTTGTTTTCGTTTTCGATTTTGTTAAAAGTTTTCGATTCCGATTATTCGTATGGAAAATGTTTATATTATATGTAAAATCGATGATTTGTGGATCTATGGTTGATTATTGTTGATTTCGATATTTATATGATTATTGTTGATGCGTTTGAATATTTATATGATTATTGTTGATTTCGGAAAGATTCGGAAAGATTTTATATTATATCGTATTTGTTTGTGAAAATCGTTTATCGAAACGGCCCTAGGATACGTAGACATAGAAGTGGATATAGGAGGTTGGTATACCAGCTGGGTTTTATTGAGCAGTACTGCGCCGATATTGATTGATTGATATTGATGATATTGATGTACCTCCTCTTGGATTCGTCCAGAGGCTGGGAGATACGTACCTCCTCGGGATTCGTCCCGGGGGTTGGGAGTTAATGTACCTTCCTAAGGATTCGTTCCTGGGATAGGGAGCTATGTACCTCTCTAGGTTCCGTACCCACGGTCCTAGAGTTGGGAGACACGTACCTCCTCAGAATTCGTTCTGGGGGTTGGGAGCTTGACCCATATTCCAGTCCGTATATGTTTAGTATTCTAGTGGGCCAGAATTGATTGGAATTGAAAAGTGTACTGAATGATTTTATTGATAGCATTTGTATATTGATCTCCTTATTGAAATTAAAGTGATTAAAAGTGTTTAATGCTTTGATTCTGAAATTTAATTGTTTTGAAAGTGGTTTAGAAATAAAACTCATATTGTGGTTTATTGTTTCTTTAAAGAATAATTATATTGTAATTTACTTAATTGAGTTTTTAGTACACCCACTAAGCTTTATGCTTAGCGCGTTAGTTTGTTTCTAACGCGTAGGTACCAGGAATCCAGAGGAGGCTAGAGATTGAAGGAGGAGCAAGTTGCAGACCGAGTCACAGGATTGTACAGTTGGGTAGCTATATTTTTGTTATGTATATATACCTATTCTGAAAGCATGCATATACAGGGGAATTGTAAACATGTTTTGTAATATGTTTTTAATTAATTATTTTACGATTTCTGAATGTATATATATATATATATATATATAACAGTTTTGAATGGTTTTAATTTATAATTTGTGATTGATAAGTCGCACTAAACGGCAGAGTGCGCAATTGTTTGAAATTGTTATTGAAGTGTTATTGAAATTGGTATTGAATTGATTGTGTAAAAACAGGTTTTGGAAAGTCCGAAAAACAAACGGCACTCTGCCGAATTTTCGCAAAAAGTTAATTATTGTTATGGGCTCACTTGAAAAGGATCTTTAAAATATTTTATGGGCTCACACTGATTTTAAAACGTAAAATGAGTTTTGAAAAGTTTTGAAAGTCCGAGTAGCGCGCCCCGGGTCGGTCCGGCCGGATCGGGTCGGGGGGGATGCTACATGTCGGAACCAGCTTCCTGTGAGATCTCCGAAAGTGATTGGGAAAGCCTGGCACAGCAGTCGGTCATCTCTGGTTTGGGTGCCCATAAGAGTGGTAAAACGGGATATGTGCTTGACTGGGTCCCTGTCTTCTCTGTACTCGTTTATTCTAGGCATTTGGAAGTTTCTCGAGAACTTCTCTGCTAGTATTCTATCAGTGAACTTGCTCGCCGTTGCTCCGAAGGAGTGAGTTGAATTTTTTGGGAGGTGTCCTCCCCTTTGAACTTGCTCGAGTCCTTCTTTTAGTTGTCGGATTTCTTTCAGCATGGACTTCATTTCGTTTACCGATTCTCCATCGGTGCTTGTTTGGTAACTTTCGGAAGAAATTGCTAGGTTTTTGCTGGATTCGCTACCGTAATGCTGGCATAGCTCCGGTTTTGTCATCCTCGACCTTTTGACAGGAACGTGCTTTCTCTTGCTTTCTCGGTGAGTTTTCTCTTCTCGCCGAGGTTGCCTCTTTTTTGTTTGCGAGCTGCCAGTGCTCTGGGTGGGTGACTCGTCTGTAAATGGTTCTGGGAGTGGTAGAGGCTCTTTCTCCTTGGTCTTGGCGACTTCCTTTCGAAAACCACTACTTCTTACGTTTTTTTCTTCGGGGGGGTGAGCCTGCTTCCCATGATCTCCATCAACTTCTGGATGTGGTACTTGGCTTGGTCCGCGTCTGAGTAGACATCTCCGTAGGCGGGGTTATTAGAGGAGGTTGAGATGCCGCGGGCACGCAGTCGGGTATCACGAACCCGAGGGGTGTTTGCCTTATCGGAGATAGCTGGGTCTCCAAAGACGATGTTTGCTGGGGGCCGTGTTCCTTTCCTGGATTGACTGGATCCATGTCAAGGTTTTCTTCAGAGGAGTATAACACTCAAGCTCTCCTTCTAGCGCCAAATTGTTGACAGTAAAAAATGGATTCTGCGGTCAACACGAGTCAACGAAGCCACGTGTAGTCGCCTTCTGATTCGTTGAGCTAATTGTACGAGAAAGTTAAATATTATCCCGCGAAATGAGTTCTTGCGGAATCTGTAGAGCTCTCAGCTTAAACTCTGGGATACATACACCTGTAGAAATAGAGAACTATTGGTCAGAGGTGCCGGACTTTCGTCGGCGATTAACCTCCGACGATCAAGTCAGTTTCAGGGTTTACTTAAGAATAGATGAACGAGTCAAATCTTCTTCTAGGTAATTATTTTCTCTCTCGAAATTGCGTACCTTAACTCTCATAAATACCTATATTTATAGTCGCGATTTTCTTCTTCTTGTTGACCTTTATTACAGGTATATGCAGATGTCGCAGACGTCGTTTCAGGAGGTAGGCAGAGAGATGTTTCCTTAAACGTGTAACATCCGTCTCTCTATCAGACTGCCTCTAATGTCAGAGGGCTTTTGCTTCATTGAACGGTAACCTACGCCTGTCATCGCATTTAATGTGTCTGCTGCGTTCTGCGCTCAAGCCTTCCGCTTTCCAATGACCAGACTGCTATGTCGCAGTGTGTCAGCATCGCGCCTGACAGGCCTGACCTCTATTTCGATTTGTCTTGGGTCGTTGGGTCTTCTGCGCGTCGGCGACCGTTTTCGAGAAGCTTGTGGTGCTCACGAGGTTCTCGCCGTCTCCAGTAAGCAGTCACCGAGACCTCCTTCCCTCTGGAGCCATTGGATTGCTCCCAATGGGACACGTATTCATAGTTTCTCTTCTGAAGTCATGCTGGCAGTTGGTGATGACGTGGCTATTCATGGTGAAATCTTACATATAACAAGTAACATTTCAATTTACTATTATTTTGGTCCTTAAAAACCTTATAGTAACATAAAAATTATGATTATATTTATAGTAATGTTAATATTATGTTAAATTGTCAAAAATATAAATTAATTAAATTGACAAATACAATATATTAAAAAACAAACATATATAATATCTATATGATGTTAATTGTATGATGAAATTTAAATAAATATAGTATTTAATATTCTAAAATTAATTAAAAAATAATAATAAAAGTCGTTACAGAGTCGTCAATCTAATCTCTAATAGAATTAACAAATGTTCTAAACTATAAAATCTACAAAATTCACTAACAAAATATATAAACTACGAAGGTACAATAAATATAAAAATTATTGTCGAAATATTACTAAAAATTTGCCAAATTGAGATTTCAATTCCTCCATCTCTTAAGTTGGGATTGCAACATAGTCATTTTAGTATCAAAATGTTTATCTTTTCATTTGTTGCCTCTTTTTGGATTCTTTATCCTTCACCATGCGTGGCTCTCATAATAAGAAATCAACTATCAGCTCCTTATATAATATTATTAGTACGTAGAGAGCAGCTTAGCAATACAGATTATAAATTGTTGCATACTCTTTGCCTCCATTTCTTGATTTACATGTTGCATAACCTTCTCATTATTAACTGTCAATGTACAAAAATAAGCTTATAAATTCACCTAAAGTTTATTCTAATCCGTATCTTGCTATAAGCAAAAATAGATTCCAAACATTCATATAGAAATTTTTTTAAAAAATAATATATAAATAAAGGAAAAGTTAATCTTACAATCCTTGGCTCCTTGCTGGTCCCGAGTGGCTTGATAGATAAATAAATAAGAACCCCAAGTCTTCATAGTAAAACAACATTCATGCAATATGTATACTTTTATGAGATTGAGACCAAAAATAAAACACATAAAGAAAGAAAAAAAAGAAGGAAAAAGCAGGCTGTTTATTAAAGAGTCTGTTACCTAAATTTTTTTCTGATTTATTCATGTTCTCGTATAGACACTTGTTTAAAGTTAAGTGATTAAAAAAGACAAAAAACACTATAAATTATCCAGAATCTTTATATAAGTGACAAATAAAAGACAACTGAAAAGTAAAAGTTTCGATTGCTTTGCAGATTGAAATAAATTAAATTCAAAATACAATGTGATGAGAAAATACCTGTCTTGATAGAATTGTGCTATTAAATTCCTTCTCTCCATCTTTTCTTCCCAGGAACATAAGCTAGAACAACCAAAGAGCCTTTCCCTTTTGATTGGGTTTACCACTAGCGGCAATTGCCGCTCGGAGTTTTCTAGAAGCTCAACGGTAATTGGTCGCTATGTTGTGTCCCATCAGCTTGCTTCTGGCGAGATGAATAGCTTGCTTCTTCCATTCCGACCTTCAATGCTCTGCTTTAGTGTGATTGACGAAGGCTAAGCTAGGTTTAGTAATACCCAAAACAAATAAAAAGAGATCGGGTCGATAGTTGGCAAGGAACTTGATTGCTTCCTGCATCTGCTAGTTCTTCATTCTCTTCTTGGAAAGCTCCTACTAAGATGGGAAATTCCCCGACAAAGCTGCTAGGTACATTACTCGTGAACCTCCCTTTGTTGCTAGGACAGGGCTCAGCCCAAAGAGAGCAGCAATCGGTTCAGTTAGCTCCCTAGCTAAGGGAGACTTCCTCTTGGAACGACTAATTGCACGACTAAGCCGAAAAGAACAGTTACATAATATACACACATAGGAACTAGCTGAACTAAATGTCTTAGTCAACCTTTGACTAACCTGCCAAACTAAATGAGGAAGCAAGATCTCAGGACATGGACTTCCTCGTGGCCTTTCAACAAAGGTTATAAGCTGATTATTGGCAGCATCGTAAACTTTTACACCTGCATCATTAGCCCAAGCTATGAGACTTGTTCTCCTCTGCACTACATGTATTCAGATTTCAGAGTATCAGAAAATGAAAATAATTATAAGAATCCCAATTCTATATGATTGAAAATAATAAGAATAAAAGCCCTAACAAGTAACTACCAATAACCATATGGACATAAAAATATCAATTTTCAACAGGCATTGCACACGTTAATTATTGAAAAGCAACAATTTCCACTAATAATAAGGTTCTGTTTGGTATAGTTTTTACTTCTAATTTTTAATTTCTTAGAAGCTATTCCTACAAAAGTCATAATATATGGCTTTGCCAGGAAGAGCTTTTAAAACTTAAAAACTCTTCTACTGGAACATTCAAACACTACCAGAAGAGCTTTTGAGCTTGAAAAGCCAAAAGCAGTCTTCCAAAAGCCATGTCAAACAGACCCTAAATATAGTGATAGTTTTACAAGCAGCACATACATTACAAAATCAAAATCTTTAATTTTGGATGTAATAAAGATGAAAAGAAACCATCTCAGAATCAACATGAACATAAGCAATATCCACAATAAACATAAAAACTGAACAAACCAATTCGGGTTCAGGAGGTCGGACGAGCAGATAGAGTAAATGGTCCGTTTGGAAGAGTTTCTCCGAGTAGACCTTTTAGAAGTAGATCTTTTTAAAGTAGAACTTTTACAAGTAGAGCTTCTAAGAAAAAGTTATTGGTTGTTTGGTTGTTAATTAAAAAAGCTCTTTTAAGCTCTAGATTGTTTGATTGTATTAAATTTAAAAAGCTCTTTTAAATGAAAAAATTACTAGAAGGGACATTAAAGAATTTTAAACATAATAAAGAAAAAATATATATAAAAAAATATCTTTCATTGAAATTAAAAAAAAAAACACAATATAGAGCAGCATGCAGGCAACATATATTGTAAAAGAAAAAAGAAAATAAAAAAACCATAACACCATATACAATCATGCACAGTAAAAAAAAATTTAAATAAACAGAACGCATAAAACTATGTATGTGCGGGCAATGCGGCAACAAAGACAGTAAAAAAAAGGAAAAAAAAAAAGTAGAGCAAAACATATATGTACAGACAGCACATATTGTAAAAGAAAAAAAAATAAAAAAAGGCATAACAAAGCATGTGCGGTAAGGCAACATATAACGTAAAAAAAAAAAAAAACAGGTAAATATTTATGTGCGGGAAGGCAACACATACTGTAAAGAAGAAAAATAAAAAAAAGCAGAACAAATATATATGTGCGGCAACGGTAAAGAAAAAAAAAAGTAGAACAAACATACATGTGATTAGAAAAATATAAGATAGAAGAAACTCACAGATTAAATATGAATTTTCAAAAATTCAATGCGTTGAGAGCAGTGAAGTTATGTTTTATATGATAAAAAACTAAGTTATTAGAGTTTATAATTTAAAAGGGTATTGTGGAATTATAAAAAATTGAAAAGAGTTTTTGAGATTAAATAAGCTCTTTTGGTCAGTAAATAAACTCTTCCAAACGTACACTAAACCAATTGAGAAAGCTTGAATTTGGAGAGAAGGTCACTGGTGGAGAGAACAAGAGTACCGAGCTCTTCAAAAGACGAAGCAGACTCCATTGAGTTGTCTGCAGTAATCACCGGTGTGAGTTGCGAGTGTTAAGAAGGGGATTCTGAGCCATTGGGTCCCCAAAAGTGGTTCTCGTTGAGTGGGTTGATACTCCACTACTGTATACCAGACCATGATTTGTATTGCAAAGAAGAATGAGAGGAGAAGCGTTTGGCTTTGGGAATGGAGAGGTGAGAACCAGGCGCGTTCAAAATCTAATCATTAATCTGAAGTGTGAGGGAAGAATTTTTGTATAAATAGGTAAAATAAGGATTTAAGGAGATTTTTATGGAGATTGAATTTCAATTAAACAAGAAAACTAGGGTTTAGAAATGGTGACGAAAATAAATGAAAAGAAATTAAAATATAAGGTGATAATTTGTGATAGAAAAAAAAAATAGAGGAAGCAATTAATTTTATTAGTGTCATATTTATATGAGTCACAAAATATTTCTTTTTATTTCTATAAATTAATTTTTTAACTAATTATATTAATTGTCAGAATTTACTTAATTTCTATTTAATTGTGATAAATTATTAAAAAAAAATCTCAATTGAATGAGAGTTTTTGATGAATAATTTAAGAAAAAGATTTTGGTTCAAAAATATAATGACAATAATTAAATTTGTCACAAAATAATATCTATAGTGATACATTTAAAATTTGTCACAGATAAATGTGTCACTACAAGTCACTTTTTTTGTAGTGAGTAAACCAATATATTTTTTATGAAACTAAGCTTCAAAGTGACACCGATATCTCAGACAATATGGCCAAATAACTACTCTCATGATACAAGATATAGAATCCCCTCAAACCTCAATTACTAAAGGGTCGCCTGTAACACCCCAAATTCGATATACGTAAAATGGGATGCTACTCAGTCTAATTCCTCCAACTTACATATAAATTGATTTAAAACTTTCCATGAAATAAATTAACTGCTGAAATCAAGAAAATCTCCAAATAACATTTCCAAGAGTTTAGCATTAAAAATGAAACAATCTAAACAAAATTTGATCCTTACAAATGTATTTCCACCAAATGAAACCTAACAAAAATATCTTTCAATAAAACAAGTATGGAAACTAAAGCTCTAATGATGAACCTTCTATTAAAGCAATCTCCCAGATACTAATCACTCATCCATATACCTGGTTCTACTCTGTAAAAATCTTGATAACGAGGGGTGAGCCGTCAACTCGGTAAGTAAGTTCATGCATAGTTTTAACATCGAACGACTTATAATAAATAATACTTAACATAACAATTCAAAACATATAACAGTAGTTTATAGGGCTGAATTTAAAACTATACATCAACCTTGATAATGGATAAATCAGTTTATTAACATTTCAAAAGTTATAAACATTAAATACAAAATCAAAATAATTAATTTTGCTCATGTCCTATAGTATCATAACAGAGTGTCACAATTACCCGTGTGACGCGGTCATATCAGAGTCTTACATATACCCGTGTAATGCGGTCATATCAGAGTGTCACAATTACTCATGTGACGCGGTCATATCAGAGTGTTACATATACCCGTGTAACACGGTTATATCAGAGTGCTACATATACCCGTGTAACGCGGTCATATCAGAGTGTCACAATTACCCATGTGACGCGGTTATATCAGAGTGTTATATATACCCGTGTGACGTGGTCATATCAGAGTGTCACATATATCCGTGTGACGCGGTCATATCAGAGTGTCACATATACCCGTGTAACGCAATCATATCAGAGTCAGAAACAACGGACAATGAGCCAAAACCATTTTTACAAATTCAAATAAAATTAAATGAATAACGTTTTCATATCACAATAACATTATACAGATATCGGTCCATCGATCTTAGAAAATAGGTTTTATAAAAATAAACTATTAATTACCAAAATAGTTTTACAAATCTTTATATTTTTCATAAATCTCGGGCGTTTACAAATAAACATTTATTTATATAATACTAAAACTAGTTAGTTCAAAAATATTTTAAATAGTCTCCTTACTAATATAATTTTATTAAAAAATTTAATACGTATTATAAGGTACAAATTAGTAAATTTTCAAAACACTATAATTTCATAGTACAAAATGTAAGCATTCCCATGGATGAATTTACTTACCTCGAACAAGCAAGAATCAACATAATTGCATAAGCTCAAGAGTCACCCGAACCTATACAAGGTATAAATCACAATATCGTCATAACCTCATCACCCCAATAATTTCAACTGGACTAAATAACTTCACTAGGATTAAACTTAAAACTTGTCTAACTTTCAATACTGAACATACTCTATTCAACTATTTTTAATTAATTCTATACATCTCCAAACTTCGTATAAATTTACAAAGACAATTTAGACATATAAAACATGGTACAGTAAAATTTTAAGAGTATTCCATGATCATTAACATACAAAACAATTCATTCCTTTCCGATTTTGTGAAACTGTCCAATAAAGTCTACAACTGACCCCTGACTACTCAAAGAATTAAATATATTTTTATACTCACCAAAACATTACGAAATTTTTCATGGTAATAGTAGACACATGAACCGTTCTACAGAAAACTTTTCAGAATTGAATAACCATCCAAAAATATTTTCAGAACCTTACTGGTTTTAGAAAAACGAAAATTCCAGTATAACCTATTTTACTTCAAAAATACATAACAATTCAATTAACCAACCACTATCACATTAAATCCATCTTAAGGTCTCTATTATCATCAACAAATCGTTTTCCATTAAAATACAACTCGATAAACTATCCAAAATAACACTTACATTAATTAAGCAATAGAAAATAAAAACTACCGGCAATGGAAACCCCTCAACTAACCTTGATTTCTTGCTGCTCTACAATTACACTTCGGATTGATAGATGGAATGAGAAGAAAACGATCGGCTATTTAGTTATTTTATTTTTCTTTTTCCTAGGAGGCACAATTATTATAAAGTGCTCATATATATATATATATATATATATATATATATATATATATATATATATATATATATACATAAATCAACTCTCTAAACCCTAGTTCCCAAATGGGAAATCTATCACAAAGGAAATTCTTATAATAATATTTCCCTTCTTATTTATTCTCAATAAATGTTTAATTTATACATTTATTTAATACCAAATATAATTCTAATATTACTTACAATTCTTTTTATTTTTTTCTAATATTACTTATAATTCTTTTTATTATTTTCTAGTGAAGGTAATTTTCGTTAAACTATCACGATTCCTATTTAATTATTTCTTCTCCAAAAATTGGGATGTTACATCGCCGCCAAACGAGTAGTGGAAACCAATCAAAGTCACAAACAAAGACAAAATGCCACCCCTCCTCGTCAACCGATCGAACGCTGGCAATTTGACCGACACCGTAGGCGTCGGTGAATAAAACCCAAGTGCCTTTACCCAATTTCAAGCTGCGTGGAGAGAGAAACGAAGATAAAAACCGTTTGGCCAGTGCAATCTTCGTCGTCAGATCTACGCCAATTCGCCGCGAATCAGACAAAATCGAGGCCACCGGTGAACTCAGTGTCCCCTACTCTTCCAGATCCAACCATCGTAGGAGTAAACTGTCACCGTTAACGGAGCGCGTATGACCCACACGTCGACACTATTTCAGAACAGTTTTCCGGATAATTGAGCAAACATGGCTACGAACAACAATATGTTTCAGCATCAGATAGTGAAATTTGACGGAAAATTGAATTTCGAGTATTAGAGAACTCAGTTGCAATTATTGTTTGAGTATCAAGAACTTTGGGGGAGTCATAGAACAAGGTTCTATGCAGCCAGCAGATCAACAATACTGAAGAAAGACTTGAAGGCATAATTCTTCATCAACCAGTCAATTGATCCATAAATTTTTTAAAAACTTGCACATGCAACAACTACAAAACAAGCGTGGGATATGTTGACGAACACTTATAAAGGAGTTGAGAGGGTGATTATTGGGGTTTTTGCCCGAAAGATGTAATTTGTAAATGGTTTTTTTATAAATAAATTAAAGAAAAGTTCAATTCATTCTTATCGTGTCATTTATATTATATAAACTTGTGCGTTATAACATCCTAGATTGTCAGATGTAATCTTGTACTGTGTATATGATTGTCATATACAGATGGATACAGTAAGAGATGTGCAATCTAAAGAGTCCATAGATAACAAATAAAGCTGGGTACTTTATTTGTAGTTAATCTATAGTTGCGGTCCATTCTGTATTGTACGATGATTCTATCCTGAATCATTCATATGGAGATATGGGAATGGAGGCACCTTGTATGATGTGATCATATAGGACTGAGCCATGATCTATATGAATCTCTCACCAAGATCCGTTTACCGATGAAATTCATATACATCAACTTATGATGGCTATATGTGGGTGATCTCAATCCTGAGTGTCTTATCGACTCCTTCAGGTTAGATCGTGATCTTTGATATACCATGGGTGAGGTCGGATGATTATTCCCGATCAATATGTTGGGATTTATGCCCTAAAGCTTGTAATTGTAAATGGTTGAAGACAATAATAAGAATTATTCAGATTATCATTCAAGTTCATAAAATGTTTTATATTCAGTAACACATTCGTATTGTGGAAGAACATCATAGATTGCAAGATGTAATCTCATAATGAGTATATGATGGTCATATACAGAGAGGATTCATTTTGAGACGTGTAATTTAAAGAGTCCGTAGAGAGCGAACACAGCTGGGTACTTTGTTTGTGATTGATCTACTGATGCGGTCAATTCTGTAAAGTACAGTGGTCTTATCCTAGACCGCTCATGTAGTTGACATGAGAATGGAGGCACCTTATATGATGAGATCATATAGGACTATGATGAAGACTTATCTAGCACAAGGGCATGGAATGCGGATCCAATCCAAGTTCCCGTTGGGCCGGTTACAAGAGCACGTGCTAAGAAATTCAAAAATGCATTGAGTGGGCTAATTCAAGGGATTTGGGTTCAGGCATATTCATGGAGGCCCATGGAAGGAATGGACTTGCAAAAGGAGGGCCCAACCTTAGTGAATGTAATTCAAGTTAAGGAAGATGCAACTTGCTAATTCGAAGGGATAACTTTGGAAATTCATAACGTGTGAACGGTTAGGTTTCTAGAGACTTGTGAGTAGGACTTTTCAAAGTTCATGATCTTATCTTCAATTTTCAATTTGGAATCAGATCCATTGGAGGTCACACGAGGAAGATATGGTCGGTTATTTCAAAGTATCCAGAAGCTGTCTTACTTTGACAATTGTTGTCTTACTTTGACAATTGTGTTATCTTCATTTGATAATTGTGTTGCACGTTTTTATTGAGTTCAAAGCTTCCTAGTCAACAAATCACACCTTCCTTTACTTGTTTTCGTTTCCCATGCTTGGAGGGTTGTTCCAAGACATTTCATTTTCTATTTAAACTCATTTGTAAGTCATTTTATGGCACCATTGATCATTAATACAAAAACTGAGTGAAATTTCGTTTCACCTACTTGTTCTTGATAGAACTACTGAACTTATCAAAGGAAGGCTTCCTTTGTGGCGTTCTTGAGTGTTTATACTTTCGGGTTCGTAGATTGAGTATTCATCGGGTCTAGAAGGTTGAAGAATCTGATTTTTGGGAGTTCTTGGGTGTAAAACAAATTGAGTGTGGGTTTGGGGGTTATATAACCTTACGGGTTCACATCATTTGGTATCAGAGCCAAAGTTCCAAAATTAGGTTTGATTTATCTTTGAATTTTTCGTCCTTTTAATTCATAGCTTCTGCATTTTATTGTTTGCTCTTTTTTCTTGCTTGTTCTTCTTGAAGATTTTGTGTATTGATTATATTAAAATTCCAAAAAAAAAAAAAAAAAAAATTAGAACAAGACTTCTACACAAATTCTTCTTATATCCTAAGATTTCCTTGACTTCTACACAAATTTGTACTTGTATCCTAAGACTTCTTTGAGTTCTACACCAATTCGTGCTTGTATCCTAAGATTTCTTTGAGTTCTACACAAATTCGTGCTTGTATCCTAAGTTCTTTTCTTTGTTGACTATTCTAGGTTGTGTTGTGAGTTGTGTTCATTATCCAAAAAAAAAAAAAAAAATCATTATCCAAAAAATATATATATATATATTCTGGTTGTGTTGTTATTTCGTGGGTTTTTTATTGGTTAGAATATTCATACATTGGTTATTTCTTCTTTGTTAAGTTCAATTAGTTCTTATAGGACTTGAGGGTGAAAATAAAGAGTGGAAAAAGGCAAGAGAGTGTGAGCACAGCATCGAGAAAAGCCTATTAGAGTGAAACACGAGTGGAGTGGTATCTTGAGTGCAAACACGTGAGGATTGTGAGGATTTTTTTCTAACTCTTTCATTGCAGCTTTCTATAATGTCGAACCAAAGTGATTCAACACCTAAAGAGGAGAACATGTCCATTGTTCTGAAGGCCATGCAGCATCAATTCGAGCGAATGAACGTGGTTTTTGGGGATATTAGAGATAGGATGGATCAACAAGATGAGGTTATAGCTCGTATACAAAGGGAACAGCCTTTGAACTTAGGTAGACAAAATAGGCGTGGTGTTTTCGGAGATGTATCTGAGAGAGAATGTAAGCTTAGAAGTGGGGATGATGATGATTTCGAATCTGAAGTTGAAATGGGTAGAAATAGGCCTAGAGGAGGTAGGCATGAAGGAGTGCCGAGAAGAGGATTTCGGGGTCAAAATGGGGTAGTTAGGAATCGTGAAGATAATAACTTGGGTAGTATCAAAATGAAGATTCCATCGTTTCAAGGGAAAAATGATCCGGAGGTTTATCTCGAATGGGAAAAGAAGGTGGAGCTAGTGTTCGATTGCCACAATTATTCCGAGAATAAGAAGGTAAAACTTGCTGCCATTGAATTTTCTGAATATGCTATTGTTTGGTGGGATCAATTGGTGATGAACAGGAGGAGAAATAGGGAGCGTCCAATAGAGACGTGGGAGGAGATGAAAGCAGTGATGAGGAAGCGATTCGTCCCGAGCTACTACTACCGGGAGCTATACAACAAGTTGCAAAGTCTTCGACAAGGCAACCGAAGTGTGGAGGAATATTATAAGGAGATGGAGGTCGCTATGATTCGAGCAAATATAGAGGAGGATCGGGAAGCAACAATGTCTAGGTTCTTGGCAGGTTTGAATCGTGAAATTACCAATGTGGTGGAATTGCAACATTATGTGGAGTTGGAGGACATGGTTCACATGGCAATAAAAATAGAGAACCAGCTCAAAAGAAGGGGTAATACACGTCCAAGCCAAAATTCTAGTTCATCAGCTTGGAGACCAAATCATTGGAAGAAAGATGAGAAGCAGCCGATGATGAAGCCTAAGGCCGAGCAAAAGCCAGAAGCAACAAACAATGGAAATCAAGGTAAATCCGATTCTTCCACTTCTAGGAATCGTGATATTAAGTGTTTTAAGTGTCAAGGCAGGGGTCACATAGCTAGCCAATGTCCAAACAAAAGAGTTATGGTGATACGAGATAATGGAGAGGTCGAATCAGAAGATGACGAAGAAAACACCGACTCTATGCCACCATTGGAGGATGTTGATAATGAAGAATACGCTGTCCAAGGAGAGATGTTGGTGGCAAGGCGAGCGCTAAGTGTCCAAGTCAAAAAAGAAGAAGAAGTACAACGAGAAAATATTTTCCATACTAGGTGCCATGTTAATAACAAGGTATGTAGTATGATAATAGATGGTGGTAGTTGTACTAATGTTGCTAGCACTCTTATGGTGGAAAGGTTAGGCTTGCCAATAATTAAACACCCCCGACCTTACAAGTTGCAATGGCTAAACGATAGTGGTGAGGTAAAGGTGAACAAACAAGTTATGATTTCTTTTCAAATCGGAAAATATGAAGACAAAGTGTTATGCGACGTAGTTCCAATGCAAGCAGGGCACTTGTTACTAGGACGACCATGGCAGTTTTACCGACGTGTTAGTCATGATGGCTTCACCAACAAGTACTCTTTCGTGCATAACCAAAGGACAATCACTCTAGTTCCTTTGACACCACAACAAGTTTATGATGATCAATTGAGGTTGCAACAAAAGAGTGAGAAAAAGAAAATGAGAGCAAAAGAAAAAGAGGTCGAGACAAAAAAGAAAGAGAAAAATGAGAGAGAAACGGCCATTGAAAGAAAAGAAGAGAGAAAAACAAATTTTTATGCTAGAGCAAGTGATGTTAAAAGAGCGATGTTGTCCAACAAACCCATACTTATACTTATGTATAAGGAAGAATGTTTAAATGTTAACCAACTTGAGGCTTCTTTGCCTAGCTCTGTTTTATCTCTCTTGCAGGAATTTGATGATGTTTTTCCCGAGGAAATTCCAGATGGTTTGCCACCTATTCGAGGGATTGAGCATCAAATTGATTTTGTACCCGGCGCAACCATTCCAAACCGACCAGCCTATCGCAGTAATCCTGAGGAGACAAAGGAGCTTCAAAGGCAGGTTGATGAATTAATGAAAAAAGGGTATGTTCAGGAAAGCATGAGTCCTTGTGCTGTTCCAGTTATTTTGGTTCCTAAGAAGGACGGCTCATGGAGAATGCGTGTTGATTGCCGAGCTGTTAACAATATAACGGTAAAGTATCGACATCCTATTCCTCGCTTAGATGATATGCTAGATGAATTGCATGGTTCTTGTGTATTTTCTAAAGTTGATTTGAAAAGTGGATACCATCAGATTAGAATGAAAGAAGGTGATGAGTGGAAAACTGCGTTTAAAACAAAATATGGTTTGTATGAATGGTTAGTTATGCCTTTTGGGTTAACTAATGCTCCTAGTACTTTCATGAGATTAATGAACCATGTTTTGCGAGCTTTCATTGGACAATTCGTAGTTGTTTATTTTGATGATATTCTCATATATAGCAAAAACTTGGATGAACATGTAGTGCATTTAAAATCTGTCTTAGATGTACTCAGGAAAGAAAAGTTGTTTGCTAATCTAAAAAAGTGTACCTTTTGCACCAATAAACTTGTGTTTCTAGGATTTGTTGTTAGTGCACAGGGTATACAGGTTGATGAGGAGAAGGTATGTGCAATTCAAGAGTGGCCGAGTCCCACAACTATAGGTAATGTAAGAAGTTTTCATGGACTTGCTAGTTTCTACCGACGGTTTGTGAAAGATTTTAGCTCATTGGCCGCACCGCTTACCGAAGTAATAAAAAAGAACGTTGGATTCAAGTGGGGAGAAGAACAAGAGAAGGCGTTTCAATTGATTAAGTAAAAGCTGACCAACGCCCCTTTATTGTCTTTACCTAACTTTAATAAAACGTTTGAAATTGAATGTGATGCTTCAGGTATTGGTATAGGTGCAGTATTAATGCAGGAGGGACGACCAATTGCTTACTTCAGTGAGAAACTAAGTGGGGCAGCCTTAAACTACCCGACTTATGATAAAGAGCTGTATGCATTGGTTCGGGCTTTACAGACATGGCAACATTACTTGTGGCCTAAAGAATTCGTGATTCACACCGATCATGAGTCCTTAAAACACCTTAAAGGCCAACACAAGTTGAATAAGAGGCATGCACGATGGGTCGAATTCATTGAGACTTTTCCGTACGTTATTCGATATAAACAAGGTAAGGAGAACATCGTTGCTGATGCACTTTCTCGAAGGTACACTCTTCTATCTACTCTTGATGCTAAGATTCTTGGTTTTGAGCATATTAAAGATTTATATCCTTTAGATTGTGATTTTTGTGAAGATTATGTATCTTGTGAAAAGAGTGCCAGTGGTAAGTATTTTAGACATGAGGGTTTCTTGTTTCGAGACAATAAATTGTGTATACCAAATTGTTCCTTGCGAGATTTGCTGGTGAGAGAATCACATGGGGGAGGGCTAATGGGACACTTTGGGGTAGCTAAAACCTTAGCCGTTCTGCAAGAACACTTCTATTGGCCACACATGAAACGAGATGTTGAGAGACTTTGTGGTAGATGTGTCACATGTAGGCAAGCGAAATCCCGAGTACAACCCCATGGCTTATATACACCACTTCCAATTCCTAGTGAACCTTGGATTGATATTTCAATGGATTTTGTATTAGGTTTGCCTAGGTCAAAAAGGGGAAGAGATTCCGTGTTTGTTGTCGTGGATAGATTTTCTAAAATGGCACATTTTATTCCATGTCACAAGACTGATGATGCTTCACATGTTGCAGATTTGTTCTTTAAAGAAATTGTTCGCTTACATGGCGTGCCTAGAACAATTGTTTCTGATAGGGATACTAAGTTCTTAAGTTATTTCTGGAAGACCTTATGGGCTAAGTTAGGAACTAAGTTGTTGTTTTCAACTACTTGTCATCCTCAAACTGATGGTCAAACAGAAGTAGTAAATAGGACCTTATCTACCTTGTTGCGTGCAATTATCAAAAAGAACATTAAAACATGGGAAGAATGCTTACCGCATGTTGAGTTTGCTTATAATCGTTCCGTTCATTCTGCTACTAAATTTTCACCATTTGAGATTGTTTATGGTTTTAATCCTTTAACTCCTTTGGATTTATCACCATTTCCAATGTCTGAGCATGTGAATTTAGATGGGAAAAGAAAAGCTGAACTTGTAAAGCAGATTCATGAGAAAGCAAAGGTCAACATTGAACGGCGAACGGAGCAATATGAAAAACAAGCCAATAAGGGCCGACGACAGATGGTCTTCGAACCTGGAGAATGGGTTTGGGTGCATATGTGCAAGGAGCGCTTTCCGACCCAGAGGAAATCCAAGCTACTACCTAGAGGGGATGGTCCTTTTCAAGTCCTAGAACGCATCAATGATAATGCGTATAAGCTAGACTTGCCCGGTGAGTATAATGTAAGTGCTACATTCAATGTTTCTGATTTAAGTCCTTTTGATGCAGGTGATGACCTTGATTTGAGGACAAATCCTTTTCAAGAGGAGGGGAATGATGAAGACTTATCTAGCACAAGGGCATGGAATGCGGATCCAATCCAAGTTCCCGTTGGGCCGGTTACAAGAGCACATGCTAAGAAATTCAAAAATGCATTGAGTGGGCTAATTCAAGGGATTTGGGTTCAGGCATATTCATGGAGGCCCATGGAAGGAATGGACTTGCAAAAGGAGGGCCCAACCTTAGTGAATGTAATTCAAGTTAAGGAAGATGCAACTTGCTAATTCGAAGGGATAACTTTGGAAATTCATAACGTGTGAACGGTTAGGTTTCTAGAGACTTGTGAGTAGGACTTTTCAAAGTTCATGATCTTATCTTCAATTTTCAATTTGGAATCAGATCCATTGGAGGTCACACGAGGAAGATATGGTCGGTTATTTCAAAGTATCCAGAAGTTGTCTTACTTTGACAATTGTTGTCTTACTTTGACAATTGTGTTATCTTCATTTGATAATTGTGTTGCACGTTTTTATTGAGTTCAAAGCTTCCTAGTCAACAAATCACACCTTCCTTTACTTGTTTTCGTTTCCCATGCTTGGAGGGTTGTTCCAAGACATTTCATTTTCTATTTAAACTCATTTGTAAGTCATTTTATGGCACCATTGATCATTAATACAAAAACTGAGTGAAATTTCGTTTCACCTACTTGTTCTTGATAGAACTACTGAACTTATCAAAGGAAGGCTTCCTTTGTGGCGTTCTTGAGTGTTTATACTTTCGGGTTCGTAGATTGAGTATTCATCGGGTCTAGAAGGTTGAAGAATCTGATTTTTGGGAGTTCTTGGGTGTAAAACAAATTGAGTGTGGGTTTGGGGGTTATATAACCTTACGGGTTCACATCAGACTAGGCCACGATTTATATGAATCTCTCATCAAGATCCGTTAGTAGATGAGATTCATATATAATCGATAAACGATGGCTATTTATAGGTGATCTTAATCCTGAGTGTCTTATCGACTCCTTCAGGTTAGATCGTGGCTTTTCATTTACCATGAGTGAGGTTGATGAGAATCTCAACCAATATCTCCGTATCTTGGAGCTGCGGTTTGACTTGTGGCTAGGAAGGTTTGAACACAATAGTGGAATCCACTCCTTCTTGATTGAAGTAGATGAGTAGTTCCCTTAAGGGTTGATTCGGGGCTTGAACGATTATGAGCGCTCTCCTTCTTCCGTGAGGAAGACAGGATTTAATTGTTCATTAGAGAATCAATGGTACTTAAAGGGAAAAATATTTCTAGAGGGGTATAACGGACTTTATGACCCAGCTCTAGTTATGAACTATTTGTGGAGGATCACACTATTTGCAATTAGTTATATCAATGGACACTGAGACTTCAGATTGTATAAATACGTCTACAGTTTTGAAAGCGTAGCCTCGGGTTTTTAGTGGAATAACTCCGAGGTTAATAATAATGAAATATTACTTAAAGAGTTTTAATTAATATTAGTGAGTATTATTGGAGCTCAAAACTGTGGGTCCATTAGGTCCCCTTGCTAGCCCTTATGGTTGTTGGTAACGAGGATCACGGTAGATTAATTGGATGGTCCAATTAATAGTGTTACGAAAGTAATGCGATTTAAATAAAAGAGAATGATTAAATAATATAATTATTTAATTAATTAAATATTTAATAAAATAATAGAAATTAATAATTATGAATTATTAATTCTATTTATTAAATATGAGGTCATGTGATTAAATAATGACTAGAACAAAAGAATTAAAATAATTAGATTATTTTAATAGTCCAAAAGGTCACAGGTTCAAGTCTTTAGGGAGACTAAAAATAAATAGGATTTAGAATCCTATTTTGACTTGGTCAAACTAAAACCCTGAAGGACTATTATATAAGTGTTATATAGTTAGGAAAAAACCTAACCGAACGGACAAGTGAAAAAGAATGAGAATTCGGCCACCAAAGAGAGAAGAAAAGAAAAAAAAGTTTTTTCTGACTCTCCCCTCTTTTGCAGGATTCAGCCGGCGTTCTTTTCACGTGGCCACCATCTCTTACCGTGACGTGCCCACACACATGTTGTCAGTCCGTGGGTCATAGCTCGAAAAATCTGGTGGTAGATCGAAGAATCAGGAAAAGAAAATCAAGAAAAAGGTATGTAGTTTCTAAAGTCTTTTTCTGCGTATAAACAGGAACTCGTTCCTGATTGAAAAATATTTTCAATATAAGAAAAAATTTTGAAACCCAATTCCGCATGTTATACGATAATCAAAATCTTTTCTAAAACTCCCTTCAATTGGTATCAGAGCCATTGGTTCTAAGTTTTTGTATATACGCAAAAAAAAGAAGAAAAAAATTACATCTTTCTTGTTTTTTTTATTTTTCTTTTTTATTCTTGATATGTGATATATTATTGTGTAGGCACAAATCTAGAATGTATGATTTGTTTTTATTGTTATATAATTTGATTGTATAATTTTAAAAGCGTAGTTGGTCGTTAATTATATGGTGAATGTGTTATATGATGAATTTTTATTTTTTGGCCAATTGTTTATGGCAAAAAGTTTTTTTTGTATATTTTTTTTATTGTTATTCTTGTAATCGATCTGCCCTACGAAGAGTCAAAGAAGTGGATGATGCGAAGAAGAAACGAAAAAAAAAAAAGAAACGATTGCACAGCCCTAAGGGCAGCGGCCGTGCACGCTCGCGCTTGAGTGCTGGCTGTCGCGCGCGCCCCAGCGGCCGTGAGCGCCCAGCTGTCGCGTGCGCCCCAGCGGCTATGAGCGCCCAGCTGCTGCGAGCGCCCAGCGCGCGCAGCTGCTGTCGCGTTTGCGCTGGGGTAGTTTTTTCTAGTTTTTTTAGGACGATTTTTTGCTGATTTTTCTGGAAAAATATTGTTAAATATTTTCTGGAAAAAGTGCAAAAAATTGGAGCGAAAAATGTGGGCAAGACGACCTAAGAAAGTGCGCAAAAGCGCGGCTCGTGCGAAGGCCGCGCACACCTTGCATGCGTGCGGCTACGCTGCTGGCAACCGCACTTTCTCACGCGTTAGGGTTGTTTAGGGTTTCGTCTTGACCTAGGGTGCGTGTTAAGGTAACATGTGGACCTCTGGAAAAGATGTTGACTTTTGACAAAAATCAAGTTTTATTTGATTAGGAAAACGAAGACTAGAAGAATTCAACTCAAAGAAGAACTCTTGAAGGCCAAGGAATGCCTTGGGAATACAATTGTAATTAGAGTTGATTAAGTTAGATAACCCATGTTACTCGGTCAATTACGTATGCTTTATTTATTTTCATGTGATGATTATATGGATGTTAAAGTATTGTCATACATATGAATGTCATCTAGATTATGTGTGCCTACACATACATAATAATATGTCATGCATAATTGTCATATTATATTGTTTTATTTTAATGTGATTAAAATATGAAACAATTTCATAAATGACAATTATATAATGGATTTAGTTTTTAGGAGTAAAAACTTGGTAATATCCATTAATTAACTAATCAATAAATTAACGAGTTTAATTAAAAAGATTAGTTAGGTTCTTATCATTAATTAAGATTAATTAAATTAATTAGTTAATTAAAAAGAACCAAATAATGAGATTAGTTTTTAGGAGTAAAAACTTGGTAAATCTCATTAATAATTAATCTATATTAAAGTGATTAGTTAGATTCTTTGTATTAATTAAGATTAATTACTTGATTAAAAAGAATCGAATAATGAGACTAGTTTTTAAGAGTAAAAACTTGGTAAATCTCATTAATGACTAATCAACCAATTAAAGAGTTTAATTAAATTGATTAGTTTGGTTCTTACATTAATTAAGATTAATAAGATTAATTACTTAATTAAAAAGAACCAAATAATGAGAATAGTTTTTAGGAGTAAAAACTAGGTAAGTCTCATTAATAACTAATCTATATATTAAAGTGTTTAATTAGATTAGTTAGGTCTATTTAATGTTAGATTTAATTTGATTAAATATTAATGACATAATTGGACCAAATAATGTGATTTAGTTTTAATAGTTAAAACTTGGTAATTTCACATTTAATTTCTAGTTTATTTAAATAGTTTATGTAAATTAGAAATTGAAATAATAAATTATATTTTAAGAGTTAAAATTGAATAATTTATCATAACTAGTAAATTTAGATTTTAAGTTAGCCGTAGAATCTAAGTAAAGACTAGAAACATAGAGTTTTAGAAACTCTTAGTTTAAAGAAAATCCTAAATTACAAATAGTGAGTGGGAGAGGGATATATGACATTATATCCCGCAGTCTCCATTGTTAGTTCAACACCGTGAGGCTTGAGTAGTGTCTCATGACGGCTTTGCTTTCGTCCTCCCTACGGAGGGTGTCCACAAGAGTCAATACCAATGTTGACTTTCTAACGGATAGGTTTTCAGAATGTATTTTGGGACTGACCTAGCCTACCTAGGCACTCTCAAGTTAAGTTCATGAATTTTGAAACGATGGGTCACACTCATAAAGGATTTAATTAAGTTGTTAATTTATTGTCTTGACTAAATCAAAGCGATGGTTGGATAATATAAGAATAAAGAGTTATTCTGGTGTATTATCCGATTGAGAATGTCTCGATCTAACATGCAGGGATTTGACCTAGCCTACCTAGGCACTTACTTGTGGGATGTTGGATTATCGTGGCATAGCAACTAATTTTATGGATTTTTTAGTTCATTAAAAATATGCTCATGCATCATGTTTAATTTTATGCGGAACTATAGCATTTGATATGAATGTATGAATGAATGATATTAATTTAGATTTATATCTTTAAATATCAGCGTTATCTTCTGCATTATTATTTTTCCTCGTAAACGAAACATTAACCGGGATAACTATATTAAGTGGAACACAACGAGAACGCAATCATGGTCTGCATAGACCTTAAATTTGTGCTTACGGAGGAATGTCCTCCAGAGCCTGTAACCAACACATGACCAATTACCAAGGGTAAGACCGGCAAAGCAAATGTTGCTAAGACATTTTCTTCTAGTTTCAAGAAGACGAAAAGGTCTACTAATAAAGTAAAGGCTAAGCCCAAAATAAAGAGCACAACGACTAACTAAGCAAAAGGAAAAATATTTCCATTGCATAGAGGTTGGTCATTGGAAGAGGAATTGTCTTCAATACCTTGAGGAGCTCTCCAATAAGAAGAAAGTGAAAAGTAAATCAGATTTACTTATCATTAAATTTTGTTTTGTGGAAGATGATTCTTCACCTTGAATAGTAGATTCAGGGGCCACTAACTAATTTTGTTTTTCTTTACATTGGAATGATTATTGGCAAAAGCTGGAAGAGGGGTCCTTCACTATGCACGTTGAAACAAGGGATGCCGTTTCAGTACAAGCAGTAGGAGTTGTTAGACTACAGTTTAATAATTGTTTTCTATCATTGAACAATGTCACTTTCGTTCTTGGATTTATAAGGAATTTGATTTCTATATCCAAATTACTTGAAATAGTTTCATAAGGTTTCTTTTAATGATAAATCAGTTATCATTTTAAGAAATAGAATGAATATTTGTTCTGGTATGATAGAAAATAATTTGTATGTTTTAAAACCGTTAATTTATACATCACTACTTAATACTAAATTGTTTAAAGTTGAAAAGCCTAAAACAAAGCGACAAAATATTTCTCCAGTTGATGACACGTTTCTGTGGCATCTAAGACTTGGACATATAAATCATGATAGGATAAACAGACTAGTAAAAAGCGGATCTCTAAGTTAGTTAGAGATCGGTACCTTACCTGTCTGTAAATCTTGTCTGGAGGGTAAGATAACCAAGAGACCTTTTATAAGAAAAGGGATTAGAGCCACGCAACCACTTGAGCTTATATATCCAGACGTCTACGGACCAATGAATGTTAGAGCTCGAGGTGGTTATGAGTATTATGTCACATTTATTGACGACTACTCTAGATATGCGTATGTTTACCTAATGCAACATAAGTCGGAAATTTTTGAAAGGTTCAAAGAATTCCGAGCTGAAGTTGAAAATCAATTAGGCAAAACAATCAAATCACTACGATCGGATCGTGGGGGCTAGTATCTCGACCAAGAGTTTGAAGATTACATGGTTGAGCATGGGATCATATCCCAACTCACAGCTCCAGCAACACCACAACATAGTGGTGTTGCAGAGAGGAGAAATATGACCTTGATGGAAATAGTGAGATCTATAATTAGCTTCTCATTATTACCATATTCCTTTTGGGGATATGCACTACAAACAGCGACTTACATACAAAATGTAGTTCCATCTAAATCTGTTCCTAAGACTTTCCTAGAGTTGTGGAATGGTCATAAGCTAGTTTACGACATTTTCGCATATGGGGATGTCCAGTACATGTGCTGAAAAATAGGAGTGGAAAGCTGGAACCTCGTTCACAAGTATGTTTATTTGTAGGGTACCCAAAGGAAACACGAGGTGGATTCTTTTATAATGCACAAGAAAATAAAGTGTTTGTATCGACAAATGCAACGTTTCTTGAAGAGGATTATATGAGTAATCATAAACCTCGTAGTAAGATTGTGTTGAAAGAGCTAAAACCAGGTACGACCAGTGCTCAGTCAACAAGAGTTGTCGACGATGTTATAATTCTACAAACATCTGATAGTCAGATAATTCCTAGTCAAGATACACTACCATCGAGGCATAGTGGAAGGGTTGTTCGACAACCTGATCGCTACTTAGACATTAGAGAGGCACAGGGTGTCGTTTCTAATAATAGGGTGGATGATCCATTGACATTTAGACATGTAATGAAAGATTCTGACAAAGAGGAATGGCTTAAAGCCATGAATCTCGAGATGGAGTCCATAAGCTCCAACTTAGTCTAGGAACTTGTAAACTTACCAGATGGGATAAAACCTATAGGATGTAAGTGGATCTACAGCCGTAAAAGAGGAGTAGACGGGAAGGTAGAGACCTTCATGGCAAGGCTAGTGGCTAAGGGTTACACCCAGAAAGAAGGCATTGATTATGACGAAACCTTCTCGCTAGTAGCTATGTTTAAGTCTATTAGGATACTATTATCCATAGCTACCTATTTCGATTACGAAATCTGGCAAATGGACGTCAAGACTGCATTTTTGAATGGCAATCTAGACAAGAGCATCTATATGATGCAACCAGAGGGATTCGTATTCCAAGATCAAAAGCAAAAGGTTTGCAAACTGCAAAGGTCTATTTATGGACTTAAGCAGACGTCTTGATCTTGGAATATTAGGTTTGATACTGCGATCAAGACCAATGGTTTTGAGCAGAATATTGATGAGCCTTGTGTATACAAGCGCATCATTAACAAGAAAGTAGTTTTTCTGGTCCTTTACGTAGGTAACATCGTACACATTGGGAATGACGTAGGAACATTGTCAGAGGTAAAGGGTTGGCTTGCTAACCAATTCCAAATGAAAGATTTGGGAAAGGCAAGTTATGTTCTTGGGATCCAATTGATAAGGGATCGTAAGAACAAACTGTTAGCGTTGTCTCAAGCATTGTATATCGACAAGATACTTGTGCGATTCTCCATGCAGAACTCCAAGAAATGTAGTTTACCTTCAAGGCATGGAGTTCACTTGTCTAAGGAACAGTGTCCTAAAACACCTCAAAAAATTGAGGATATGAGACGAATTCCCTATGCGTCTACAGTAGGCAGTCTTATGTATGCTATATTATGCACAAGACCCGACATTTGCTTCGCAGTGGGAGTAGCCAGTAGATATCAGTCCAACCCAGGATTGGATCATTGGGTTGCTGTTAAGCATATTCTCAAGTATCTTCGGAGAACGAGAAACTATATGCTTGTATATTCCCATTTGAATTTGATTCCATTGGGATATACAGATTCTGACTTTCAGTCAGACAAGGATTCAAGGAAATCCACGTCTGGCTCAGTATTCACCCTTGCTGGTGGAGCCATAATTTGGAGGAGTATCAAGCAATCTTGCATTGCTGATTCCACTATGGAAGCCGAGTATGTAGCAGCTTGTGAAGTAGCTAAGGAGGCTATTTGGCTTTGAAAGTTCTTGAGTGATCTGGAAGTTGTTCCAGATATGGATAGGCCCATGACACTTTATTGTGATAATAGTGGAGTTGTGGCCAATTCCAAAGAACCAAGAAGCCACAAAAGAATGAGCATATAGAGAGGAAATATCATCTCATCAGAGAGATAGTGCAGCGAGAAGACGTGGTCGTGACGAAGATTGCGTTGCAAGATAACCTGGCTGATCCATTTACAAAGACCTTGACGGCTAAAGTGTTTGAAGGTCACCTAGAGGGTCTAGGATTACGAGTGTAACATCCCTAATTTCAAATAATTGATTTCGAATATGTGGATATAATATTTATGATTTGATGGGTGAAAAATGTAATTAAATGTATGTATATTTTTATGGTTTCTAGGTGGACCGGATGGAGCGGTCCAGAAATAATGTATGAAAGAGAAGGAAAAAGTAGCAGTGAGTACCGCGACCATTCACCGCGACCAGAGATCGCGATGAGTTGCTCGCGGTGAAAAATGGTGATTTTTGGCACTGAGCACCGCGACTAGTCACCGCGACCACGGATCGCGCTGACTAGCTCGCGATGAAAGTGTGAATTTTGGGCAGTGAGCAACGCGACCACCAGCGCGACCAGGTACCGCGATGGTTGATCGTGATAAAGGCGGTGAAATCACTCCAGTGAGCAACGCGACTAGGTGGCGCGACCACAGGTCGCGAGGAGCGGTCGCGATGACCGAATTTTTATAAAAGAAAAATAAGAGGCGGTAAAGCTTCTCTAGGAAGCAAACCAGAAAAGAAAGAAGAGAACGGGAGAGAAGAAAATAAAAAGAGAAAGAAAGGAAAAGAAAGAAAAAGAGAGAGAAAGAAGAAGAAGAAGAAGAAGAAGAGAAAAAGAAGAAGAAGAAAGGAAGAAGAAAAGAAGAAAGAAAAGGAAAATAGAAAGGAAAAAGAGAAAGGAAAAAGGAAATTCAGAAGAGAAACTGTTCAAAAACCTGTAGACAGGTAACAGGAATACCGAGGAAGGAAAAGACTGAAGAAGAGTTAGCTGCAGGCAGAGGAGGAGAGTCACATTTCTGGGGTAGATATATATATATATATATATATATATATATATTGTTGTATAATATGGTTAGATATGCATGCATATACAGAGATTTGTAATTGTGTTATATAATTATGTTTTGTAAATAATTGTTTTATGGTTTCTGTTTTTATTTTCAAAGGATTGTAAATAGTGAATTATGAAATGTTTTATTTTAAAACTGTTTGGAAAGTCGCACTAAACGGCAGGGTGCGCAATTGATCGAAAGTTTGATTTAGAAGAAGTGTTGAAATTATATTGTGTTGGACTTTTGTTGAAAACAGGTTTTGGGAAATCAGAAAAATAGAGGAAACTCTGCTGAAATTTTTAAAACTGATTTTGATGGGCTCACTAGACAGAATTTAAAAATTATAAATTATTTGATTTCCAAATTGTAAACAGAATTAAGAAATGTTTTGAAAATCCGGTAACGCTCCCTGAGTCGATCCAGACGGGTCGGGTCAAGGGGTGCTACAACGAGACATGTCCCAACTGCTTTAGTGCAAGTGGGAGATTGTTGGGATTTATGCTCTAAAGCTTGTAATTGTAAATGGTTGAAGACAATAATAAGAATTATTCAGATTATCATTCAAGTTCATAAAATGTTTTATATTCAGTAATACATTCGTATTGTGCAAGAACATCCTAGATTTCAAGATGTAATCTCATAATGAGTATATGATGGTCATATACAGAGAGGATTCATTTTGAGACGTGTAATCTAAAGAGTCCGTAGAGAGCGAACAAAGCTGGGTACTTTGTTTGTGATTGATCTACTGCTGCGGTCCATTCTGTAAAGTACAGTGGTCTTATCCTAGACCGCTCATGTAGTTGACATGAGAATGGAGGCACCTTATATAATGAGATCATATAGGACTGGGCCACGATTTATATGAATCTCTCACCAAGATCCGTTAGTAGATGAGATTCATATATAATCGATAAACGATGGCTATTTATAGGTGATCTTAATCCTGAGTGTCTTATCGACTCCTTCAGGTTAGATCGTGGCTTTCGATTTACCATGAGTGAGGTTGATGAGAATCTCAACAAATATCTCCGTATCTTGGAGCTGCGGTTTGACTTGTGGCTAGGAAGGTTTGAACACAATAGTGGAATCCACTCCTTCTTGATTGAAGTAGATGAGTAGTTCCCTTAAGGGTTGATTCGGGGCTTGAACGATTATGAGCGCTCTCCTTCTTCCGTGAGGAAGATAGGATTTAATTGTTCATTAGAGAATCAATGGTACTTAAAGGAAAAAATATTTCTAGAGGGGTATAACGAACTTTATGACCCAGCTCTAGTTATGAACTATTTGTGGAGGATCACACTATATGCAATTAGTTATATCAATGGACACTGAGACTTCAGATTGTATAAATACGTCTACAGTTTTGAAAGCGCAGCCTCAGGTTTTTAGTGGAATAACTCCGAGGTTAATAATAATGAAATATTAATTAAGGAGTTTTAATTAATATTAGTAAGTATTATTGGAGCTCAAAACTGTGGGTCCATTAGGTCCCCTTGTTAGCCCTTATGGTTGTTGGTAACGAGGATCACGGTAGATTAATTGGATGGTCCAATTAATAGTGTTACGAAAATAATGCGATTTAAATAAAAGAGAATGATTAAATAATATAATTATTTAATTAATTAAATATTTAATAAAATAATAGAAATTAATAATTATTAATTATTAATTCTATTTATTAAATATGAGGTCATGTGATTAAATAATGACTAGAACAAAAGAATTAAAATAATTAGATTATTTTAATAGTCCAAAAGGTCACAGGTTCAAGTCTTTAGGGAGACTAAAAATAAATAGAATTTAGAATCCTATTTTGACTTGGTCAAACTAAAACCCTAAAGGACTATTATATAAGTGTTATATAGTTAGGAAAAAACCTAACCGAACGGACAAGTGAAAAAGAAAGAGAATTCGGCCACCAAAGAGAGAAGAAAAAAAAAAAAGTTTTTTCTGACTCTCCCCTTTTTTGCAGGATTCGGCCGGCGTTCTTTTCACGTGGCCTCCATCTCTTGCCGTGACGTACCCACACATAAGTTGTCAGACCGCAGGTCATAGCTCGGAAGATCTGGTGGTAGATCGAAGAATCAAGAAAAATGTATGTAGTTTCTAAAGTCTTTTTCTGCGTATAAACAGGAACTCGTTCCTGATTGAAAAAGATTTTCAATAATATAAAAAATTTTGAAATCCAATTCCACATGTTATACGATAATCAAAATATTTTCTAAAACTCCCTTCACAATATTCTCCGTATGTTGGGATTGCGATTTGGTTTGTGGCTCGGGAAGGTTTGTACACAATAATGGAATCCACTCCTTCTTGTGAAAAGTAGAGAGTAGTTCCCTTAAGGGTTGATTCGAGACTTAAACAATATGAGCACTCTCCTAATTCCGTGAGGAAACGGGATTTATTGTTCATTAGAGAATCAACGGTGCTTAAAGGATATATATAATTAGAGGGGTATAACGGACATTATGACCTATCTCTAATTATGAACTACTGTGGAGGGTCACACCATATGTAATAGCTATATCGATGGACACCGAGTGATATCAGTCTGTGTAAAAGCGTCCGCAGTTGAGAGAATGCAGCTTCGGGTTTTTAGTGGAATAACACAAGAGTTGATAATCAAGTTATATTAATTAAAGAGTTTAATTAATGATTCCGGGGATTATCGGAGCTCAAAATACTGTGGGTCCATTAGGTCCCCTTGCTAGCCCAATCCATTTAGGTAACAAGAGTCACGTATAATTAATTGGATGGTCCAATTAATAGTATTGCGAAAGTAACACGTGTCAGGAGTTCATTGAGTAATGTGATTATTCAATTATTAAATAATGGCAATTATAACAATTAAATAATAAGATTATTTAATTATATAATTAGTCATAAGAGGAGGGTGATAGTTGATATTTTATTTTGAATAGTGAGATAATAGGATTATCTCATTTATTAAATAAAATAAACAAATATTATTTGAATTTAAAAGAGTTTAAATTCAAAATTTATTGATAAATTAATTAAAAAAAGTTTTTTTTATTAATTTAATAACTTAAATATATATTAAAAAGAGTTTTTAATATAACAGGACAACTAAAACCAAATCAGTTTTACGTTCAAAGTTTTTTTTACGTAAGATATACAGAAAAAAGAAAAAGTAATCGGAGAGATACAATATCTCTCCAACTCTTTTTTCCATTCAATCTCTTCACTGATCCTGACAACGTGATGCGTCCACATGCAAGTTACTGGTGCCGGGATATAGCAAGGAAGACGTAGTGGTACAGACTAGGAGCTGCAGAAGAAAATACGAAGGAGCCTCCAACGGTGGTATGTTCCTTAATTTTTCTTTTCTTTCATTGATTACTATTTTCTTTATATAAAATAAATATATATGTGATATATATTATTTTTATTATTCTGAAAATATAGTTCCAAAGTTTTACTGGTCACATATTGTTTTTGCAATCTCTATAAAAATTTTAAAATCTTATTTTCGATGCGTGACCAGTAGAACGGAAAAACGGTCGCTACAAAAGGTACGTTTGCAAACCATGCGTAGGCAATTCGAGATTCTTCACATGCAAAAGTCAGAAAAAGTTGAAGATTATTTCTCACGGACATTGGCACTTGTCAATCTGATGAAGTCCAATGGTGAGACGATTTCAGATGTTCAGATTATGGAAAAAATTCTTTGAACTCTGAATTTGAAATTCGACTACAAAGTCATTGCCATTGAAGAGTCAAAAGATCTCAATGTCATGACGTTAGATGAATTGATGGGTTCACTACAAGCCTATGAACAACGCCTTGATGACAAAGCAAATATTGAGGTGAAAGAAGCACTGCAATGCCGCGTAAATATCAAAAAAAAAAAAAAATCCAAGAAAATTTTGATGATGGCGAGAGTTCAAAAGAAAGCTCTCGTAATAACAATACTTATTACAGTATTTGTAAGAGAAATAATCACAAGGCTGAAGAATGCTATCATAAGTGCCGAAGATACAAAATTCCTAATCATTCTGATAGGGATTGTTGATATCAAAATAAGAATAAAAGAGATAACAATGAGGCGAAATTTACAAATGAAAGCGATGAAGAATGTTTACTCTTCTCATGCATAAATGATGAAAGTAAATCAAATAGTACATGGTTCTTGCATAATGGATGCAGTAATCATATGACTGGACACTGTGATAGTTTCATGGAGTTTGATAAAAGTGTGACTTCTCAAGTTAAACTTAGAGATGGGAAATTGCAAAGCGCGGAAGGAAAATGCACCATTGCTGCCTATATTAAGCGAGGTAAAAGAATGTTCATCCAAGATGTTCTATATGTTCCAAATTTAACTCACAATCTCCTTAGTATTGGCCAGCTTATGCAGAAAGGTTATTCAGTTTATTTTGATAAAAATAAATGCAAAATCGTTGATAAAAGGAAGAATCTACTTGTGGCAAAGATTGAGATGTCTTAAAATAAATCTTTTCTTTTGTCTTGCCATTTTCACAAGCAACAAAATCTCATGAGGTTAGTGAATCATCTCAAAAGAAAACTCATGGAAATTGCTCCCATCAAAATCTTGCATTGGTACTTACAAAATCTCAACCAATAAGTCCTTCAAGAAATGAACAACCTCCAAGAGGAGAAAAATCTGAGTTATGTAATGTCGCTCTAATTTCATGCAAGCCTCATAGATTTGAAAAAACCTCAAAAAGAAAAATTTGCAATGATGCAAAGAAGAAAGAAATTACATCCGAAAAGAAGACTTCAAAGTAGCCAAGTGAAGTTGCCAAGGGACTTAAAATTTAAATTGAATTATATCTGTGACTTGGTGAAATACAAGGAAATCAATAAGATCTTTTGTCCTTCTAAAGATCAATATGCCGAGAAGATTCTGAAGTCATTCAAGAATGATTCTCTTCTTAAGAAGAAGTTGTGCATGGTTAATTCCGCCAAACTTGGTTTAAAAGAGGCAATGTAGAAATTAAACTAAACCTAGTTTTAGTAGGATTTTTATTTGCAATATTTATCAAGTTAGATTTCCTAGTCCAATTTAGAATAGGTTATCTGAATCCTAATATTTAGAATATCAATTAGTCCCCTATAAATAGGCTTTTCAAGTTAACAATAAAAAAAATTAAGAAGTATTGAGATATTCACATAAATATTAATCAATAAAATTCAATTAGGACAAAGAGCATAATTGAAAATATTTTCAGAAAAAGATTATTTTCCTACAAACCATAAAATGTTTATATATCTATTCCTATATAGTATGTATATATTTTATCAGAGAAAAATCTTCAGTTTATTGACCTGTTGACGTGTTAATGAATAGTGCATCTGTTAACGGCGATGGTCTGCTCCTGCGACTGTTGGATCTGGAAGAGCAAGGGACATTGAGTTCACCGGTGGCCTCGATTTTGTTTGATTCGTGGCGGATTGGCGTAGATCTAACGACGAAGATTACATTGGCCAAACGGTTTTTGTCTTCGTTTCTCTCTCCACGCAGCTTGAAACTGGCAAGGGCACTTGGGTTTTACTCACCGACGCCTGAGGATTGCTTTTCTAGCAACGGTGTCGGTCAACTCGCCGGTGTTCAGTCGGTTGACGAAGAGAGGTGGCGGTTCATCTTTGTTGGTGATTTTAATGGGTTTTCGCTGCTCAATAAATGTCAGTTTTTTATCTCCGTTTTTACACATTTTCTTCCATGTCTTCTCTCCTTCTCTTTTATTTTACTAATTTGTTATTTTATTTAAAAAATATATATATGTCAACTTTTCATTAACTGGGTGTACCACTCAACAAGTGCACTGAATATTTTCTCATTTTTCCGAATCTTAAAAACTAAAACCGGATGATTGTATTTCTACTCTAATACACCCGCCACGTGTAAAACCGGTTAAACTTCTAGACTTATCATGTGGCGGATTGATAGACCATCCTATTTTGCTCTATGAAATAATTAATATAAATTGTATTAATATATCAAAGGTAAGATCTAGCATTCGAACTCGAAACGCTAGATCAATCAACTATTAGACTCAAAAGAAAAAAAAATTTAATAATTGTATATGAACTCCAATATTCCAGACAACTACCATCTTTTTTCCACCATCATCAATCATGGTATATCTTTTTTGTCATATGCCTGCGACACATTTAACTACTTAATCAAAACTTTGAATTCCTTAGCTAATTTTTTCTAAGTAATCAGAGACTCTGTGAATCGACATGCAACTAACTAAACTTATTGACTAGAAACAAGTACAATGCATGCCCAATCCAATCAATAACCAATTGATTTTATTCTTTTTAATTGTTTTAATTGAATCTACCGAAAGTATTTGACAAAGGCAAATCCATTACATTTTCTTTTTGTTTTTTCTCATTGTTATGGCTAATTAATTATTATTAATTTCAACAAAGTCTGCGAGGATCATCATTTCTCTAACAGCTTTGAAGTAGTTTACCTACCCATTTATTATTCTCTCTCTCTCTCAAATTTTTAGAGATTTTTTTTTTTTTTAGTTTCTTCTAGGAAATGACTGTTTTTATAACACGAGAGATTCGATAAAACGACATTAATTTGGTTATTCGACGACAATTTAATAAAATATTTTGTCATTCAACTACTCCTTTTGACATGTTTGTTTGGGTGGAAACTTTGCATTGGGAATTAAGATAGAGATAGTGGACGAAAAAAAGAATCTCGACTTGAAAAATTACATTAACGGAAATTGAAGTGGTCCAGTGATAAGTTATTTATATCCATATTAATAAAATTATAGATTCGAACGATAACTCATTCTATCAATTTTGAGTTTGTAATAATTAAAAAAGTATATCAATTATTTTCTTATCGATATAGCTCTGTTGAGATTTGAAGAATGTCGTAAGTTATGAATATTAGTAACCGGTTAAACTCAACAGTTTAAACTGTCAAGGTAAGGTAAAAGTTCAAACAATGATAGAAGACTTTCCAACACATTCCATAACATGCAAGATTAAGAAATTTAACACGTCACTATAAAAAAAAATATTATATTTATCATGATTATTTTACCATAAATATTAATTTATAATAAATTTTAAAAAATTTAAAATTTTTACCACAAATTTTAAGTTTTTTACTGCAAATCCTTCACGACAAAAGATTTTTATTACAGTTTTTATATGTGGTAAAATTTTTTACCACTATAGTATTTACAATATTTTTTTTACTGCATATTACAACATATTTCATACGCCATAAAAGATATTTTTTTATAGTGCATGGACCAAAGTGATAATTATTATTTTTAATGCATTATATATATATATATATATATTTCATGCGAAACTTAAATTACTTACTTGGGATCTAAGATATGATGATATTGAAAAAGTAAAAATATTCTAGAAAAAAGATAAAATATTCTAGAAAAAAGATTATATTCTACCTAAATCTTACACTAAAGTCAAGCTTTTTACTTCTTTAGAAGATTCACATGAAACACACTTTGATTCTTTGTCTCATATTGCTTTTTGATTTTCTTTGTGTTCTTTAATTGCATGCGAAGAAACTCTCAACTATTTTTGGTTGTGTCATTGAGACCACCATTACAATCAAATCATTTCAAATTAAGATTTAATTATTGAAGCTTTTTGACGTTTTCAAACACTAGAAAAATAAGTACCTTTTTTTATTATTGTTTTCAACTTTTGATATGTATATTTTAAGATTATATATATATATATATATATATATATATATATATATATTTCCTATTTTTCTAAATATCATGCCTATTTAATTTCTTTAATTTACGTGTTTGTAATAATGTTTTTCAGAGATAAGACTCATGATGTACTTTCCCGTTACGTGTTAGATTTTTTTATTTCTTTTCTAATATTTTTTTCTCGTTCCATGAAGACTCATAAAAAATAAAATGAAAAATCTATTTGATAATTTTGATCTTAATAGTGAACATAAAATCAAGTATTTCCTAATTCAGTAAAAAAAAAAAAAAAAAAAAATTCAATTTGGACATTTTCTGCTCTCAAGGCTTCATATAATTTCTGTCCAAAAATACTCAAACCAAATCACATAAAAAAAAATCCAATAAACCCACAAAAATTTATATGATGTTGACAAAGGAGATGCAGATAACTAAGATGAAACACAATCCTATACAATCTTGACTATGCAATTGATATTTTCTTGCTCTTTATTTCTCTTCCAAGATAGAAAAAAGCTTCCTTTTTTTCATATTATAATACGAGTTCGAATCAAACATTATTTATTATCGGAGTAGTTATCCATATTCGCACCATCTCAACATAGTCTAAATAGACATTTTGACCCTATAAAAAAAATGAGGGAAGCTTCCAATTCATCTTCATGTGACAATTGTAAAACACCACTATAAAAGAAACCGCGTAGTACAAAATGAAACGTTTTTTATTAAAAAAAAATAAAAAATAAGAAAGAGTAAACTAGACAACATAGGTTGTACACTTGTACTTTCTGTTAATGGGTCAATCTTTATCATCAAAAAGCATTATTTTTTTTTAAATTTTTTTTTCCTGTGTGAGAACTGAAAAAAAATGAACTGTTTGAATTTCTATCAAATTGTGAAGAATTTAAGTGCATTTTTGGGACCCTCCATTTTGTTTTTTTGGACAAAAATTGTCACCAAATCACTAACCTCTTGACAAATTGAAACTCACCACCTTCACAAGTCTTCACTACTCAACTTTTCAAAGTGTTCTCACTGTTTATTAATTATCAATTATATCCTCTTACTATTTTTTTTTTTTTTTTTGGAAATTCAATTACATGCCATGCAATGTTGAGTAGTCTACTTGTTAGGTTACCTGCCGAGCCAAATAACCTCGAGAATTTCTCTATATAATTGGACTTCTGTTATGGCTTTGATTTCAACACAAACACTTGCAAAAAACATAAAAAAACTGTTTCATTGCTCTAAAATTTTTCAAAATGGCTTCATATTTCAAGCCTGTTATGACTTTGTTGGGTCTCCTAGTTGTGCTTCTTGTCACAATAGGCAGCACCAATGCTCAACTCTCCACTGATTTCTACTCCAAATCCTGCCCAAGACTCCTCTCCGCCGTGAAATCCTCCGTGCATTCTGCCGTCTCTAGAGAAAACCGAATGGGTGCCTCTATCCTTCGCTTGTTCTTCCACGATTGCTTCGTTAACGTAATTAACTATTCCAAGCTTTTTTCTTTACTTTTCTTTTTATTTTTGTTCATAGACTCTAACTTGAGAGATTACTATTGGACACAAAAAAAAAAAAAAAAAAAATCCCAACTTCAATTTTTTTTTACTTGAACTTTTCCTTGTGTTAGTTTTCTTTAATTTTATTATTTTTTTTACATGCCACTTGCGGTGTTGACGACTTGAACTGAAATATTGCCAGGCTGAATGGGTGCATTTGCCACCGAACCACATTAGGCGGTGGTTTTTAATTTATTTTTAAAAGTGATTAAATTTTGAACATTTTTTAAAATAGGTCAACTATATAGTATACATTTCTTTTTCAATCCTTGTTGTTTTGAGTAAAATATATAACCGACAGCCTCTTTTTTTGACTTGTGCTTCATGTTTGTGTGACAAAAACCATTGTATGATAAATTTACAATTAAATAATTAAATACTTAATGCTAATGTTGTTGACCAAATTAATAAGTCTCCCTTTAAAAATTAATTATGTGATCAATTAATTACTAACCATGTAAAATTATTCATTTTCATTTTTCTCCTAACATTAATTAGCAATTTTATGGTATGATAGGGATGTGATGGATCAATTCTACTTGACGACACGTCTTCCTTCACCGGAGAGAAAAACGCAGCACCCAATCGCAATTCTGCACGCGGATTCGAGGTGATCGATGCCATCAAAAGTGCCGTGGAGAGAGTCTGCCCCGGTGTCGTCTCCTGTGCCGATGTATTGGCCATTGCTGCTAGGGACTCCGTTGAGTTTGTAAGTAACATTATATATATATATAGTCTGATACATTCAACAGTTGAGAATTCAAAGTCGGGATTTTTTAGTTAAAATTAAAATATGAAATCGTGTTTGACGATGATGATATATATATGTAGCTTGGAGGACCTACCTGGAATGTGAAGCTTGGAAGAAGAGATGCGAGAACAGCAAGCCAGGCTGCAGCCAACAACAGCATTCCTCCTCCAACTTCAAACCTGAACCAACTCATCTCCAGTTTCAGTTCTGTAGGACTTTCCACCAGGGACCTTGTTGCTTTATCTGGTAATAGATTTTTGAAGCAGGAATTACCGTCGACAGATTTTTTTTTATAATATTTCATCCGCGGTTGTTGATATTATACTAATCTACAAATTGTGAAAAAAAAATCAGGTGCTCACACAATTGGGCAATCAAGGTGTGTACAATTCAGGCCAAGAATATACAATGAGACAAACATAGACTCTTCATTTGCCAGAACAAGACAAAGCAACTGCCCAAGAGCCACAGGATCAGGTGACAACAATTTGGCACCACTTGATCTGCAGACCCCAACTTCTTTTGAAAACAACTACTTCAAGAACCTCATTAACAACAAGGGTTTGCTCCACTCTGATCAGCAGCTCTTCAATGGTGGTGGCTCCACTGATTCCATAGTGCGCACCTACAGCAGCAGCCCAAACACCTTCACTTCTGACTTCGTCGCGGCCATGATCAAGATGGGAGATATCAGCCCTCTCACTGGATCCAACGGTGAGATCAGGAAGAATTGCAGGAGGCGTAATTAAAATTGATCATGGGATCTTTCAAGAAAAATCCTTAGATTTAAAGAATAATATTTTTGTTTTTTGTTGGGTTTTTTTTTTTTTTGTGAAATCAAGTGATTTTAAGTTTTTGCTTTTGTTTAAGTGCTTTTTGTTAATCACTTGCGATCAAGTGGACTTTATATAAATTTGTGCTATAATTATTAGACTAGAGTGACAATGTTATGGTGTATTTTTGTTATTAAAAATTATAATTATGAGAAATTTATATCAATGTTTCAAATAATAAAAATCTTGAATGGAAAAATTTTGTGTTTGTGTTAATGATCAGATATGATACTCAATTATGGCTCTGAATATTATGGTATAATATGCAATACACGAACACCCGTTAAAAGGGCATCAACAGGTTTGTCGACGACAATCACCCTCTGACGGGCGAGTTAGTCCAATTTGGTTAATCACAAGATAGCTCCCAAATAATTATAAAAATTGAAAAACTTATTTTTTACCTTTACTTGCTCATTTTTATATCATATATTCTGTCGTCTTGTCATCTTGTTTACTTGACTTCTATCCAGTTCTGGTTGAGTCAATATTTGAATTGACATTTCCACTCTTTAATGCTGAAGCATCGATCGAAGGACTTTATAAGATTAGGTGAACGCTTCGCCGCATCATTTTGGGCACTTTTATGCGCCACATATCATTGTTCCAATGGTCAAATATAATTATACGAACAAAACGAAAAATAATTTTTTAAAACACAAACAATGGCCAAAATTTGAGGTCAACTTTTGCAACGCTAAAGTAACAAAATACCTATAAAATTTGAAAAACATTTTGTGTGCTTTCGAAGCCAACAATTTTTATTTTCCTCTTTGTTGACTTGTGATGTGATCAACTGAGAAGTCGACATTCTCTCAGCTGTCGATATCGGGCCTTACGTTCTTATTTTGGGCCTCAAAGAAGGGCCGAGATCATAGGCCATCAGAGGGCCCAACCATGATCTCGACATTTGACTGCTTAAATTGTCCACACCAAAACAACATTTAAAAAATTCCACATTAAAATTTCATGAATCCCCAAGTCCCTAGCAAAACCCTAAAATTCAAGAGAATTAAATCGGATTGGATTGCATATATATCAACTCCTAGTTGAGAGTAATTGTGCATCTCCTTATTCGTATCGGTGATAGACGGGTCGAATCTCGTTTTACTTATATAAAAAAAAATATTTGTGAGATCTTTTTTTATTGTAAAAGTATTTATTCAAATCGCACTTGCGACGCTCAATTTAAGTAGATTCCGAACAAAACAAACCTTTAAGATTTTCACCCGATTGTTGTGTTAGTTTTTTTAAAAAAAAAACACAATTGCTTTGATTCAAATTAATATATTTTAGGTTGTGTGAAGTTGGTGATGAATGAAGATACTAATAAATCATTGTAATGAATTAAATAGATAAATAAATAAATAATTTAATGTGAACAACACAGTCGATTGCATAGTAAACCGAATTTAAGAAGAACTTTTATTAATTAAAATAATTAACCCCAAGAATAAAAATCTTAGGCTAGATTCGATAACTCTATAAAATTAGGATTTTCTTGGAGGATTAATTCATGATATTATTGTAAGTCTCCTCAATATAATTATGTGTGTATATTATAATAATGTACAGTCCTTATCAACTTTCACTTAAAAAATATAGATATCTCATTTTTGAATAAATCCAATGTGGAATCTAATATGGATATGTTCTCTTTGAGAAATCACACCGATCAACTTCAAAATTAAAAACAATTAAGTATATCATGAAAAGTGTTAATCAGTTTTTTAATCAAATTTCTGACATTTTTTTTTTAATCTAATAGAAGTTGTCAACCCACATAAATGCCATAGCAGTCAGTCATAAAAATATATAAACTCTTATTTGTTAATTATATTTTTTTCCTCTTTATTTTATATTTTAATTTAATTAGAAAGTCCTCAAACATCATTCCCCATAAGCATATAAATAATATAACAGCTGGCTAACTAAGAAATGGTTTTTTTCTTTATAATTTTACAATATAATAGTGAAATTAGTTGCCGGAAGCTGTAGCTGAAAGTTGCCAGTATTTATTTCACATGTACACAAGTATTTGACAAAAGTTCACAGAGAGATTAAGATATGCGGATATAGGAAACGATACTGGACAGAAAAAAAACTCACACACACAAAAGAGAAAAATAGTGAAAAACTGTTTTTTTTCACTTGATAAAAAATAATTAATAGAAGTAAGCTATTTATAGTAGCGGATGGACTAACTATGATAAGACTCAAACTCTAATATGATAATAACAATTACGATGATAAACATTAATACTAACTAACAATCCTAATCAAACTGATAAACTTAACTTCAACAGATAATAATAAAACAACTAATAATCTAATGAGATCAATCAAGCTAATTACTTGGTTTAATCCTACATAGCTCCCCTTAAACCAAGTTTTTCATAGTGCATCATGCCTAAAGTCTTCTTAAGCTTCATAAGAGTATCAACTTTGAGCGTCTTCGTGAAGATGTCTGCAACCTGCTCCTCAGAACGGCAGTACTCGATCATGATCTCCTTGTCCTTCACTAAGTCTCGAATGAAATGAAACTTGATATCAATGTGCTTACTTCTACCATGATAAACTGGATTCTTAGTCAGAGAAATGGCAGACTTGTTTTTACAATAGATCATTGTAGGAGCCCCTTGCTAATATTTCAAGTCACAAAGCATACGACGTAGCCAAACAGCCCGTGTAGCGCCACTAACAGCTGTAATGTACTCAGCTTCTGTTGTTGACAAAACAACCACTTATTGCTTCTTCGATGACCAAGAAAATATTCCAGAACCAAGATAGAATGTATACCCGAAAGTGCTTTTCCTTTTCTCCATATCACCTGCCCAGTCACTATTTGTATATCCAACAAGATCAATCTTGTTAGCAGAAGAATAAAAGATACCATCATCCAATGTACCTTTCACATATCGTAAAATCCGTTTGCCAGCTTGTAAGTGAGACTGTTTCGGAGAATCTATGAACCTGCTGATAAGCCTAACTCCATATGCAATATCAGGTCTAGTTGAAGTCAAGTATCTCAAACTTCCTACTAGCCTACGAAAGATGGTAGAATCCACTAGTTCACTAGTCCTATCTTTCACCAACTTCAATCTTTCTTCAATAGGAGTCAGAATCAGCTTACAACTCTCCATCTTGAACTTCTTCAACACATCACCAGCATACTTCTTCTGACACACAAAGATCCTATCATCCATTTGAGTCACCTCAATGCCGAGGAAATAAGACATCAACGCCAAATATGTCATCTCAAAATGACCAATCATTGATGTCTTGAACTCTGCAATCATCTCAGGGTTAGTGAAAGTAATAATCAAATCATCAACATACAAGCATACAATAAGAATATATCTCTGTGAGTTGGATTTGATATACAAAGTATGCTTATAAGCACATCTCTAAAACTCATGCTGGATAAAATATGTGTCATTACATGTGTACCACACCTTGGGTGCTTGCTTCAACCTATATAAGGCATTTTTCATCTTGTAGACCTTATTTTCTTACCCATTCTTCACATACCCCCTAGGTTATTGTATATAGACTTCCTCCCCAATCTCCCCATTCAAAAATGCGAATTTCACATCCATCTGGAAGATGTTCTAGCGATTTTGTACAGCAAGAGACACAATTAATTAAACGGTGTCAAATCTGGCAATAGGTGCAAAAACCTTAAAATAGTCGATCCTTGGCTTTTGCTTGTAACCTTTGGCAACTAGATGTGCTTTATAGCGTTCCACCTCACCGTTTGACTTGTATTTGGTTTTGTACACCCATTTAACACTTACGGGTTGTTTACCACTAGGCAAATCAGTTAGCTCCTATGTTTTATCTTTTCAATTATATGCATCTCCTCATCCATTGCTTTCAACCAGCAATCATCTCGAGTAGCATCTTCATATGTAATAGGATCACAATATGCAAATAATGCAAAATTCACCAAGCCTTCATCAGATGGATCGTCGTCATTATTAAGAACAAAATCTTGCAAACGAGCAGGCAAGACCCGTTGGCATTGTGGACGACTAGAAGATTCTACGGGATGTGGAGTCACAGGGGATGGCGGTGTTATAGTGGGCGGTATCGGATAACTATTAGAATGAACCTCAATCTCCTCCAGATCAACATTGGTGACAACAGAGTTCCACTTACCACAAGACCAATCCCAGTATCTTTACTCATCAAAAGTAATGTCACGACTGACAATTACCTTCCTTGTTACTGGATTATAAAGTTTATAACCATCTGATGAGAGAACATCTCTTGCCTGCTGAAGTCATCAATAAATATAATAAAATGCTTGTAACCTCCATTTGATGGAGTCTCCACCGATCATATATCTGAGTGCACCAGCTCCAAAGGCTTACTAGCTAGCTCTCTACGATTTCTTTGTAGCAAATGCGTCTCTATGCTTATTTCCAAGAACACAGGTCTCGCAAACTCTGTCAGGAGGGTTAATAACGAGCAATCCTAAACCCATCTTGCTCGATGCAAGCAATTTCAAACTCCTAAAATTCACATGGCCAAATCGCAAGTGCCATAACTAGTTCTCATCACCGATCACAGAACTAAAACAAGGTAAATTTACACCATTAATAAGCAGCAGAAACAAGTGGCTTGATGTCATGTTTACCTTCGCTATTAGTCCCTTTTGTTTATCGTTGATGGTGCAAATGTCATTGTAAATTTGCATGTCATATCCTTTCTCTGACAGTTGTCCCATACTCAATAAGTTTTGATGCAGATTTGGGACAAACAACACGTTAGAGATGGAATTTTTGGATCCATCTTTCGGATAGATGGAGATTTCACATTTCTCCATTACCGACACCTTTGCGTTATTCCTAAACTTCACTGTCAAAGTATAGGACTCATCCAAATGAGAGAACATCTCTTTCTTACCACACATGTGGTTGCTGCAACATGTATCCAACCATATGTTCTTGGGTTCATCTTCTGCTACGTTGCACGCTAGCAATAAAGTCTCTGAATAATCATCATCTTCTGCAACATTAGCCTAGTAATTTCTCTCATTGGATCAGCAGTCATTCTTGTAATGGCCATATTTCTTGCGTTTAAAACATTGTACCTGAGATTTATTCCTCTGATTAGTGTTATTGTCTCATTTTCCTCTCCCCTGGCTTGACTTAGGAGTACCTCATCTTCTATTTTGCAAGTTCTGACCCTTTTGGTTTGACTCATAATTCTTCTGGGTCTCGACTTTGTTCTTTTTGAGACTTAATTGGGTTTGTAGAACTTCCTCAACCTCGGTCTCAGTCTTTTCATCTATACGTTGTTTATGGGCTTGGAGCGAGCTCATCAACTCATCTAAGATCATTGTCTCAAGATCCTTGGAATCATTGGACAGTCCCCTTGTACTCAAACTTCGCATTCAATGTTCGAAGAATCTTCTCCATAATCTGAACATCTGATATTACCTCACCATTGGACTTCATTTGATTGATTAGTGTCAATGTATGCGAGAAATAGTCTTTTATCTTCTTTGTTTTTTTCATCTGAAGAAGCTTCAACTGCTTTCGCATAATCTGTAAGTGAACTTTCTTCACCTTTTCAGCTCACTTGTATATGTTTATTAAAATGTCTCACGCCCATTTTGCAGATATCATGTATGCGATCTTTTCGAAAACCTGTGGATCCAAAGATTGGTTAATAAAAAATTGTGCCTTCATATCCTTTTTTATTGTTGCTACATCTCCAGGTTCTGTAACACCTTGATCAACGACGGTCCACAACTTCTGGTACTAAAACAAAAGTTTCATCTAGACCATCCAATACTCAAAAATTATTTTTCCATCAAACTTTAGTATTTGTGGCTGAATTGTATTGTTATTGTTGTTGAATGTAGCCATATCAATAACAAAAAAAATAGCCAATAAAACAATAAAAAAAATCACCATAAAACACATTAAACGACGACCGAAAAATTGCTCACTCTCTGATTTGCTATTAAAGATGTCAGATATGGACAATAAAGCCTTAAGAACCACAAATCGGGACCTCCTGAAGATTCTAGTAGGGGCGGTGATAGCTCAATTGCTGGCGATGGCTGCGGCGACTAGAGGCGGGAAACAACCTTCGTCGATCTTCTAGCAACTATTTGACCACCCAAACGACCTTCTTTGGCAACGAGCCTTTGGAAGCTCTTGCTGATCGACACTGTCTGCTCCTACTGGTAGTGGTGGTGTCGACTCACTCACGGCAGTGCGTGAGACCACTCTCGGCGGCGCGAGACTGTTGCTCCGAACTCCTGGATCCTTGTGCTCCTGGACCCTACTGCCATTTCTAAATCCGAGCGCTACTCTTGGATCCTCATGCTACTCCTGGATCCTACGCTACTCTAGGATTCAGAGAGAGATCAAGATATGCGGAGAAGACATGGCTAGCCAAGATAAGCTCTCTTTATTTTTATTAATATTTTTCTTATCTGTATCGAAATTATTCTTTTACAATATGTACAAAGAAATACATGTTGATCAAGCAAGTTGTAACTAACGTAACATAATTGGAATTCTGAAAATCTAACATAAAGCCTAACTGAATTTGCTGATGTGGCAAATTCAGTTACAAAGGACTAATCAGATGTGCTTCAACAGCTTTCTCTTAAGCTAAGTTTCATAAGCTTCTTCTTCAATTATAGCACTGTTAGTTGATATCTTCATATTCCCCCACAAACGAAACTGTAGTGAGTCAATCAAAGTGAGTTTGGAACATAGATATTGGAAACAATATGTAACCAAACCCTTTGTTAGAATATCAGCCACTTGGTGAGCTGTAGGAATGTTCCTAGGTTCAATTTCACCGGATGTGTTGGTTCAATTTCTTGATCAAAAATGGACATTCACTAGTACCTTTATTAACCTACTTGTGTTCCATTCTCGGGTAATTATCGGTTTTTTTTCATGTTTTTATCTAGTGTACAGGTAATAAGGTTTTGTGCGTAATTGAAGAGCCTTGGTGAATTAAATTGAAGATTTGGGAGTGCACAGCTGTCATCTTTTGGAGGCTTCCATAAATTCTACAAGATGAACTGGGTTAAGAGCCTTATATTTCTGGAAAGTTCATGATGTCTACTTTTCGGAAAATTTTACGGTTTGTGATTCCGAGTTTTCTAGAGGAAGTTATGCTCATTTTCACAACAGTGCGCAGACTTACAACTTTCATGTTTCGGAGTCATGTTTCGAGTCACGAGTCATGTTTCGGAGGCCGTCATAAATTCTAGATGATGAACTGGGTTTCGAGCTTTATATGTATGGAAATATATAAATGTCTACTTTCCAATGCATTTTACGATTCGTGATTTGAAGTTTTCTGGAGGAAGTTATGGTCAATTTCGTAACAGTGCGCAATCCTAAAATTTGGACCAGTGAACACCGCGACCGTTGGTTGCGATACACCGGTCTCGATGAAACTTCAATTTTTTGACAGTGAGCACCGCGACCAGCGGCAGTGACCCACGGTCGCGATGGCGATGCGATAAACCTTATTTCCAATGTCTATAAGTAGAAAAAGGGCTCTAAAGAGAGGGAGTTCGGATAGGGCTCTAAGGAGAGGACCAAGAGGAGACCAAAAGAGAATAGAAGAGGCAAAGAGGGGAGAAGAAGATCACCTTGGAAACAAGATGGTTTGGATTCAATCCTTGAGCCAAAATCTCACCATCAAGCTTGGATTTGGAGAAAGTGGAAGCTAGACAAATTCACAAGAGGAGGAGGACGAAAGTTCATCACGCCTAGAGTTTTTCTATCCCTTTCCTTTTTTATTTTCTTGCTTGTAACTCTCTTTATTAATTAGAAAACATGTTTAGTTATAAATCTTTGATTATGAACTAAACTTGTAAGTTAGGGTTTTGATGGATCATTTTCTATGAAACTTGAATGAATTGATTGTTTAATTTGTTGTGGTTGATTATTGTGTTGTTGAGTGGTATTATTGTGCTTAATGATTTTGAATGTGAAGGCCTACATTTAGATGATAAATTGGTTGTGTGTTATGTACTGAGAGGATACGCCCACAACGTGCTCGATGTAATGTCCACAACAAGTAGAATTAGATAGAGATATATTAATTTACTTGTGTAATCAATAGGGTGTTTATTGTGACTAATGCATTTTCATGCACTTGGATATACCATCGAGAGATAGGATATTAGTTCGTGTGGAATAGGTCCGATTTACCTCGAGAGGGGACTTTGGATAATTTAGATAAACACGATCATCATCATGAATAATTAAACTACAACAATGTGCTTTCATGAAATTCAATTGGATGGATTAGGTGAATTCAAATATCCTAGCTCATCTCTCAATTTGGTTGTTTATTTTATGTTTTATGTTTGTTAGTTTTATCTTTCGTTATCTTATTTTAAACCATCCAATTGTCCAAATAGAAATAGACTTAGTTAACTTTAGTACTCAACGCCTAAATATCCCTGTGGAGATGATAATTTACTCATCATTGTATTACTTGTACCGACCCCGTATACTTGCGGGTACAAAAAGGCGTAACAGGATGCCACTTTCTCAAGCGTGAAGTAAACATCAATCTCCACGTGCTTCGTGCGAGAGTGAAAAATAAGATTTCGAGCCAATGCATTGGCACCAATATTGTTATACCACACAATGGCTGGACTCAAAAGGGATAGATGTAATTCAGAAAAAAAAAACATATTTGAGCCATAAGATGTTGATCGGTCAATATTTGTTACATATTTACGACCTTTGGACCTTATCTTTTGATTGTGTTTTCAAGTGAATTTAGAGCTTTTGATGTGTTTGTTGAACATGTGTAGGCCTTAGGGAAATATTAGGGAAGACATAACAAAAGTGGAAGAATTGAAGAATTATCACTGCAGATTGGTCATATTTCGGAGGCTGCCATATATTCTACAAGATGAACTGGGTTTCGAGCTTTATATTCATGGAAATATCTAGATGTCTATGTTCCAATTCATTTTACGGTTTGTGATTTGGAGTTTTCTAGAGGAAGTTATACTCGTTTTCGTAATCGTGCGCAATGCTGAAATATTGGACCAGTGCGTATCGCGACCTAGTACGGCGACCAGGTCACCGCGACCTTTGGTTGCGATACGAGGTCGCGACAGCACAAAATCTGGAACCCTAACAGCTGCCTATAAATAGAACCAATGAGAAAAATAGGGGGGGTTCGTCTTGGCTCGTCCAAGCTGCAACCAAACACCCTTCCAAGCCATTTTTCACCCTCCTAAACACCAAACTTCATCATCAAACACCAATTGGAGGTTAGATACTTGGATTACATCAATTGTTCATCAAGGAAGTTGAAGATTTGAAGGTGAAGGAGTTCCATCCAAATCCAAGAGGAAATCCCTCTCCATGGAGCTTCAAATGGGTTGTTTTGCTTCCCTATCTTCTTTTTATTGTTCAATTGATTGTATGAGTAGCTAAATCTCTTGTTAGGTGGTCATGGAACCATGAATTGATTTTAGGGATTTTTGACCATGAATATATTTTGATATTTATTTGTAAGAAATTGAATTTAGAGTTTGATTATATTTATTACAATTTATTCTAGTTCAATGCATCATGAAAGTGGTTTGCAATGATTCTTGATTAATTGTGATATTGATTTTGTTGTAATCTAGTATGAGAAATCATTAGGTTGCAATTGGGGTTAATGCATTCTAAGTTCAATGGTTAGATTAATTTTGATGTGAAAATACTAAATTGATCTAGGGATTAGATTAGTTAAGGGTTTCCAATTGAATGCACTCTAGGACCAATAGGCGAGTTTAATTGGAATTACAACACCATTGCGGGACTAATACAATGTAGTGTGCCTAAACTACTCAATTCGTTTCTTGTTAATAACGCACTTTATAGTAGCCATTAAATTATCCCTTATCCAGGATTCGGACCGTGTAACCACCTAACGCTTTTATCCATCGAATCCGTCTCGCTTTATTTTATTGTTTTAGTTGATAACTTTAGTTTAATTCAAAACCCAAAACAACTTGATTTATTTTACCGCTTTAGTATAATCTCTAGTTTTTAGAATTAGTACCATCACTTCCTTGTGGATTCGACCCCGTACTCATGGAAATTTTATTACTTCGACACATCCTACATTTGGGATTTATTCCCACGTGTTTGAGCGTGTCAGATGTCAGTTGTAACTAGAGCCATGGAGTGATACTCGATTTCAATACTAGAGCGAGCAATCACATGTTGCTTGCGTGAGCTTCAAGAGATTAAGTTGCCACCAAGGAACAAACACAACTCCATTTTATTCATGAGTGTAGACACAAGAAAACCTTACTTGAACACCTTGGTTTGCAAAATAAGGCACAAAAAGCATAAATTCCCCACCTATATATGTTTGAAGGCACTTAATACTACTAAGTTGCAGCTATACACATTTTTGGAATTGAATAAAAGTATTCAATGCATCAGACTTCAACTTCAAAGGGTAAATCTAGGTAAAACGTGAGAATGCATCAACAAATGTAATATAGTACCTATGACCACTTATAGATACAATAGGAGCTGGTCCTCAAAAGTCATTATACAAGAGTTCAAGTGACTCTTTAACTGAAATATTAAACCTAGTAAATGGCAGACTATACACCTTTCCACGTTTACAAAAATCGCAGAAATTAAGTGCAACTATATTACAAGATAAATAAAGAGAGCCGATGACCTTTTTGAGGATAAGAGGAGCTGGGTGCCCCAATCGTGCATGCCAAAGAGTAGAGTTACTAGTGGCAGCATAGACAGCTTTCTGAGTTGTCTCATTATTAAAGGAATTGAAAGAACCAGAACCTCCATGAACTGATTTGTCACAGCTATAGTCCCTGTTTTTGCTACAATATTGAATTGCATCTCATAGAGACCATTCTTAACAAGACCTTAAAGGAGAACCAGACCAATTTTACGATCCTAAACCACACAACCATTAGCATTGAATTCAGCAATAACATCATTATCTCTTATAAGTTTTGATATGCTAATAACATTTTTTGTGATCATAGGGACATGTAGAATCTGATTTAAGCTAACATTCTTGCTAGAGTTTATGTGAGAAACAATATTTGTGTGACCAATGTGTAAGATGGAAGGTTTTATAAATCAGCTTGTCACTTCCATTGTAGGTTGTTTTAAGAGTCAAGTTGTTGAGATCTGAGGTTACGTGGTTGGTGGCACCACTATCCACATACCAAGATGGATCATTAATAGTTGATGGTGTTGCAATGTTGTTACGCCTTTTTGTACCCGCAAGTGTATGGGGTCGGCACAAGTAATAAAGTGTGAGTAAATTATCATCTCCATAGGGATATTTAGGTGTTGAGTACTAAAGTTAACTAAGCCTACTTCTATTTGGATAATCGAAAGGTTTAAAATAAGAAAACGAAAGATAAAACTAACAAACATAAAACGTAAAATAAACAACCAAATTGAGAGATGAGCTAGGGTATTTGAATTCACCTAATCCATCCAATTGAATTTCATGAAAGCACGTTGTTATAGTTTAATTATTCATGTTGATGATCGTGTTTATCTAAATTATCCAAAGTCCTCTCTCGAGGTAAATCGAACCTATTACCACACACACTAATATCCTATCTCTCGACGGTATATCCAAGTGCATGAAAATGCATAAGTCACAATAAATACCCTATATGATCACACAAGCAAAGTAATATATCTCTATCTAATTCTACTTGTGGTAGACATTACATCGAGCACATTGTGGGCGTCTCCTTTTGGTACATAACACACAACCAATTTATCATCTAAATGTAGGCCTTCACATTTAAAAGCACTAAGCATAATAATACCACTCAACAACATAATAATCAACCACAACAAATTAAACAATCAATTTATTCAAGTTTCATAGAAAATGATCCATCAAAACCCTAACTTACAAGTTTAATTCATAATCAAAGATTTACAACCAAATATGTTTTTCAATAATAAAAGAGAGTTACAAGTAAGAAAATAAAGAAGAAAAGAGATAGAAAAACTCTAAGTGTGATCAACTTTCGTCCTCCTCCTGTTGTGAATTTGTCTAGCTTCCACTTTCTCCAAATTCAAGCTTGATGGTGAGATTTTGGCTTAAGGATTAAATCCAAACCGTTTTGTCTCCAAGGTGATCTTCTTCTCCCGCTTTGCCTCTTCTTCTCTCTCTTTTTCTCCTCTTAGCAGTCTGTTTTGAGCCCTAACCAAGCTTTGGTCGAACCCCCTCTTCTGCTCTCAAGTTTTCCTTTTATAACAACCCGATTAGGTCTTCCCAGGCACGCTCGCGACTTGGCCAAGTCGCGGCCAAGTCGCGAGTCTAAGTCACGTGAGCCTCTGAAATTGCTGGAAATTGGTCTTCGCGACTTAGCAAGTCGCGACTCCAAGTTGCGTGAGCCTCGGGTTTCAGCTGCAACATTTGCCTTTGCAACTTGGCAACTCGCGAGCAAGTCGCAAGTCCAAGTCACGTGTCTCTCTGGATATCTAAGGTGAATGGCCTTCACGACTTGGCAACTCGAGAGTAAGTCGCGAGTCCAAGTCTCGTGTCTCTCTACCTTCGCACAAAAATGACTGGAATCGACAGAAATCATTGAAAAGACCTAAACTTAAACACTCAAGGAAAACATCAAAAACAACCGATAATTACCCGCGAACGAGACAAAAGAAGGTAAAGAGAAATATTAATGAAGTCCCATTTTTTATTAAGAAATGGAGCCAACAAATGTAGGTAGATGTTTAACTGTATGGAGTTGGATTGTAGGATGTTGGTGTTGGATTGTATGATGCTTGCACATGTACTGATTGAATATCTTGATAGAAATTGCCTTGAGAGGTACCTGTTGGTCAGTATTTAGTGCAAATTGACCAACAAAAGTCTGACTTGATTGAGATTAAACATTACCAGATTGATTAGTCACATTATTGGAATGATTAGATCTCACAAAATTCTAGTCAAACCCGTGGTAACATTAGAAAGCATGGTGACCAAGTTTAGTGCATAACTAACAATGTAACCTTCTTCCTCCAAAACGACCTCCTCTTCCTCTTCCACGAGAACTGTTTCTGCTGTTATAAGAATAATTGCCTCTTGGATCCTTCTTTTCATTAACATCATTGGCTACATAGTTAGCTGAAATACCGGGTACTGTTACTTGAGACCCACCATTTAATTGTTCAATTCTCTGCTCATGCGTGAGAAACAGAAATTAAGCTTCTTAAAGGCTTATTGTTTTTTGTTGTGAATAAATAAGTGTAATGGCCAAAAATAGCCCAAACACAGAAAAGGCTCAAACCTACACAAAGGCCCAATCCACAAGCTCTTATAAAGCCCAAAATCCAACTAGAAGCGACTCCAGCAGATATGTCGTTCGACCATATGAGGTATCGTTGCTCGACCTTAAGTAAGTATACTTAATAGAACGTTAACTGTATAAACGAAGACACCGTAGATCGACGCACATACTGATGTCGTTCGACTACCGTACCTATTGCTTTAGCATCTCTCATTACTCAATGTCAATGTTCGACCCTACACAGGGTTCAACACAACACGTGGCTCGACTATGTCACTAGACATAGCACCTCAGTCTCAGGATACCTCACCTTGAGGCTTAATCCAGGCTAACAAGACATCCTTGTCGTTCGACCATAAGACAAGATGATAGATCTCTCGACCATCTTCACCTTCTACATCGAAGACTAAACCTCTTAGTTGAGACTACCAAGTCAAAACCTGATCAGGTTGTTGAACTTTGAAAGACCAGGTCAAAGGAGGGAATCATACCCTCTTTGATCCGTTCCACGAAATCCGACAACGGGTAGGTGAGCCCCCTATATAAACCAACCCTCACTCAGAATGAGGGTTCACGAAATTCTCTACTCTAAAGCACTCAGTAGCATTTGCTTACTTTACATCACTCCAGCAAATGACCACTTACGACCTCCGTCCATAGACAATTTCCAGCAACCGGCCAACGCCTTCCACGGTCAACTCGGTCGTATCCGTTCAACCTCCGTCATCTACCATTCACGATCAGGAAGTTATTTCTTTCTTCGTTCGTTATATCTTTTTCGACCCTCAGACTAACTTGATTGTTGGAGTTTCTTTGGTCGACACTGCCCAAGTGTCCAAGTGCTCCAATCGACCCGTCGACTCTTGTTTTGCAGGTTGTAGTGCTCCGATCCTCATCCCACCTAATTTTATGGTCTACAATTTGGTGCCCACCCTACCCGACCATGTCGCACGATGGTTCTGATCATGGTGCAACAGAGGCTAGGTTGTAACTCATCCTATCCCAAATGTAGGAGAACACCCAAATATTGCAAACTTTGGAAGCAGAGAACCAACAAGTGAGGGCGAAAAACCAAGAGCTTGTTAGAGTTTTTACCTTAAAGATGTAATTTGTAAATATTTTTTTATAAATAAATAAAAGAAGAGTTCAATTCATTCTTATTGTGTCATTTATATTATATAAACTTGTGCATTATAACATCCTAGATTGCCGTATGTAATCTCGTACTGTGTATATGATTGTCATATATTGATAGATATAGTAAGAGATGTGCAATCCAAAGAGTCCATAAATAGCGAATAAAGTTGGATACTTTATTTGTAGTTAATCTATAGTTGCGGTCCATTCTGTATTGTACAATGATTCTATCCTGAATCATTCATATGGAGATATGGGAATGGGGGCACCTTATATGATGTGATTATATAGGACTGGGCTATGATCTATATGAATCTCTCACCAAGATCCGTTTACCGATGAGATTCATATACATCAACTTATGATGGCTATATGTGGGTGATCTCAATCCTGAGTGTCTTATCGACTTCTTCAGGCTAGTTTGTGATTTTTGATATACCATGGGTGAGGTCGGATGATTATTCCCAATCAATATTCTTCGTATGTTGGGATTGCAGTTTGGCTTGTGGCTGAGAAGGTTTCTACACAATAATGGAATCCACTCCTTCTTGTGAGAAGTAGAGAGTTCCCTTAAGGGTTGATTCAGGACTTGAAAAATATGAGAGCTCTCCTGATTCCGTGAGGAAACATGATTTATTGTTCATTAGAGAATCAACGATGCTTAAAGGATATGTGTAATTAGAGGGGTGTAACTGACATTATGACCCAGCTCTAATTATGAACTACTATGGATGGTCACACCATATGTAATAGCTATATCGATGGACACCGAATGATATCGGTCTGTGTAAAAGCGCCCGCAGTTAAGAGAATGCAGCTTCAGGTTTTTAGTGGAATAACACTGGAGTTGATAATCAAGGACTATTAATTAAAGAGTTTAATTAATAATTCCGAGGATTATCGGAGCTCAAAATACTGTGGATCCATTAGGTCCCCTTGCTAGTCCGATCCATTTAGGTAATGGCAATTATAAAAATTAAATAATAAGATTATTTAATTATATAATTAGTTATAAAAGAAGGGTGATAGTTGATATTTTATTTTGAATAGAGAGATAATATGATTATCTCATTTATTAAATAAAATAAAATAAATAAATATTATTTGAATTTAAAAAGTTTAAATTCAAAAGTTACTGATAAATTAATAAATAGAGTTTTTATTAATTTGGTAACTTAAATGTATATATTAAAAAGAGTTTTTAATATAACAGACAACTAAACCAAATATTTATACGTTCAAAATTTTTGTACGTAAAAAGAAAAAAGAGAAAATAAAAAGTGACCGGAGAGATAAAGTATCTCTCCAACTCCTTTTTTTATTCAACCTCTTCATTGTTCCTGACAACGTGATGCGCCCACACGCAAGTTACCGGTACCAGGATATAACAAGGAAGACGTAGTGGTACAAACAAGGAGCATAAAAAAAAAAAAAACAAAGGAGCCTTTAACGGTGGTATGGTTCTTTACTTTTTTTTCTTCTTTTAATTGATTACAATTTTCTATATGTAAAAATAAATATATATGTAATATATATTATTTTTATTGTTCCGAAAATATAGTTCCAAATTTTTATTGGTCACAGATCGTTTTTGCGATATGTATATAAAAAGTTTAAACCCTAATTTCGCTGCGTGACCAGTAGAACGGAAAACGGTTCCTACAATTGGTATCAAAGCCTGGTTATTTTCGGAACATAAAAATATTTTCAATGCTCCTGATGTATGATTGTGTAGGCATATTTTTTTATTTGACTATATGATTGTTTAAATTAAATAGTTTAATTTTAAACATGGTTGGTCGTAAAATTTTATGGTGTGGTGGATTTAGGTGTTACTGGGTTGTAAAATAATTTATTTTATTTTTTTTTCCAGTTTTCTGTTTTTTGTATTATTATTTTTTTATAAAATGTAATTGAAGACGAAGATACCGAAAATCGAAAAACAAGTTGCAATCGAAAACTAGATCAGCGGACTGTGGACACAAGGCGCTTTTGTTGTGCCACTCCTTTTGTGAGCTGATGCATAGTGACCTGCGTAACATGTGCACAATTGTGTTAGTGTGCAAATCATTCGAAGTTTTTTTTATTGCAAGCTGGTTGAGTGACATGTGCACAAATGCATAGTCGATTGATGTCATGTGCACTGTGTGCGCATATTGGTACAATTTTAAACCAATCAAATTGTTTGTGTGGTGATGTCATTTGCACAAATCCTAGAGTTTGGCAAATCAGCTATTGTTCTGAATTCATGAGATGAATTGGAGAGTCCTGAAGAGACTGGAAGACTATAAAGTTACAAGAAAACCAAGAAATGTCTTAGGGTTATTTTTGTAATTTAGTTTTTAATTTCTTTTTTAGGTTAAATAATCCACAACACTCGGTCAACTCATGTATGCTTTATTATGTGATAATTTAGCATTGTCATGCATATACATGTCATTTAGATTTAAGTGTGCCTACACAAATATATGTTGATATTGTCATACATGCATCATAGCATTTATATATTATTTGTTTTAATGAGATTAAAATGGTAAATAATATATTTATAATTTGCTATGAAAAAGGATTAGTTTTTAATAGTTAAAAACTTGGTAATTCTCTTAATATTAATCTTGTTATTAAAGTGTTTGATAAATTTAGATTAATATAGTCGTTTATTAAAATTAGGTTTAATATGATTAATCATCTAATAAATAAATGAACCAAATAATGTGTTAGAATTTTAAATAGTTAAAACTTGGTAAACACTAAATTAATAATCTAACTTTAGTAAAACGTTTACCTAAGTTTAGATTATTCACTTATAAATTTTTAAGTGTTAAAAATCATAATTATTTAGAATATGATTCTAATAATAAATTAGTTAATACCCTAGATAACTTGATTAAAATTAGTAGTTTGATACTGTAGAGTCTAGGTAAATTAACAAATAGAAAACCCTAAGTTTTAAAATAGTGAGTAGGAGAGGGATATATGACATATATATCTCGCAGTCTCCATCGTTAGTTCAACACCGTGAGATCCGAGTGGGGCCTCGTGACGGCTTTGCTTTCGTCCTCCCTAAGGAGCGTTTCCACGAAGGTCAATACCAAGGTTGACTTCTTAACGGATAGGATTTTTGGGGTTATTTCAAGTTTGACCGACCCTAAGGCGGCACTCTCGAGTTAAGCTCATGAGATCTGAAATGATGGATTACACTCACAAGGTTTAGATTAAATGTGGTTAATCGAAAACCTGACTAAATAAACGATGGTTGAATAATATGGAATAAGAGTTATTCTAGAATATTATTTGATTGAGAATGTCTCGGTCCAACATGAAAGGACTTGACCGACCCTAAGGCGGCACTTCTTTGTGGTATGTTGGATTGTCGTAGCGTAGTAACTGTTTTTATTGGAGTAGTTCTAGTTCGTTAAACATGTACATGCATTATGTTTAAATTTATGCCAAAGTATTAGCACTTGCTTTTAATAAATAATTGAACGGATGTTTATTTATTTTTCAACAATAATGTCTTCTGCGTTATTACAAATACTTGCACACGACAAACTAACTGGTGATAACTATACAAAGTGGAAACTTAACATAAACACGATTTTGGTCACCAAAGACCTTAAGTTTGTGCTTGCGGAGGAATGTTCTCTACAGCCTGCTGCCAATGCCCCACAAAGAGTTTGTGAGGCATACCAGCGATGGGTCTCATCTAATGAGAAAGCTCGTACATATCTATTAGATTCTATCACAGAAGTGCTTGTCACAAAGCACGAAGCAATGACTACAGCATTCAAAATCTGGAGTCATTGCAATCTATGTTCAGGCAACCCTCTAAGCAAAAGCGCCATGAAGCTGTTCGTACTGCTATGCTCGCTTACATGAAGGAAGGTATATCTGTTCGGGAACATGTCCTAACCATGATGTCCTACTTCAACATAACAGAAATCAATAGTGGGACCATTGATGAACCTAGCCAAGTGAGCATCATACTGACAACTCTTCCGAAGAGTTTTGATTAGTTTAAGAGCAACTGCCGGATGAACAAGTTGCAGTTCAGTCTCACTCAGTTGCTCAATGAGCTCACCACCTTCGAGGCCTTGACTAAGGACAGTAAGGTGAAGACCGATGAGGTAAATATTGCCAAACCATCTTCCTCCTCTAGAAATAAGAAGAGGAAGAGGTCTGCTGAGAAGGCTAAAGGTAAGCTCAAACCCAAGAAAGCCTAAGGCAAAAAGAAGAGTACTTCCACCGATAAAGAAAAGGGAAAATATTTTCATTGTAACAAGGTCGGGCACTGGAAGATAAACTATCCTCAGTACCTAAAGGAGGTAGCCAAGAAGAAGAAGCAGAAAAGTAAATATGATTTACTAGTTCTTGAATCTTGTTTAGTGGAAGATGATTCTTCACCCTGGATAGTTAATTCGGGGGCCACTAACCATGTTTATTCTTCTTTGCAGTGGACTGATTATTAGACACAGCTAGAGGAGGGAGCCTTCTCGATGCGTGTGGGGTTAGGGGATGTTGTGTAGGCTCGAGCAGTGGGTTCAATAAAATTGAATTTTTGTAATAATGCTAGATTTTTACTTTTGGACAATATTTATTATATTCCTGGATTTACACGGAATTTAATGTCCGTTTCTAAATTGTTAGAATAATTTTATTCTGTTTCTTTTGATAATAAATATGTTATTATTTCAAATAATGGTCTGAATATTTGTTCATGAATTAATGAAAACAATTTGTATGTGTTAAGGCCGTTAATACATACAACACTGCTCAACACCGAATTGTTTAAGGTTGAAAAACCTAAAACCAAACGACATAAGATTTCTCCAGATGATGACACGTATATCTAGCATCTAAGGCTTGGTCATATTAACCTTGGCCGGATAGACAGACTAGTAAAAAGCGGACCTTTAAGCGAGTTAAAGGTTGACACCTTACCTATCTGTGAATCCTGTGTAGAAGGTAAGATGACTAAGAGACCTTTTACTGGAAAAGGCCTAACAGCTAAAGAGCCACTGGAGCTTATACATATTGACGTCTGCGTACCGATGAATGTTAAAGTCAGGGGTGGTTATGAGTATTATATCACCTTTATAGATGACTACTCTAGATACGGATATGTCTACCTGATGTAACATAAGTCAAAAACGTTTGAAAAGTTTAAAGAATTTCGAGCTGAAGTTGAGAATTAGTTAGGTAAGATTATCAAGTCTCTATGATCGGATCGTGGGGGTGAGTACCTTGACCAAGAATTTAAAGATTTTATGGTCGAGCATGTGATAGTATCCCAACTCACAGCTCCGGGTACACCTCAGCAAAATGGTGTAGCGGAGAGGAGAAATAGAACCCTAATGGAAATGGTGAGACCTATGATTAGTTTCTTATCATTACCAAATTCCTTCTAGGGATATGCGTTACAAACAATAACATACATTTTGAATGTAATGTCATCCAAATCTGTTCCTAAGACTCCCCTAGAGTTGTGGAATGGTCATAAAGTTAGTTTGCGACATTTCCACATATGGGGGTGTCCAGCACTCGTGCTAAAGAACATAAGTGGAAAGCTAAACTCCAAGTCTGCAGTCTACCTGTTTGTAGGATACTCCAAAGAGACCAGAGGTGGACATTTCTATAGTCCTGAAGATACAAAATGTTTGTATCGACAAATACAATGTTTCTTAAGGATAACTATATTAGTGACCATAACCCTCGATCCAAGATTGTGTTAAATGAACTGGAGCCTGGTGAGACCAGCACTCCATCAATAAGAGTTGTTTATCCATAAACATCTGAGAGTCAGATGATTCCTGATCGGGATACACTACCATCTAGACATAGTGGAAGGGTTGTGATACAACCTGAACACTATTTAGGTATAGGTGAGGGACAAGGTGTTGTCTCTACTGATAGTGTGGATGACCCATTGTCATTTAAGAATGCAATGGAAGATCCTGATAAAAAGGAATGGCTCAAAGTCATGAATCACGAGATGGAGTCTATGTACTCCAACTCAGTCTGGGATCTTGTAGACTTACCGAATGGGGTAAAACCCATTGGATGTAAGTGGATCTACAAGAGAAAGAGAGGAGTAGACGGGAAGATAGAGACCTTCAAGGTAAGGCAAGTGGCTAAGGGTTATACCCAAAAGGAGGGGGTCGATTATGAAGAGACCTTCTCGCCAGTTGCCATGTTTAAGTCTATTCGAATTCTCTTATCCATTGCTACTTATTTCGATTATGAAATTTGGCAAATGGACGTCAAGCCTACATGTTTTAATGGCAATCTTGACGAAAGCATCTATATGATGCAACCAGAGGGATTTGTGTCCCCAGATCAAGAGCAAACAGTTTGCAAGCTGCAAAGGTCCATTTATGGACTTAAGCAAGTATCTAGATCTTGGAACATAAGGTTTGATGATGTGATCAAAACCTATGGTTTTGAGTAAAATGTTGATGAGCCTTGTGTATACAAGCGCATCATTGACAAAAAGATAGTTTTCTTAGTCTTATACGTAGACGACATCCTACTCATTGGGAATGATGTGGGAGTGTTGTCTGGCGTTAAGGGTCGGCTAGCTAGCCAATTCCAAATGAAAGATTTAGGAGAGGCGAGTTATGTTCTAGGGATCCAACTTATAAGGGATCGTAAGAACAAACTCATAGCATTGTCTCAGGCATCGTATATCGATAAGATTCTTGTGCGATTTTCGCTGCAGAATTCTAAGAAAGGTAATTTACCTTCAAGGCATGGAGTTCACTTATCTAAGGAACAGTGTCCTAAGACACCTCAAGATATTGGGATATGAGACGTGTGCCCTATGCATATGCAGTAGGAAGTCTTATTTATGCTATGTTATTGGGAGTAGATATATGCTATACAGTAGGAGTAGTCAGTAGATACCAGTCTAACCCAGGATTAGATTATTAGGTTACAGTCAAGACCATTCTCAAGTATCTTCGAAGAACAAGAAACTATATGCTCGTGTATTTCGGATAGGATTTGATCCAGTTAGGATATACGGATTCTGATTTTCAGTCAGACATGGATTCTAGAAAATTCACGTCTGGATCAGTTTTCACCTTGGATGGTGAAGCCATTGTGTGAAGAAATATTAAGTAATCTTACATTGCTGACTCCACCATGGAAGCCGAATATGTAGCTGCTTGTAAAGCTGCTAAAGAGGTTGTTTGGCTCCGTAAGTTCTTGAGTGATCTGGAAGTTGTTCCAGATATGGATAAGTCCATCACACTTTATTGTAATAACAGCGGTGCTATGGCCAAATCCAAAGAACTAAGAATCCATAAAAGAGGGAAGCATGTAGAAATGAAGTATTATCTAATTAGAGAGATAGTACAGATAGGAGATGTGATCGTCACCAAGATAGCCTCACAAGACAATCATGCTGATCCATTTACGAACACCTTACCGGCTAATGTATTCACAGGTCACCTAGAAGGTTTAGGGGTACGTCTTATGCCTCACATGCTTTAGTGCAAGTGGGAGATTGTTGGGGTTTTTACTCTAAAGATGTAATTTGTAAAAAAATTTTATAAATAAATAAAAGAAGAGTTCAATTCATTCTTATTGTGTCATTTATATTATATAAACGTGTGCATTATAACATCCTAGATTGTCGTATGTAATCTCATACTGTGTATATGATTGTCATATACAGATGGATACAGTAAGAGATGTGCAATCTAAAGAGTCCATAAATAGCAAGTAAAGCTGGATACTTTATTTGTAGTTAATCTATAGTTGCGGTCCATTCTGTATTGTACGATGATTCTATCCTGAATCATTCATATGGAGATATGGGAATGGAGGCACCTTATATGATGTGATTATATAGGATTGGGCCATGATCTATATGAATCTCTCACCAAGATCCGTTTACCGATGAGATTCATATACATCAACTTATTATGGCAATATATGGGTGATCACAATCATGAGTGTCTTATCGACTTCTTCAGGCTAGTTTGTGATTTTTGATATACCATGGGTGAGGTCGGATGATTATTCCCGATCAATCTTCTCCGTATGTTGGGATTGCAATTTGGCTTGTGGCTGAGAAAGTTTCTAGACAATAATGGAATCCACTCCTTCTTATGAGAAGTAGAGAGTTCCCTTAAGGGTTGATTCAAGACTTGAACAATATGAGAGCTCTCCTGATTCCGTGAAGAAACATGATTTATTGTTCATTAGAGAATGAACGGTGCTTAAACGATATGTGTAATTAGAGGGGTGTAACGGACATTATGACCCAACTCTAATTATGAACTACTGTGAAGGGTCACACTATATGTAATGGCTATATCGATGGACACCGAGTGATATCGGTCTGTGTAAAAGCGTCCACAGTTGAGAGAATGCAGCTTCAGGTTTTTAGTGAAATAACACCGAAGTTGATAATCAAGAAATATTAATTAAAGAGTTTAATTAATGATTTCGTGGATTATCGGAGCTCAAAATACTGTGGGTCCATTAGGTCCCCTTGCTAGCCTGATCCATTTAGATAACAAGGGTAACGTATAATTAATTGGATGGTCCAATTAATAGTATTGCGAAAGCGACACGTGTCAGGAGTTAATTGAGTAATGTGATTATTCAATTAATTAAAGAATGACAATTATAACAATTAAATAATAAGATTATTTAATTATTTAATTAATTATAAGAGAAGGGTAATAGCTGATATTTTATTTTCAATAGTAAGGTAATAAGATTATCTCATTTATTAAATAAAATAAAATAAATTTAAATTTAAAAAGTTTAAATTCAAAAATTACTAATAATATTGATATTTTATTTTAAATAGAGAGATAATATGATTATCTTATTTATTAAATAAAATAAAATAAATAAATATTATTTAAATTTAAAAAATTTAAATTCAAAAGTTACTAATAAATTAATAAATAGAGTTTTTATTAATTTGGTAACTTAAATATATACATATATATATATATATATTAAAAAGAGTTTTTAATATAAAAGATGACTAAACCAAATATTTAGACGTTCAAAGTGTTTGTACGTAAAAAGAAAAATAGAAAATAAAAAGTGACCGGGGAGATACAGTATCTCTCAAACTCTTTTTTTATTCAACCTCTTCATTGTTCCTGACAATATGACACGCCGACACGCAAGTTACAAGTGCTAGGATATAGCAAGAAAGACGTAGTGGTACAGACAAGGAGTAGCAGGAAAAAAAAAAAAGCCTCCAACGGTGGTATAGTTCTTTACTTTTTTCTTCTTTTAATTGATTACAATTTTCTATATGTAAATATATATATATGTAATATATATTATTTTTATTGTTCCAAAAATATAGTTCCAAAGTTTTACTGGTCACAGATCGTTTTTGCAATCTGTATATAAAAATTTTAAACACTAATTCCGCTGCGTGATCAATAAAATGGAAAAACGATTCCTACAGAGCTGCATGTCAAGGTCAACTCTCTCGTGGTCGCACAACCGGTAGGGAAAGCCTCAACTGCCCTTGCACCATCGTTCGATCAGGTTGCTCCCAACCCGTACTACCCTGTCGCACGACCGAAAGACCAAGGTATGACGATGAGCGACCTTGAGCCCACTCATGCAAGTGGTGAACTTGGTTCCCAAGCAACGGGAGGAGGTATCAACAAAGCTCCACCATCAATTTCGAACCCTCAGAATGGAGCGATGGCTTCTCAAAATGACGACCCGCCATGAGCAACCCAGAAGGTGCAAAATGTCTCAACCCCAAACGGCATCAACGGAACTCCAGTTCAACCTGTCGCACTACCTCGAGGAACACCCTCGGGTCCATCGCACTCGACCCCATCGAACCCCAAAATGGTAAGCTTCAATCTCATTTTCGCTAATCTTAATTTAGCGTGCAGATTCGTCGAGATTGAGGCTCTCATTCGATGCATTCCTGGAATGCTCGCGCCCATCAAGAAGAGTGCAGCGAACAGCTTCACCGACTCCCCGTTTGTCGATACAATTGCGTTGGTCGAGATGCCTTGAAAATTCAGTTTCCCACGCATGAAGTATTATGACGGCACGACTGACCCAGATGATCATATCACGTAATATTGCCAGAAGATGGTCACAGCAGCAATTCCACGCGACCTGCGTGAGGCATGCATGTGTAAAGGTTTTGGGTCGAGCTTGGTAGGACTAGCTCTACAGTGGTATACCAACCTCCCTAATGTCTCCATCAGTTCCTTCGCCCGGCTTACGGACACCTTCGTGGAACAATTTGCTAACAGTCGAAAGTTAAAGAAGCAATCGAACGATCTATACACTATCAGCCAGAGGCAAGGCGAGCGACTATGTGACTATGTAGGAAGATTCAACAAGGAGAAGGTGTTCATCCCACATTGTAACCAAGCAACTGCCATATCAGCTTTTCGGAAAGGCTTGCTCCACGATTCTGACCTCTGCAAGGAGCTGACTAAGTACCCATGCAATACTATGAATGACGTATTGGCCAAAGCTTGGGCCCAAATCAAATGGGAGGAAGACGAAGTCAATTACTAGCCGGCCAAACCTAGTAGAACCGACAGCAGAAAAGCAGTAGGGTTGAACGATGCTCGACCGATAGGAGGGCAGAACCATATCCTACATCCTTGAGGCGAGACAGGGGCAGAGACATATGTCGATAGGTAGACCGACCATCGAAGCCAGTCGAACGACCCAAAAACAGGTTGCCCGACTACCACCTAAGCATCAAGCCAGAGGAGGTCACAGCCGTACTCAAAGGTATGGGTAACTGTAACATCCCTAATTTCAAATAATTAATTTTGAGTATGTGAATATAATATTTATGATTTGAGGGGTGTAAAATGTAATTAAATGTATGTATATTTTTAAGGTTTTCAGGTGGACCAGGTGGAGCGGTCCAGAAAAAATACATGAAAGAAAAAGGAAATTGTTGTCAGTGAGAACCGCGACCAGTCACCACGACCAGGGATCGAGATGAGCAGCTCGCGTAAAAATGGTGATTTTGGACAGTGAGTACCGCGACCAGAGATCGCGCTGACTAGCTCGCGATTAAAATGTTGAATTTGGGTAGTGAGCAACGTGACCAGCATCGCGACCAGGCACCGTGATGGTTGATCGCAATGAAAGCGGTGAAATCACTCCAGTGAGCAACGCGACCAGGTGGTGCGACCACAGGTCGCGATGGCCAAATTTTTATTAAAAAAAAATAAGAGGCGATGAAGCTTCGAAAAGAAGCAATCGAGAAAAACAGAAATAGAGAAAGAGATCAGAGAAGAGAAAAGAAAAAGAAAGAAAAGAGAAAAGGGAAGAGAGAGAAAGAAGAAGAAGAAGAAGAAGAAGAAGAAGAAGAGAAGAGGAAGAAGAAGAGAAAAGAGAAGGAGAAAAGAAAAGAGAAGGAGAAAGGAAAAAGAGAAAGAGAAGGGAAAAAGAGAAAACCCAGAAGGAAAAAGACGTAAAAAAGGTATTCAGGTTGGTGTATACTTGCTTTTGAAACCTTTGTAGTTTTCTTATGCGTTTTTTATTTGAATCTGAGTTTATTTAATTATTTTGATGGTTATATGTTTATATTGTTTTTTTATTTGAATATTCTAAATTAATTCGATTTTCGATTTACAGCGGTTATGTTAAAGGAAATTGTTTGAGAGTATTGTGTGAATTATGAATATTGTTTTGGGAAAATTATATTGTTGAATTCGAATATGTTCACAAATACTGTTTTGTGAATATCATTATTATTGAATTGATAAATGTTAATTAAAAAGAAAATTTAAATTATGGTATTGTGAAACGGCCCTAGGATACTTGGACATATATACCGATATAGGAGGTTGGTATACCAGCTGGGTTATTTTAGCAGTACTGCACCGATATTGATATTGATGGTGATATTAATAACCTCCTTAAGGATTTGTCCTGGGGTAGGGAGATATGTACCTTTCCAAGGATTCGTCCTGGGGTAGGGAGACATGTACATTCCTAAGGATTCGTCCTGGGATAGAGAGATATGTACCTCTCTAGGTTACCGAACACTCGGTCCTAGGGTAAGGAGTTATATGTACCACCCTTGGATTGTACAAGCCCCAAGTGCCGGTCCTCGGGTTGGGAGTTATGTTCAACAGACAGCCACTGAGGTCGAACGACCCATATTCCAGTCCTGAAATTATGTCGAGTATACCAAAGGGCTAGAATTGAAATGAGATTGAATAAACTGTTTATGAATGATTTAGAACATTGATATTGAATAGTTTAATTTATTAATTGAGTTAAATAGTAATTTACTTTATATTATATCATGTTTATATTTTATGTTGAAATTTATTTTGTGATTTCGATAAATGAGTTTAGTGTACACCCACTAAGCAATATTGCTTAGCGCGTTGGTCTTCATCACGCGTAGGTAACAAGGATACCGAGGGAGTACAAGAGTAGATAGGAGATAGCTGCAGATTGAAGTTCCAGAGTCACTATACCTTCGGGTAGCTATATAGTTTTGTGTATTAAATTCAGTAACGCGTGCATATACAGAAGTTTGTAAATATGTTATATATATAAGTTTTGTAAATAGTTGTTTAATTGTTTACGTTTCAAAGATTTGGGAAATATTTGTTTTATGGTTTATATTTTCTTTTTCAAAAGTTTGTAACTATTAATTATGAATTGTTTTACTGAAATTGTTGAAAAGTCGCACTAAACGGCAGGGTGCGCAATTGATTGAAAGTTTGATTTAGAAGTGTTGAAATTATATTGTTTTGGACTTTTGTTGGAAACAGGTTTTGGAAAATCAGAAAAATAGAGGGAACTCTGCCAAAATTTTGAAAATGAATTTTGATGGGCTCACTATAGAAAAGATTTTAAGATATATTTTATTTGGTTTTCAAATTATAAAGTGAATTAAGAAAAGTTTTGAAACCAGTAGTGCTCCCTGGGTCGATCCAGACGGGTCGGGTCAGGAGGTGTTACAGTAACTCAGTGAAGTGGCCATCCAAGATCAAAAGTCCTCCCGACTCGAGAGACAACTCCAAGTGGTGCGAGTTCCATAGTGACCATGGCCACAAGACCAAAGATTGCATCGCTCTTTGCCTGAAAGTAGCCGAGCTACTAAAGAAGAGGCACTTGAAGGAGTTCTTAACCGACAAGGGAAAGAACACTATGGCCCAACGTGACGATAAGCAGCAGGACAGTCGCTCGACACCTCCCCCAGAGCCTCCTCAACATGAGCGAACAATCAACGTCATCTCTAAAGGATCAGAAGTGAGTGGGGTGACCTACTCCGAAGCGAAATGACACACTTGCAGCTGGGTAATCCTGAGGTCAAGCTTCGTCGACCAGTCGACCCATCCCTCACTTGACCAGTCAGCTTCGACAGCAATGATCACACGAATTTGCTCAACCCGTACCACGATGCATTAGTCATCTCTTTAACAGTGGTCAATTGCTTGATAAAGTGAATTCTCATTGACAACGGTAGTTCGACCAACGTTCTGTTCTTAGATGCTCTGAAGGAAATGCAGATCAACGAGGCAAACATCACTCGTCGTTCGACAGTCTTGGTTGGCTTCAGCAGCGAGCATAAGAACACAGTCAGTGAGATCACACTACCTGTCAACGCAGATGGAGTCAACTTGAACATCAGGTTCATGATACTTGACTGTCCGTCATCCTACAACATCATCATAGGTCTACCATGGATCCACAAAATGAGGGCCATCCCGTCAACCTACCATCAGATGATCTACTTCCCGACCAAGTGGGAGGTCCGCGAGATCAAGGGACAGCAAAAGACGTCACGCGACTGTTATCAAAACACATTCAAGTCCAAGTCTTGCGACTTATAGCAATTACAGAACTCGGCTCATCCGAACGTCAAAGAGAACCCAGGGATGGAGGAGCTTGACAAAGTGTCCATATATTCAGACTACCCGAACCATAAGGTGAACATAGGGTCTCGACTGAAACCAGACCTTAGAGCCAAGCTCATAGACTTCCTATCCACACGACACGATAGCTTTGCATGGTCTCATGCCGACATGACTGGCATCAACATCAGAAGTAATGGTTCATAGACTCCAGGTAGATCCAAACTACCCTTCAGTTAAATAGAAATGACGTAAGTTAGCGTCCGAGCGCAATAATATCATCAACGACGAGATTCAGAGCTGATCGAACTAGTTAGCCAATGTCGTGGTTGTGAAGAAGAAGAACGGAAAGTGGCGAGTATGCATCGACTTCACGGACCTCAACAAGGCCTGTCCCAAAGACTCCTTCCCTCTACCACACATCGACATGGTGGTCGACGCCACAGCTGGCAACAACCTTCTAAGCTTCATGGATGCCTTCTCGGGTTACAACCAGATTCTAATGCATTCGGACGACCAGGAAAAGACTTTATTCATCACCGAGTGAGGGATCTTCTGCCTCAAGAACGCTGGTGCTACCTACCAAAGGTTGGTCAACAAGATGTTCGCTAAGATGTTGAGTCAAACCATGGAGGTCTACATCGATGACATGTTAGTGAAGTCATTCATGGCAGAACAACAATTGGACCACTTACAACAGTCGTTCGACGTCATCAACCAATACAACATAAAACTCAATCCCTCAAAGTATTCCTTTGGGGTTTCCTTTTGAAAGTTCTTTGGCTACCTTGTAACCAAGAGGGGCATCGAAGCTCACCCAGAGCAGATACAGTCGGTGATGGGTCTACAGTCACCCAAGTCGGTGAAGGACATTCAGAAGCTAACCGGACGACTAGTAGCTTTGAACAGATTCATATCCAAGTCGACCAACCGTAGTCGACCATTCTTCGATACGCTCCGTGACAGCAAGAACTTTGGTGGACGTAACCTTACGAAGAGGCCTTCCAAAGTATCAAACAATACTTAGCAAATCCTTATCTACTGTCAAAGCCATACGTGGGAGAGATTTTGCTGCTTTACTTAGCTGTCTCAAAAATGGCTGTCAGCGCCGTTCTCATCAGAGAAGAAGAAGGGAAGCAATTGTCGGTCTACTACATGAGCAAGTCCCTACTCGATGCAGAGACATGATACAGTCAACTGGAGATGCTAGCCCTCGCCCAAGTGACAGTCGCACGGAAGTTGAGACCTTACTTCCAATATCACACCATCAGCGTATTGACCACCTTCCTACTAAGGAACGTACTATACAAACCCGAGCTATCCGGATGACTAGTCAAGTAGGCTGAGGAACTTAGCAAGCACGACATTAATTACCAACTATGCACAGCAATCAAGTCACAAGCGTTAGCTGATTTCATCATGGACTTCACTCCCGATATTCTCCCTAGAGTCAAGGAGGAAGTCAAAGCAATGTCGAGCGACACCACTAGGGGAGAATGGACATTGGCGGTCGACGGGTCCAATAAAGTCAAGGGTAGTGGTCTTAGTATAGTTCTGACCTCACCTGAGGGACACGTGTTCGAACGATCAATCAAATATGAGTTCAAAACGACCAACAATGATGCTGAGTACGAGACTTTCATTATTGGACTACAACTTGCCAAGGATATGAATGTTGCATGACTCAAAATCCAAAGCGACTCTCAACTCATTGTCAGGCAATTACAAGGCACATATCAAGCCAAAGACATTAAGATGTCGTCCTACCGAGAACTAATAAAGCAACTTAAAGCCACGTTCCAGTCGTTCGACATCCACCAGGTTCCAAGATCTGAAAACTCCCATGCGGATGCTTTAGCGAACCTTGGGTCAACACTCGACATGACTTCAGAAAGATCAATCCCAATGATATTTGTCCAATGGCCAACCATCTGAAAATAGGTACCCGAGCAAGTCACTCCCCTCACAGTCGAACCTACGTAGATGACACCTATATTCGACTACCTCAACAACGGAACATTGTTGTCTAATAGATACGAAGCACAAAGGATCAAAATCAAAGCCGCACATTTCTCCATCATCGACGGTTGACTCTACAAAAGATCGTACTTCAGTCTGTACCTCCGTTGCATCGACTCAGCCAAAGCTTGACGCGTACTGAAAGACCTACACGATGGCGATTGTGGTAATCACTCAGCTGGTATAAGCCTCGCCAACAAATCTCTCACGGTCGAATACTACTGGCCTACCATGAGATCAGACTCCTACAACTACGTCAAGATATGCGACTTCTGCCAACGGTTCGCCCAAGTGTCGCATCTACCTCCTGAGCGCTTACACCCCATCACTTCTCTATGGCCATTCATGAAGTGGGGAATGAATATAATAGGGAAAATGCTCGTCGCGATGAGAGGAAAGGTCTACATGCTCGCCACGACAGATTACTTCACAAAGTGGGTCGAAGCTTATTCCTACATAAAAATCAAAGACTCTGAAGTTAAGAGTTTCATTTGGAAAAACATGATATACCGCTACGGCATACCCAAAGAGATAGTCATGGATAACGGCTCGTAATTCATCTCGTACGACTTCCAAGACTTCTGTGATAAATGGAAGATCAAGCTCAGCTACTCGAGCCCTAGATATCCTCAAGCGAACGGTCAAGTTAAGTCGACAAACAAAACCATCGTCTCTACTTTGAATAAGAGACTCCTCGACCGATGCAAAGGCAAATGGGCGGACGAACTTCCAGGAGTACTTTGGTCCTACCATACGACCGCTAGGACCTCAACGGGTGAAACTCCCTTCTCCCTAGCCAATGGGGCTAAAGTAGTGATCCCCATTGAAGTGGACTTCCTCTCCTACCAGTTCAACCATACCAACGAAGTGGAAAACAACTATGAATTGAACATGTCGCTCGACACGATCGACAAGAGAAAAGACAGAGCAACTCTTCGACTCGCGACCTATCAGCAAAAGCTCGCTCAACACTATAACAAAAATCTCCGCATCTGAACCTTCAAGGTGGGAGATTGGGTTCCTTGCCGAGTCTTCCAAGGAACAAGGGAACCAGGAGCTAGCAAGTTTGGACCTACTTGAGAAGGACCATACCAAATCATCAAGGTAGTAGGACAAGGGGCGTACAAACTACGTTGCCCGGACGACAGAGAAATGGGCAATAGTTGGAATACGATCCACCTAAAGTTGTATCATTTTTAAACTCTTACTCTTCAAATTTTTTATTATTTTATCAAATAATATCCACTGACTTAAGCATCGGAGGGCCGTTGGTAATACCAACGGCCAACTTTAACCATGCCTATGCAGGTTGATGTCGCACGATCATCCCACTCTCAAGGACAAAGTCACACATCAACCAACCTCAACCTATACCCGCAATCAAAGTGCAACTACAGTCACTCGACAATCTAACCTACTATGAAGGTCCTTCAGGTCGCACGACCTACCTCTCCTATAGTTCAAGTGCGAAACCGAATTATCCACACTTAAACTAGAGGGCAACAATAGATCAAACAAATTGTATCGCTCGACAGAAGACCAAAGAAATCCATTTGACAATCCTCACAGCAATCACTCAGTCTTTGCAAGTTCAAAAAATTTACAACGTCATGCACTATGTCGCTCGACGGTCAAGTTCACGAAATATTCTACCAACGAACTCAACAAACATTACGAACGACAACAATCACCTGTGTCGTTCGACGCGACTTACTAAAAACAATTGGCTTTAGCATTCAATAAGCTATGTCATTTGACATTAAAAGGCAACCTTCAAATTAGCCACCCAATATACAGTCGCTCGACCTACTATCATGATCAGTTTTATTTTGTTTCAAAGGTCTCGAACTTAGAGTAAAACACAGGGAGAAGGCAGCAACAACTATAAAGAGTAAGGTCGCTCGACACACATTGTCGAATGACAAACACGCATGATGACATAAGAAAACAAAAGGAAAAACATCAACTATTAAAGCCCTCCATAGACAAAATGAAATCAAAAAGCATTCAACAAACCCTCCAAGGGGAATTAAAGCATTCAAAAAATAAAAAAAAAGAAAAAAAAAGACAAGTTTAAAATTCAAAGTTCTGGTCGTACGATCTTACAAAACCCCTACGGGGCAATTTCTTCAGTTTCTTCTTCTTCTTTTTCTTCTCCTCTTCACCTCATTCCTTCTTCTTTTTTTTTTTCTTCTTCCTTGTCGACCTCCTCGGCTTGGGACTAGGTGGAGTTTGGAGCGATCAACCCAAGGACGACATTTGGATTAGCAGTATGAGAATCTGGTTGTACGACCTCATCAGCACTCTTGTCCTCCTCCATAGCCTGCTTCTCCTGCAGCTCGAACTCTACAAGGGCAGTCTCCTCGACGTCGACCTTCCCCACAAGCTTCTTATAGTCCGATATCCACTTGTCGACCTTCCACTCGTTGACTCTGCATGCTTTATATTGGATCATCAAGTCATGACGAGCCTTCACCATAGCATTACAAACACGGTCGTCTGCCAGCTCAGCTGCCTCGACCTTCTTATCCTCAAGCTGAGTACACAGTCGCTCGACCTTCAGCTTTAGGTCTACACTGGCAGCCTCTCTTACTTTCTCGAGCAGATGACTCATCAACCTCATTCTTGGTCTCCCTGGCAACCTCTCTTGCTTTCTCCAATTCAGACTTGACATAGGGTTATTCGACTTGAACTCCCTCACCATCTTCTGGACCAAGGCGAGCTCCCTCCTCACATAGATTTGGCTCTGTAAAGCCTACAGAAGAAAAAAACAAATTAAAAGTAGAAGAAGTATCCCAATGAAGAAAGTCAATCGACACCACATACTTGAAACTTATAGCTCATTCCACAGTCGACCGCCTTGTTGGGCCCCACGCCCTTCAATCGAGCGTCATCCTCGGAGAAAAGTAGTTGTTCGACCTTGGGGAGGATAGAACCAAAGTTAGAGTAGGCCGACGCATCGGCAGGGAAGGAAAGGGCAACTGACGGCTCCCCCTTGCTTGCATAATCTTCCCTACGCCTCTTATGACCCACAGAGGGTAATGATGCGGATTTTATGCAACTCGTAAGTGTACGAGATCAACACAAGTAATAAAGAGTGAATAGAGTATCGTTCCCACGAGGACAATGAATATCAATTACCAAAATTAACTCAACCTAATTCTATTTGGAATAACAGTATTTTAGAAATTGCAAATTAACTAAAAACAATTAAAATTAGAAATTCAAATTCAAGGGAATTGAGGCGTTAGGATATCCGATTTCACTTTGTTATTATTATCAAACACTCATGAGTTACTATCTAGATTTTATTACCGATGGTTAAATGCGTGCTTAAACTAGATTAACCAATAATCTCTCTCAAGTATTATCAGAATTATTCCATCGCACACCAATACCCTATCTCTCGTTGACTACTGAGTGCGCGAGAACACATTAAGAATAAATAAACACAAAACAAGCAACACAAACCAATTACTATATCTCTATGTAATCTAGTATGTGATAGACATTAATACGAGCACGTGGCGAGCGTCTCCTCTCGGTTCATAACCCAACCACCTATGATGATTCTAAGTGATGATCAAACACAATAGAAAGCAATAAACTCAATAATATCTATTCAACACATCAATAACAAATCTAAATAGAAAACCTCAATTGTTTTCAATAATTAATAAACCAAGATCTATTATCAATCCTAACTATGGAAAATTAGTTCATGCTTGAGTAAAAGAGCAAAGCAATAATATTCTTAAATCCTAGCATAACTAATTACAACGGAAAAGTAAAGGAGAATAAATTTTAGAAAAATTTCGTTGATTCCCAATCGATTGCTTTCCGAGGTGGAACGAAGATGTTGCTTCCAAACCTTAGAATTTTTGACCTCCTCTTTTAATTGATTGAGTCTATATTTATAGCTTTCCCTAATGAAGAATTTGATAAAGCAACGATCACATGAATTCGTGCCAAAAAGTGCTAGCTGAGGACGCTAGCTGAGGTAGCGCCACCTGATGGATAAAAAACTAGGAGAAGAAAAGCGCTAGCTGAGCTAGCGCTTCTTGGTAGTGCCACCAGATGGGTGAATTCTCAACCAAAAGGTAGCACCTCTTGGTAGCGCCTCCTAGACTTGCTCATCAACTTGATTTCATGGTCTATTGATCCGAAATCATCCAAAACATCATCGATCATCGAATATCACCTACACACTAAATAAACACATCAAAACGTCCAATTTTCCTTAAGAATTGAAAAAAAATGATAAATAATGGGGTCACAAATCATGCAAAATATGACATTATCAATACCCCCAAACCTACCTTTTGCTCGTCCTCGAGCAAAATCGGAACGAAACTAAAACGCAAAACAAAAATAAACAAATAAAGTAAACTATCATAATCCACTTTCGTAGGTAAACACGATGGCACTTAGCATATGCCACAAGCCTTTAAACCCCTAGGTGTCCCTAGTAGGAGGAGTTGTGTCTCCTGAGGGTTTACAGCTACGACACCCACAAACGTAATCCCTGCGTGTTGAACTCATTGAAATACTTACTTAAAACATACTATCGAAAACTCATTCATGCATGACATACCAATAATCAATAACTAAAGCTCGGTCTATGGAACTAAACATCAAAAAATATCTAACTAACCAATGCTCGAGTTATTATAATCTCAAAACAAACACATTCGAATGCCATTGATATAATTCGCCTCGACTCTACATCTCGCATAGAATCTATCATTATAGCTCTTAAAACCTAGGCTTATACACTCATTTAAATATATGCAAATTGGAGTTTATGCACAATAAAAATCAAATTTTTCTTCGCATATGAGTATGTAAACAGAAAGACGCTCAGATTATGCAAAAGATCTCATGAACAGATTCAGACACTAAGAACGAAATAAATCACAATGCACACACATACTCTTAAATTGGAATCATCAAAAGATCAATAGGTCTTTTTCTCGGTTGTAATGGGGCCAAGGGTGGAGGTTAAGAAATAGAACGTAAACCGGATTTCAAAAAGAACTTAAGATCACAAATACAGAGATTTATTCAAATTTAGACAAACCTCTACAGTTCTTTTCAAGCACAAATTTTTTAATTTTTTTTTATGAATCCAATCCTTTCTTCTTCTTTGTGTTTTTCTTTTTTTTACTTCAAGCCATTCAATCTTAACACTTTTCTTTTCTTTTCTTTTCTTTTCTTTTCTTCTTTTTTTTTTTTTTTTTTTGATAGAATACGGCTTGAATGGATTTGAACAATTTCGATTTCCTTAATTTCTTTTCTCACCTTCACAACTTTTCTTGAAAATTCTCTTCTTTTTTCTATGATTCATCTCTAAATGATCCCAAGCTCAAAGGGTAAGGCTAAAAGTACAAGGGCTTGGATACATATTTTATGGGAGATGCAAGAAAATGGTTAATGTGTTTGACTTCAAAGGGGGTAATGAAGCACACACAAAGGTTGGGAATTATAGCCTTTAACTCGGTTTAAAAATGCACATAGCCTACATCACTTCTCAAGCTTCAACCAACTCAAAAGCATAGCATACATGTGAATTTATTTAAAAATAGAGTTCATTAGCATCCAAAGCAAAACTTATAGATATCAGTCTATTTAAAATTATCACAGAGAGTGCATAGGAGTAGAAACAATAAAACCCTCTCAAAATAAAACGATAACAGCTCAAAAACTCACAAGGGTAGTCTCCACTATTAATCATGGTCATTCAAATATGTTGTTTCTCCATTATAATATCAAGTACATGGTTAATTAACTACTGAACGACATAAAACTCTCTAAGACCCTACTTTAGTTAAAAATTATTGGTACTGTATGCAAAATGGTCTCACAATAACATGTATAAGCATCATATCTCAGCAAATTCAACTAACAACGCACCAAAGTTCGAATTCCTACCCCCAAACCTAAATCTAACATTGTCCTCAATGTTAGTCAATAAAATAACAAAAAAATAATAATAGGAAATTCGAAACTCAATAAAATACACTGGTGAGAATTTACAACGAACACAACAGACTAATAATGTAATTAAGTTGTCATAACTAACAATCAAAAGCAAACATACTAAAATTAACAAAAAAAAAAACTTAAAAAAAACTATCAACAATCCTAGCAATTCCAAAGTTTAAACAAGCAATCCAAAAACTAACATTATTAATAAAAAATGAAACAAAAATAAATTTTATCAGGTTGTCTCTTGCTTTCGCCCACCTGTCCCATAATTGATATCTTCTCATCAACCTATCATACCATCCTAACCAAGTAACTGGAAGAGAAGATAACTCTCATAGCCATCCATACCTTAAATAAGAAGGTAACTTTTTAGGGCCCAAGTGTGGCGGTTGCTCAAAGGGTGGTGGCGGTTTGGGCTTTCCTTCTCTAAGCTCTTTAAAATAAAATGTACTCTTGTACGAGGGCGGAGGCGAAGAATCTAACCAAAGTGCATCATCTGCTACCTTTTGTCTATCATCCTTTTCAATGGCATGGATAAAAAATGAATCAAGTGGCTCTTGAGATGTGGCTGCCTTATCTCCATGTGACACGTTTTTGCTTACTTCCATCTCTACTTGATCAATTCCCATCGAATGTTCAACTAGCTTTTTGATTTCCAAGGTAATCTCCTTGCATTGCTCCATCGGATATGTCTAAATATTGTTTTGCAATGCTTCTTCTGCTTCCCCTTGGATCTCTTTTGCTAATTAGCTGATTTGAACCTCCAAGTTTTGGGTGGCTACTTGAGATTGTTGTACCGCTTGGCCAAGTTGCTTTAAAGAACTTTCTTGCACATCTATCCGTGTGTCCATCTTTGACATTATTACATCTTGCTTCGACATGAATGCAAAAATCAAGTCTTCGACAGAGGACTTCTCTTCTTGTTGGTTGCTCCATGAAAAATCAACATAGTTGCTCCACCAGGGATTGTATATGCTCGGGTAGGGGTTGTTCTGTTGATAGTTATAATTTTGCACATAATTTATTTGTTCATAATTGCCATCAGCAAACGGATTGCCCACCTGACAATCGATGCTCACATGCGGCCCCCCCACATAAGAAACAACCCAATGATGTTCCAATTAAACTTTCAGGTGTTGCCCTTTCATATGACCATTGATAATCATTAGTTGCCACTTCTTCAATAGGATTATACGACTCATACCACGAGTACATAACCTATACAAAAAAATATTAAAAAAATAAAAATACAAAAAATACACAAATAAAAAAATTTCCAAAGTAGCAAAAGGCTAAATCGGTATTGATATTGACACTCAATTGTCCCCGGCAACGACGCCAAAAACTTGATATGGATTTTATGCAACTCGCGAGTGTACGAGATCAACACAAGTAATAAAGAGTGAATAGAGTATCGTTCCCACGAGGACAATGAATATCAATTACCAAAATTAACTCAACCTAATTCTATTTGGAATAATAATATTTTAGAAATTGCAAATTAACTAAAAACAATTAAAAATTACGATTCGAATTCAAGGGAATTGAGACGTTAGGATATCCGATTTCACTTGGTTATTATTATCAAACACTCATGAGTTACTATCTAGATTTTATTACCGATTATTGAATGCGTGCTTAAACTAGATTAACCAATAATCTCTCTCAAGTATTACCAGAATTATTCCATCGCACACCAATACCCTATCTCTCGATGACTACTGAGTGCGTGAGAACACATTAAGAATAAATAAACACAAAACAAGCAACACAAACCAATTACTATATCTCTATGTAATCTAGTATGTGATAGACATTAATACGAGCACGTGGTGGGCGTTTCCTCTCGGTTCATAACCCAACCACCTATAATGATTCTAAGTGATGATCAGACACAATAGAAAGCAATAAACTCAATAATATCTATTCAACACATCAATAACAAATCTAAATAGAAAATCTCAATTGTATTCAATAATTAATAGACTAAGATTCATCATCAATTCTAACTATGAAAAATTAGTTCATGCTTGAATAAAAGAGTAAAGCAATAATATTCTTAAATCCTAGCATGACTAATTACAACGAAAAAGTAAAGGAGAAGAAATTTTAGAAAAACTTCGTTAATTCCCAATCGATTGTTTTCCGAGGTGATGCGAAATTGATGACGAATACGATGCGGAACGAAGATGTTGCTTCCAAACCCTAGAATTTTCGACCTCTTCTTCTAATTGATTGAGTCTCTATTTATAGCTTTCCCTAATGAAGAATTTGATAAGGAAACGATCACATGAATTCGTGCCAAAAAGCACTAGCTGAGGTAGCGCCTTTTAGTAGCGCCACTTGATGGAAAACGCTAGGCGAAGAAAAGCGCTAGCTAAGGTAGCGCCTCTTGGTAGCGCCACCTGATGGAAAAAACTAGGAGAAGAAAAGCACTAGCTGAGGGTGCTAGCTGAGGTAACGCCTCTTGGTAGCGCCACCTGATGGGTGAATTCTCAACCAAAAGGTGCTACCTAAGAGCGCTACCTGATTTCATGGTCTATTGATCCGAAATCATCCAAAACATCATCAATCATCGAATATCACCTCCACACTAAATAAACACATCAAAACGTCCAATTTTCCTTAAGAATCGAAAAAAAGATAAATAATTGAGTCGCAAATCATGCAAAATATGACATTATCAAGTAACTCAACATGGGACTTGCCTCGACTAGTAGTAGAAGGTGGTGGAGGAGTCTTTATCGTGTCGACATCGACGACGACAAGAGCAGCCTTTTTAACCAAGACTTTATTTTTCCTCTCCCTTAGCCTCCTCAAGGCCTCATTAGTCCGAGCGACCTCGCCATTAGATCCTCTGTGAAATCGTGTTTGGCGTTAGTAACAGGGGTTATGAAGTCAAACGACCTAAAAATTAGCCCGAAGCTCTTCCTCACCCTAACAAATTCCACTAAGCGTTCAACTAGTGGATAGGGTTTTCCTGATGTGTTGATTTTAGAGAAAGTCCATAGTCAACTCGGCCTTAGCTTCTCCTTGACGAAAATCACCTTCCAACTCCTATCTTTGGTGTCGTGCAACAACACCCTATCAGTCCGCCTCACACTAATTTCGCTCTCAACCACCTGGGCTCGATCGATGTTACCACCTACATTAAAAAGAAAAAAAACATCAGAACTAAGAAGCTAGAATGTCGAATGACAACAAATTAAAAGACCACCCACCAACTTTCGACCACGTCGAACGTGACCCCTTCAAAGGCCACTCGACCAGAAAACATCGAGTAAAGAAGTACTTATCCTTCCAATTCCTATCATTTGTAGTGAAGAAGGTAATTAAGTGCTCTCAGTTCTTCCTAAGCGCGAAGGAGTACCAACCCTTGTCGGAGTCGTGCTCCTTTAGAGAGTATGTATACGGAGGTCTTGGAGCTCTAAGTCGATCGACTCAAACTCGTAAAACAGCTCTAGCGCCAACAGCATCCTCCATGCATTCGGCATGAGTTGGCTTAGCGCGATGTTAAAAAAGTCGAGCACCTTCCTAGCCAAAGGTAGGACTAGGAGTCGTAGTCCCAACTTTTGGAACGGATACTCGTAGAAGTAAGTCCAGCCTGGAACCTCCCAGTCTAGTCGCTCTTTCTTCAGAGGTGCCCTAAGCTCTACACCCACTGGGATCCCATAGCAAAACTTGATGTGGGACATATTGTCCTCCTCAAGCTTGCTAGGAGGGTCAGTCAGCAGGAACCCTAAGGGTGGGCTAGGACCGTGTGGTGGATCTCCTAGTGGCTCGACACACATCTCCCTAGATCGCTCGACAATAGCCATCGCGTGTTTTTTAACCACAACTGTCGGTGGCGCTTCACATAATGTCCAAGGTATCCCATCTAAATCAGCTATCGTAACGCCTAGGTCTTCCCTCGACTCTTCCCAGCCAGCGCGAAGTGGCTCTATCTCCTCTGATACCGTACGACCAGATGTACTAGCTCCGCTATCGACCACATTTTTCTAGAGGACAAAATACAATACTCAAGTTAGTATGGGGGATAGGAACTTCATACTAGGACAAAGTTTATAATTGGTTCGACTCTCAAACTACTTGGTCATTCGACCCAGGCTAAAAACAGCAATGAGGTGATCGATATGATAATCTCTACTGTCGCACGACAAAACACTACTAACATGCTTGGGAAGCCTCAAACTAGAACTATATGGTCGCTCGACCGTGCTACTAACCTAAACAGATTCATATATCTGATCACGATCGCACGACATTCAAAGCAAACTAAACTACAAAGCATACCACTTAGTTGCACAACAAGCTAGCATGATAGTCTATTCCCCTATATCAAAAACTCTACGGTGAACTTGGTCGAACGACCATATCGAAGCAAACAAATATTAACGTCTTTATTTCCTAAAAGCAAAGATCAAACGCAAAGTCTCTTCATTTTCTAAAAACAAGAAAATCAAGAACAAACACCCAGAACAGGAAAAGCAAGACTAAAACAGTGTCAAAGAAAAGATATGCTTGGACTAACCTTGAAACTGAAAGAGCGTAAGGGATTCTCACCGTAAAACGCCTAAAAATGACTTGAACACATTGAGAGAGAAAAAAGTGAAAAATCTAGAAAGAGAAGAAAATAAAAAGTGAAGGAAAAAGAGATAAAGGTGGGAAACACATACCTTTCCCCTTACTAATGTGTCGCTTCATTAATGGACACGACTCCCCATAACCGTCAGCAAGTAACACAAGGCGCCCCTTACCTTCCCAATGCAAAGCAATCATTGCCCTGGTAACGGTTGGCAAAGCAACCAAAGGGTCTAGCACCTACCCGACATAGTCATTCGATTATGACCTGTTCCCACATAACGAACATCAGACAGGACGAACACCACTCCTCTTCAACACCACAGTTGCTTGACATTGTCGTACGACCACCAGACAACCTATATCATGTTTAATACAGTCGAACGGCAGGGGCAAACCTCCTGCCATTTACATACGAACTAATAGCAACAGGTTTGGAGGCAAACTATAATGGCCAAAAATAGCCCAAACCCAAAAAAGGCTCAAACCTATACAAAGGCCCAATCCACAAGCTCTTATAAAGCCCAAAATCCAACTTATATTGTTCGACTATATGAGGTATCGTCACTCGAACTTAAACAAGTAAACTGGACAGAACGTCAGTTGTCTAAATGAAGACACCATAGCTCGACGCGCATACTGATGTCGTTCGACTACTGTACCTACTGCTTCAGCATCTCCCATTACTCAATGCCATAGTTCGACTCTACACATGACTCGACACAACACGTGACCTGACTATGTCGCGACATAGCACCTCAGTCTCAGGATGCCTCACATTAAGGCTTAATTTAGGCCAACAAGACATCCTTATCATTCGACCATAAGACAAGATGATAGATCTTTCAGTCATCTTCACCCTCTATATCGAAGACTAAACCCCTTAGCCGAGACTACCAAGTCAAAACCTCATCAGGTTTTTGAACTCCGAAAGACCAGGTCAAAGGAGGGAATCATACCCTTCTTGATCCACTTTGCGAAATCCGGCAACGGGTAGATGACCCCCTTATCTTTACTCAGAGTGAGGGTTCACGAAATTCTCTACTCTAAAGCACTCAATAGCATTTGCTTACTTCACATCACTCCGGCAAACAATCACTTAGGACCTCCATCCATAAATGATTTTCAGCAACCGGCCAACGCCTTCCACAGTCAACTCTGTCATATCCATTCTACCTCCGCCGTCTACCATTCACAATTAGGAAGTTATTTCTTTCTTTGTTCTTCGTGTGTTATATCTTTTTCGACCCTCAAACTAACTTGATCGTCGGAGTTTTTTTGGCCGGCGCAGGTGTCCAAATGCTCCGGTTGACCCGTCGACTCTTATTTTGCAGGTTGTAGTGCCCCGATCCTCATCCCACCTAATTTTGTGGTCTACAATAAGCACCACCACAGCATCAAATTCGTGATCAACACCATTCAAAAGACTTAAGATAAGATCTTTTTTAGGTACTTCCTCACCAGTAGAGGACAAGACATCTCCAATGGTTCTAAGATAAAGAACAAAGTCACTAATTGAAAGTGAGCCTTTCTTGGCTGATTGAAGCTATTGTCTCAACTGGATAACCTTGGCCATGGATCTATTCGAGTATTTTGAATGGTGACTTGCAATTTCAACCAAATTTCCAAGGCTGAAACTTCCAAGGCTAACTTGCATTTAGTCACTTCTCCAACAACTTTAGGACTTAGGATTGAAATTAACTAAAAAAGAAGGATCTTATATGTTTTCTTCCATATTTGAAATTTTTTGTTGAGTTTTAATTCAGTTATTACCTCTCCATCTTCATCAGTAGTCTAAACACTAATGAATTTATCAGGTGGATTGATCAATGTAATCCTCAAGATCTAGAGCATATAAGCATGTGTGATTTGTGTTTTTCAGTATATAAAATTGCTGGAATCAAGTTTGAGTGGTAGGTTGAAGTTTAAGGTTTTTGCAATTGAAGAGAAATCCATTTTAATGGAGGAAGATGATGAATCTGCATCTTGATCAAGAAAGGAGCTATTAACATAAATTGATGCGAGTCAATTGGCTCTTATACCAAGTGAAATTAGCTGCTGGAAGCTGTAGCTGAGAGTTGTCAAGTGTTTATTTCACATACACACAAGTGTTTGACAAAAGTTCAAAGAGAGATCAAGATATGCGGAGAAGCCATGGCTAGTCAAGGTAAGATCTCTTTGTTTTTATTGATATTTTTCTTATCTGTACCGAAATGATTCTTTTACAATATATACAAAGAAATACATGTTGATCAAGCAAGTTGATCAAACAACTTGTAACTAACTTAACAGAATTGGAATTCTGAAAATCCAACAGAAAGCCTAACTGAATTTGCTGATGTGACAAATTCAGTTACAAGGGACTAATCAGTTGTACTTCAACAGCTTTCTCTCAAGTTAAGTTTCATCAGCTTCTTCTTCAACTATAGCACTATTAGCTAATATCTTCACAATAATAGTGTAATTAAAAAAATATCTAATTAATTAATTTGCAGCTGTACGAAATATTCCTTTGGAATTAAATTTAATTTTTTACAAGTATAGTTTCATTATTAAATTTGTTTTATATATACCTAGATCTAATTAAGAGCAGACATGTGATTGATGATCTATATGCCTTAGACATTAGTCAAACGATTACATATAGGTGAATTTTTGGATTCCGATTATTAATTTACAGAAAATCTTTATATTTAATGATCGTCAATTAATATTAAATCTTCATTATCTGCCCAACTTAATTAATTTAATTAATTGTTTTTCGTGCTAACCTTGATTAAATTCTTCATTGTTCACATTTGATGTATTAAAGAGGAATTCAGAGAGTTTAGGGTCACAATGGTATTAATTAATTATTTTATGTAGAAAAATGCTGTAATTATATATGTTATGTTTGACTTGCAAGAAAATTAGTGTTAATAATATATAAATATTATTCCCTACATATAAATCCGTTTATAAATAAGTGTTAATAAGAAGAAGACATGACACTTCAATTTTATTATCGTGGATATGATAGGCTATCTTTGAACCACCTCAGCTCCCGTGAAATTATAAAATTCATTGAAGATAGTAAACACACTATTCGAAAAGTTGCTTATAACATAAACAACATGAATGGAGATATATTACTTTCAGGTTTTGCTTCCTAAAAACTTTGGCATTAAGAATTTGGGTCGTTCTTTAGAGAATTTACTTGTTCTTATAGAGGAATATCCTTCTTCTATTGCAAATAATAATTTCAGGCACTCTTTTTGTTCTTAATATGTTCTCTTCTTTTCAAAAAAAAGAAACTTACGAGACTGTATAAATAATTATCAGAACTATCTTATCAATCAACAACGAGAGATTAGATCGATGGCTCTCGATGGATCCAATATGTGGGTATTCCCAAACAACAAATCTTTAGATTCCTTTCATGAATTTCATATATATATATATATAGAAGGAAAAAAAAATGAAGCAGAAGAAGCTTGTGATTAATTTTTTTTTTTTTTTTTATACGAATGAATTTAGGGGATTTGTATTTAGACAAAAGTAAGATAAGATGCCACTATATCAAGCAACCACGACGTGAGACCAAATTCCTATCACATCGATCCCTTGGGATTCTACAGATAGAGACCTCTTCAATCTCTGGAAAGAGACTCATTCCATTACATATACATATATTATATAATATAGTATACAAAAGATGAGAGAAGATGTGTGATGGTGAGTGAAATAATATAAGTTGCTCTCACGAATTGCTTGTAATTAAACAATTGAAAAGAGGGGTTTCTGTTTTCTCCTTCCAACTCAGGTTGATTTCCACACGCCAAGGAAACCCACTTATATGTAACTTTGACAACATAATATCAATAGCTGGCAGGACCATTGACCATTCAACAAAACCGATTTTTACTTGCATCTACTTCACAACATATATATATATATATATATATATATATATATAGACACACACATTGCATAAATTATTCTAAAATATAGAAGATTTATTAAAGGCAATCGTTTCTCAAGAATCGCTTTTGGATTTTCTTTTATTGGCAGGACATCATCTACCAATGTTCTCAAAATAGACCAATTCCTATAATTTGGAAAATAAGATACAGAAAAAAAGAAAAAAAAACTGAATGTATAGTTCTCTCTAACACATAATAATGCAATTGATTTTTTGAGCTATATCCATTACAAGAGAGAATCAATTATTGTAGACAAAAATAAATAAATAACAAAAGTGGAAGGGATATAGTAAGGTAATTAATTAATGTAACAAATATTAATGGAGAATGGTTTCTGTTGCTAATTATACAAAAAGCTTTCGAAATATGACCAAATAATTCTTAGAAGCTTCACTTACGTCCATGATCAGAATTAAATTATCACCATACCTTTTGTCTCCTCCACCTCAAACTTCAAATAAATATAAATTCATCACATCTATTTATATATATATATATATATATATATATATATATATATATGTGTGTGTGTGTGTGTGTGTCCTTTCATGGCACAGACTAGCATGTGCAAACACTGACTTTGGCTCATCAACCAGATCCCACACGTGTAGTTACTTCACATATTTATGTAAATAATAATTAATGACTGCAATATATGTCATCCATGCCAAAATGTTTAATTGTTAATTTTCTATGATTTATGTGGTTAATTTCTAGGGATTGCTATTCTTTTCTTGAAGGAAAAAAGAAGAAGGAAATTATTAAACAAGAAATTCTTATAAAAAGTCATGAAGAAGAATATAGAAACTAACATGTTATATAATCAACAATTGCAAATTAAATGCACATATAATTAAGTGACTATTAAAAAGTCCAAAAAATAATCCAATAATGATATCTTCTTCCTCATTTTATTGCTCCTGTGTTTTTTTTTTTTTTTAATAATGGTTGTGGAGAAAAATAAATAGGATGATGATCATGTTCTTTATGGCTAGAAAATTTTTAATAAAAATTAACCAAAGTAGGAAACATTATCACTTGAAATGTTGCTATAATCATGAGCGGCACTGGTTGGTTGAACGTACATGGAAGAAGAGCAGGAAGTAGTACTAGAAGGAAGAGTACTAGGAGCAGGAGGAGGAGGTGGTGGAGGTGGCGGCGGCGGCGGCTGAGAAGCATGAACCACAGCTGATGATGGCGGTGCAGCAACCGAAACAGCCCCCGAAGAGAGCAAATTAGCTAAATGGTGAGATGATGATGATGAGGATGGGATATTTATATTAGCTGCTTCTCTATACTTGTATTTCAGTATCTCAGTTCTTACTGCATTGACTTCTGCTTGTAAAGATTGAACTTGTTGTTGCAAAGCTGAAATTGCTCCCATGCACCCGTAAACCGGGTCTCTCAGCCTCACATTAGCCTCATACACAAGACTATTCGCTGCATCCGCCCTCTGACTCTCTGGTACTTCCTGAAATAACCCGTAAAATCAAATCAATCAATTAATTAATCATCATCATCATCAGAATATCCAGATTGTTAAAAGTGCAGACGTTCGCGCCTGAGAATGAGGTAGACATTTAGTGATGAAATAGTAGTGTTAGGGTTTTAGTTACCATTAGCATCTTGGAGACATTGCTGGCACCGAAGACTTTGTGAACAGAAGCAAACTTGTGGGGTTCATGTGGTGAGAAATAAGGAGAGAAAGGGCATTCCTGGGCACATCGACGTCTCAGGAGCTTGCAGGCAGCGCATGGTGTGATAGTGTTTAGGGTTCCGGGAGGACCCAACATGTGTCTTCTTCCCATGTGAGAAGAGGCCACATCTGCTTCTCTCTTGATTTTCTTGCCTATCTCATCAAACCTCTCCCTAGACATCAACAAAACAAAAATATATGGGGAAAAAATTAATGTAATGGAAAAAATTTTAACTACTAAAAGATTGTTATAGAAAGTAATAAATAATTAATTAGGGTTCCTGATATATGTATAGAAATTAACTGTGCCTCTATCAAAAATGGAATAAAAAGATTACACTAGAGATATAAGAGAGAGAGATTTGCAGTGATTGTACCTTTCTCTGGACATTCAGGCATGCTCTCAGCAAGAAAAAAGATGGAGTTTCTGAGAGAGAAACACAGAGATTAGAGAGAGAGAGAGAGAGAGAGAGAGAGGAGGAAAAGAAAGGAAAATGAGGGAAGGGAAAGGAGTACTTAAAAGCCAAGATATACAAAGAAAGTGATGGTCCAGCACTGCACTGATATTAATTATAATGAGAAATGAGGAAAAAGAGGGGGGAGAGAGAGAGAGATTATATATGAGAGAGTATATATATATATATATATATATATATATATATATATATATATAGAATGTTAAACTTATATAATTAGATATATTATATATATAATTGAAACCACTCCTTTTTTTGATAGTGTACGAGGATTTCAGGAAATCATCCACTTTGCTGAGAGAAAGTTAAAAAAAAAAATAGCAGTCTGAGAAGTGAGGACTGCATGCATCAATGGAGAATGAAAACACGAGAGAGAAAGAGAGATGGACTTTTAAAGGAGTTTTGTTCTTTAAATGCCAGCTCTGAGTCCACTGGTTGCCCACGTGTGTTGTCTTTAAATGTGTTGACTTTTGAAATCAACAACCATTTTAATTAATTTGCATATATTTTTGCTTTCCTTGTATACAGTGTATATATATATATATAGAGAGAGAGAGAGAGAGAGAGAGAGAGAGAGAGAGAGAGAGAGAGAGAGAGAGAGAGAGAGAGAGAGAGAGAGATTGCTAGCTTTTTATAGCTTTTAATGGAGGGATCGAGGGGTTTTTGATTTTCATGGTTGCATGTGGCCTTTGCTTCTTTCTCTGGAGTCCTAGCTATTTTTTTATTTTTAGAAGAATAATAATAATTAAGTTTGTCAGAATCTATATGAATTGCACCATCCTAATATCTACTTTCATAACGGGAGATGTCTACTTTCAAAAAAAAAAAAAAACTATCTACACAAACTGGTAAATTTACACATTGTAGGATTTGAGCTCTCATGTCGAAAGAAAATACACTAACTACTTAAACTATACGAGTGTAAACGAGTTCTAAGTTTTTAATTATAAAAACTTTGGACATGTTTCTGTCAACTAAGGATATCTATATGTTGATCATTAACCTTAAACAAGCTAGTTTAAGGTCATTTAATTACAAATTAGTGTGAGAGAGTTAATTATATGTAATAGTATCATGATTAGGCAAAGGCATGTTAGTTTCTTGTCAAAATCAAACAAGAATTCATATATATATATATATATATATGGGATCCAGTTCTGAAAATGAAATTGAATTGTTTATAATAATATCAACTCTCACACACCGCCGTGTAGTATCAGCAATCTATCTGCTACTTTGAAGATTGCTATGACCCAAATGAAGACCAAGTGACAACGAATGAATCCCACTCCTTATTTAAAGGATTTTGTCCAAGGTATTTATTCAAATATGGGTGGGTTTGATTGTTAAAAAAAAGGGTGAATTGCACTCAAGTACCCTGACTTATATCATAATTGTATGTTTAATGCCAATTTTGTTATAATTGCACTTGAATACTCTACTTTCGGTTGACCACCATTAAAGTGACGGTTGACTAAACGGTTCAGAGGCAAATTGGTATTTTAAGTTTAAATTCATTTTTAAAAAAAATTAAAAAATCATCCAACCAATAAGAACATGCCACGTCATATTTTAATTACTTTTAAAAAAGTAATCCTATTTTTAAATAAACTATTTTTAAAAAAAAATTCTGATGAGTTAGAACACGAACCCAGGTTGCTGGGTTAGTGCTCGAACCCAGAAATACCTGGGTTCGTGTTCGAATCCATTTATGGGTTCGTGCTCGAACCCAGGTGCTGGTTTCGTGTTCGAACCCAGAAACACTAACTCAATTTGTTTTTTTTTTTTTTTTTTTTGAACTGTGAAGGAATCCAGATCTGAAAATTTCTTCCATTTTCAGATCTTTGATTTTTTTAATTTTTTTCAAAAAAAATGTTAATTATTATTTTATTATTATCTTTTTTTTAGTAATTATTTTTTAAATTTTATGATGTTAGAACACATATACAGGGGCAATCTCGTCATTTGACCATAATCCGTTTGGTCAACCATCACTTTAACGGTGATCAACCGAAAGTAGGGTATTCGAGTACAATTATGATAAAACTGGTATTAAACGTGTAATTATGATATAAGTCAGGGTATTTGAGTGCAATTCACCCTTAAAAAATATATAAAAAAATCCATCTGCAATGCGCATCGATCGACTTTATTAAAGTCAGTTCATCGGCTATTTATGGTAAGTTACAACTGCATTTCATAAACCGTGTCTCAACTTTAAAAACTTACTACAGGTTCGAGGAGAAAAATTCATTTATAAAACTAGTATGATCTTAAATTAATATATAAATCAATGCATATATGGATTGCCACTTTCAAAGTAGTCACTAATCTTTAGAACTACACAAACATTTTTTTTTTTTTTTATTCATTGATGTTCATAGAAAAAGATTGGACACCTTCAAGAAAAGTCATTTTTATATATTTTTTTTCCTAGTTAGTAATTAACTTACTTTTTGTGAGCTATTTGTAGTCACATGTTGTGATATGGTTAAGACATGAATCTTACCAACAATTTTGTTCATAAATGGAAAGCATTACCATTGAAGAATCTTGCAAAAAAGTAAATAAATAAATAATCTTGTTTCATGTCAACAACTCGAAAATGCAAATATGATGTCTAGCTTTTGATCAACACCTTAATTATCTTACATATCTTTCTTTATTTGTATATAAAAATAATTAGAGGAAATAGCTGTAAATATCCAAAAAATAATTTGCTTTTCTTTTTTCTTTTACTTCTAAAATTTTTTTTATTGTTTTCAATTTCAACCCTTAAAATGATAAAAACATCCCCTCCATTTTATTTTAAATTTTGGAGATCTACGATGAGATTTGTATGACCTCCAATCCGCTATTGTCTGCGAACAGACCTCCATCTGCAATTTGTTGCAGATCTCTATTGATTGCAGACCTTCAGCAATGGAGGTTTGTTGTAGACCTCCACAATTTATTTTTTAAAATTAAAAATTTATTAAGGATATTTTTATTCAAAAATTGATAAAAGTAATCAAATTTTTAGAAATTGATAACTTTGATATTTTATAAAGAAAAAAAATTAACTGTTTGTACATTGACCCCACAAAATTAAATACAATTAATTATAGACTTATAGTTATTGATGACATAATAAAACTAATGACAGAGGAACCCCAATCTTTCGAGTTGTGTGCATACACACATGCACACTTGATATATCTAATCACACCATTCAAGTACTCGATCCGCAGGCTTCCCATCAACAACCTGCATCTGCATCTATCATTAAAAAAATTAAATTAAGTACAAGTCATATTAAATTTACAAAAGTTTAGCAGAACTACAAACATATTCTTTGAATTCCTTAGAAGTTTTTAAGAACCTAAAATCAAAATGAAAAAAAAAAAAAAAAAAAAACTGTTGAAGAAATAGTAAACTTAACCAAACTTCAAAGGAAGGTCCCCTGAAAGTTAATTTTGCAAATATTAAATTATATAAATGTGGTTGGTGAAAGAGAGTTTAAAGACAAGAATTTGAGCTCGCAAGCTATTTTTTCAAAAATATCGTGACACGTATTACGTCAAGATTTAGGACAAATTATACCTAACCTATTTAGGGTTTATTATTTTATAGATGAAAATAATTTTATGAAAAATTAATAGCGAACCCCTCTGCCGTTACTGTTGACTATCAAGTGCTAACAGTTGACCCTGACTAAAAGGGTAAAATGGTCATTGTGTCATTTAAATTGGAACAAATTACAGCTAACCTACTTAGGGTTTGTCATTTTACAAGCGGAATCAACTTATTAAAAAACTAACAGTTAATTCTCCTGCCGTTAGTAAACCTTTATAAAATGTTAGTCAACATTAGTCAAAGTCAGCTATTCTAATAACATTTTAGTCATTTTAATTTATTTTTAAAATAAAATTTTTTTTAAGATCTCCATTTAGATGGACGGTAGATATTTATTTTAAAAAAATAAATAAATAAAATACTTAATATTTCCACTATCCATCCATCCATCTCAAATGGACGGTGGAGATTTAAAAAATAAAAAAATCTGCCAACCTTCATGGATTGGAGATCAGCGAATCAGGATAAGTGAAGAGCCTCCACTAGATCAACCTGGTGTGACGAACGGAAGGAGAAGAACCTCCTTTTCGTAGCAACAGGAGGCTCTTCGCCTCCTTTGGTGCGATGACCTTTGTCGCACAACAAAAGGAAGGCTAGCCTACCCTTCATGGTCTCCCATAGAGAACTTCCGTAGATCTCTAATTAATCTTTAAGTGTTTTTTAATTGTTTTTTAAATTTATACTTAATTTAAATTTTTTTAATTTTGAATAAATCTCTATCATCCAAGAGATATAGATTTGTTTTTATTTATTTTTTTTCAGTTTTTTTTTAAATTTTTTAATTAGGCGTATTTTGGTCCTTTTACACTTGTAAAACAGTCAACGGTCATCTTTAATTATCAACGCTAATGGCAGGGAAGTTAACTGTTAATTTTTCAATAAGTTAATTCCGCCTATAAAAAGTTAAACTTCAGGTAGGTTGACTGTAATTTGTTATTTTTATTTCAGTTTTTTAAAATTTTAATTTTTTTAATTTGGGGTATTTTAGTCTTTTTTTTGTACTTTTAAAACGGTCAACGGTCATCTTTAATATCAATGTTAACAACAGTGGAGTTTGCAGTCAATTTTTCATAAAGTTGTTTCCGTCTGTAAAAGGACAAACCTCAGGTAAGTTAAATGTAATTTGTTCTAAAATTTATGTTCTTTTAACTATATTATATTCTTTGTTAACAAGTAGCAACTAATCATATGCATTAAATATATAAGTAAATGTATGCACTCATGGCCGAGTAATTGTGGCCTCGTCGGTATTTGTGGTGAGAGTTCGAATCTGATCAACTCGTAATCATGTGTTATAACTTATAAGAATAGTTATTCGGGTGTGATTTTTGAAGTGTTATATCAAAGTGGGTAGTGAAAAGGAGGGGTCAAAACAATTACAAGAAAAAGATTTTTGGAGTAGTAATGGTACAGTACATTTTGGATAGAGAGATGATTCAATTATTATAAGGAAAAAAAAAATTGCTTAGATTGGAAGGAAATGGCACCATCCATTCTTGTTTGACCCGTATCTTCAGCCTAACAAATCGCCCTGTTGTTCTCTCATCTCCAACCTAACTCTCTTTCTCTAGTCTCTCTCTTAAAAAACCCAGAAATCAAATTCCTCCATTTGTATGTGCATGCAGTCAACAAGGGATTGACCTGAATCTCCAAACCCTAAAGAAACCCTAGAAAACAAAGAAGAAAAAACACCTCTTATCATCATATATATACACCATTAATATTATTATTATTGTCAATGGTCTTCAAAAAATTCTAACACATTTTCAAACCTTCTATACCAAACAAACATTCGTCCAAATGATCAAATCTCTCTATTATTATATATTAGGTCAAAACTATATATATACACATAAGAACCCATATCAGAAAAAACCTGTACATGTACATGAAGTTGAGGCCTAACCAACTGTAACTATCATCTAATTCATGGGGTTATATTTATATATATGTGTCATGTTCTCTGTTTCTTGGAGTTGAGGTTGGTGTGTGATGGTGAGCTCTGACCTGGTAAGTCAAAAATTGGCCAGTAACTGTGCAATTATAAGCTGGCAATCAAGTGCCTTTAATTTTGTTTAATTATTTTGGATTTTGATGATGTGTGTGGTGAGGTCAACATAAATTTTTGTGTTGAGTTTAGTAATTAAAGAAAAATCTATAAACCATTGAAGAAAAAAAAGCATATATGAACTTTTTTTTTTTTCCCAATGTTAAACAGTATATCTATAGATTGACCAAGAATTCTGTAAATTGGTCGTGTATCTTTTCAAGAGATACGTGAAAAATATATTTAGCTGAAGATGCCTGAAGCCACAACAGGCCTATAAATTGGTCTAAGCCACACAATTATAGAGACATTGAAAGCCCAATATGCTAAAAGACTTGGGTTTTTTATTTTTTTTTTCCTTTTCTATAATTCTTTTTCAGACAAACATGTTTGCTAGACTTGTAAACCAAATCTGAGCCCATTAGAATGAATCCTTGGGCTCGGCTACTTGTGATTTTTTTTTAACTCTTTTATTGTCGTACAATATTTTATATATATATATATATATATATATATATTACTATATATTACGAGTTAATAATAGAGTTAGAAGTCTACCAAAATCTGTTTAAATTAAACATGGTGTGGTCGATATTAGTTCCTACAAACGAGGAGAAAACATCTTGCTTATAATTACATTTTCATGAATAAAGCGAGTCTGGAACCCCTACTAAAATGAAGAGAGAAGTTGACAATCAATTCAACCAAAATTCTAATAATATTGACACTCATGGGATTAGGTAAATTTATAAAGTTGAGTATGGCCATCTTGATATAAATATAATATTGTGTGAAAAAAAGATGATCAAAAAAGTAGGTGATTCACCGTAGCTTAATGTGTGGTTTGTAATAAAGGACACTTGTTCAACTTTGATAATATTTTAAATTCGAATCGTATCACAGAAAGTGGTATATAAAAAAATTGATCTCCCTCTAACTTTTTGATCTTATTTTATTTTATGAAAAACAACAATAAATAAATCAAACAAGAGGGTGTGTAAATTAATGCTTGCACATGGTATCGTAAATGCCAATTCATGAAGACTCCCTTGTCGCTACGTCGATTCATCACTACATCTACATGCCCAAATATGCACCATATATTATTATTGGTCTTGTTCTTATCACCAAAATTAAATTCTCCATTTCACCTAATTTTAGTTTTTTTCTGATTAAATATATGAAATTTTTTACATAGCAAGATTAAAATAAACGAGATAGGGTCTCAAAATTTTACATTGATTGATTAATAACAAGCGAATCATTATATATATATACACACACGCTATTTTCACATCCAAATTAAAAAATTTATATTTTTAAGATTGTTTGTGTCGTGTGGTTAGGGAAAGTAATTTCAATACATATCCAAAACCACGAAAAATGTATTTTTTTTTTATTTACCTAAATGTAGATGGATCATTTAATTGATTGAAACATCAATGCTTAGAGCATCTCCAATGCTATTATGCATTTGGAGAAAATTAAATGACACATAGGATCTATATTGAAAAAGTTAAGAAAACATTCTCCAATGCAATTATATAATTTTAATATTGATATAATGTGCCAAAAAAAAAAGTTAGAGAATATCAAGTAGAGTTTCTAATTGTAGATATCCTCCCTTGATATGCTAACTAGAATTTCTAACTTTTTCCACCAATAAAATTTTAGTATTTTGTCAATGCATTTAATTATCATATTGAATGGAGAGAGAATATAACAAATGACTTGTGGTGATTGGTTTAAAATTACTATTTAGATATTCATATTGGAGAAGTGAATATGCATTTCTATAATTTTTTTGATAAGGTAGATCTATATTATTTAGAATTGCTAATGTGACACTATTTAAATACTTAAAAATACATATTTACATTGAAGATGTTCTTACACGTTAAAAAAAATGAGTAGATAGTAGGTTTTGTTCAAATGCGTACAATAAAATTTGGGTTTGAACAATTTTTAAGAACTACATTTAATATCCAACACAACACAATAAACAGAAACAAAATTATAAAAGAAAAAAAAGTAAAAATAGAAAGATTAATAACATAGTTCATTTTATATGTAATTTTCTAGTGATTACCTTGATGACCAGACGATCCATGACCAACAATGGACAGCAATGCATTCTTCATCTTCACCATCGAATAACTTCCTCGAGATGACCCATTAAAACTTCTAGCTTTAACACCAAAACACATTGGTGAAGAAGAAGAAGAATATTTATTTTGATCATGTTGATGATGATGAGGATCATCATCATCATCATGATAATGCACATTATTATTATTATTATTATGCAATCTTGAAGTAGTACAAGATGAAAACGAATAACATGATGATGATGACCATGACAATGTCGATGAGGATGACGAGGACGTCGACGAAGAAGACAATGATGATGATGTGGAAGAAGACCATGAAGATGATGATGGTGAGACATGGTTCTTCTTCCTCTTCTTCTTGACAACCAGTCTAGGGAAAACATTGATGGTGGTCAAAAACTTTGACCGATTCATGTTCTTGGCAAAACTACTATTATTTTTCGATTTCGAACCAGACCCAGATAGATACGAGGGAGGAGGAGTGAGAGGAGGGAGTGTGGTGTCGTTGGAAGTGTGTTTAGGGGTTCCTGGTCGAGACTCCCACGTGAAAGGGACCGAACCAGAAGCTCCACGATAGTAGACTCTTGAAGATGAGTTAGCCATGGATGTTTCTTTGGACATGAGCCTCGAGAAGAACTTGTCGTTTTGTTTCATTTGTAGGGAGTCCTGCTGTTGCTGCTGATGATGATGATGATGATGAGAGAGCTGATCATGGTGGTCAACACGGCTACGGCTGCCATGGCTGCTGCCAGAGCTCACCAGCATATTTTTCGAATATTGGTGAGATAGAAGATTTCAAGATCCGAAGATGAAGTTGTTGGTTTGGTTGAAGAAGAAGAAGAATATGTGGAGTAGTTTGTGTCTATTTGTAGTACTGATACGGATTAATTTAATTTAAGGTTACACATTTATTTATGCAGAAGCCATATTAATAAGTTGTCCCTACGATCATCCAATCAAAATACCTTATATAAATATGAAAAATAAAATATTTAAAAGTTATTATATGATTTTAATTGTGAGATCAGAATAAGACAGTCATTAAAAAAAATTAAATGAAGTAGCCAGGGTTTGCCAAATTAATTATCACATTTTCTTTTCAAGGTTTTGTCTAATTATAGACAGAATATTTTCCTAAATTTTCGCCAAAATATTCTCTTCTATTTGAAATGTGTTGATAGAAAAACATGAAATTTCATATTCATCTTCATTTAAATCAAAATGGGTTAATATTTGTTGACCTTTTCTTTATTATAGTTTTGAGATTTATTCTAACAAATTTCAAGGATTTCCATACGATGTTTGATGAATTTTCAAAGGTTTATTACAATTAATTCGATTTATTCTAACAAAAAAATACTTGAGAAGTTGATGATATTATTAAAATTATGTAATTTAACTTAATTGTACAGGCAGATATGAGAAGGAGGCTAGAACATTAATGAGGTAGATCGAGCAATAATAACTGATAAGGACACAATTCACAAATTGAAGGAAAACAGTTGAGAGAGTGACGAAATTCAGTTGTGGGAGTGAGCTGCTTAAATATGCCATAATAAATATTGTTGAGTTGTCATGGTCCATATCGTATGTGTCTCGAAATTTATAAAATTATATTATATTAAAATATATAAAAACGAGCACTTTTGCGATAAATTTCATATATCACGGAACTCGTGCTGAAACTCCACAAACTTTACAACATATAGTGTTTAATACGTACGTATATGTATATGTGTATTGAATTCGCTCACAAAAGCGTAACAAAACCCTAAAAATGATCTTGTTAATAGGACCACCCATCGTTGTTCAGGGTGCATCAGTAGTACTGGACCACCATTTTTTCAATAATAAATTTGAATTATTTTTGTTTAATTTTGTAGTAGTATTAATCACTACGCTACAAATTCAGGCTCATTTAATTCAAGTAAATGAATTGAATGAAAATTTAAAAGGAATCTTATTTAAAAATGGGTGAATTGCACTCAAGTATCCTGACATTTATCATAATTGTACGTTTAATACTAGTTTTACCATAATTACACTCTAATACCCTGTAATCCGTTGACCACCGTTAAAGTAACGTTTGACCAAACGGATTTAGGGGCAAATTAGTCTTTTACATTTAAATTCATTTTTAAAAAATTTAAAAAATCATCCAACCAATAAGAACATGCCACGTCATATTAAAAATATTTTTAAAAAAAATTAAAAAAAAAAAGGTGGAAGATATCTGAGATCTCTTCCACCACATGAATAAAAAAAAAATTAAAAAAAATTCTGATCGCGAACCCAGTTTATCTGGGTTCGAAGATCATCTAACTTTTCAATTTTTTTTTTTTTCCTTTGAGGGGCAGTCTCGTCATTTTGCGTGAATTCGTTTAGTCAACCGTTACTTTAATGGTGGTCAACGGATTACAGGATATTAGAGTGTAATTATGATAAAATTAACATTAAACGTGCAATTATAATAAACGTCAGGGTATTTGAGTGCAATTCACCCTTTAAAAATAGGTTCATTTCATATTATTCTTGAGGAATTAATTCATACAGCCCACGTTAATTTAATAATTGATAATAATTCTATATAATTCTTTACCACCGTTTAATGTGGTTTGGTGGCAAATGTATTCATTCAGCCTGGTTTATGAATCTATTAGGATGCAACTTATTGAGATTAAGAATTACTAGCACATGCGGTTGAGATAACTAATTTAACGATACATGAAATATATCTCCTCATATTTGTCTTTCTAAAAGAAATAATTAAGGTGAAATTCAAGAGAGAAGGTGTATATTCAATGGTGTGGAAAATCTTCACCAAATTTTGACTACCATCTAATTTCAACAGCAAGGTCTCTCCAAATTAAATTAGAATATGTGCCTTATAATAAAGAAAATTTAATGGGGGCAGCTACATTTATTAATTCTTTGTACTATAAAGTACCATGCATGTAGTCATGAATATCATTTTCTAATATGATAAGATGGTAAGAATACTCATTCAGTCTAGTATTATCTCTACTATGTAAAAAAATAAATAAATAAATACCATGCATGCATGAAAATCCTTAATTAAGTTAAATTAAATTAAACTAAATGATTCAATTTTTAGTGATATTAGTACCCTGTCTCGATGCCTATTTAAAGGAAAGCTATTTGACCAAAAATCACGTGTTAGACTCCTTGAAATCACGTGCTTCCCATCCATTAATATATTGTATCTTATATTTAATCATTGTTATAAATGGAAGAGCAAATAAAATAAAGCGCGAATTGTAATGAAGTATCTGATATTTATATTATAATAAAATTGTGAGTTTAATCATAATTATACGTTAGTATTCTTAATTAACTGTTTGACTGTTAAAACTAATGGTTAACTAATAGATAAAAAGATAACCAATTTTTTTTTTGTTCTTGGTGGGGGAGATTCAGATTTGATCTCCACCACCAAGAACACAAAAAAAAAAAAAAAAAAATTTATTTTTATTTTTTTCTTAATTGTTTGATTTTTAAAAAAAAAATTTAAATTTTTTTGTAAATGGTCCACCGTCCATCGATATTGATAGACGGTGGAATTCATTTTAAAAACATCAATTTTATTTATTTTTATTTAATTTAATTTTTTAATTAGATGTAGTTATGTCATTTTATATATAAGTCATTGTCAAACCGTTAGTTTTAACTGAATCAATTGACGGTAGGGTACTAACATGTAATTAAGACTATAATTATAATTTCATTGTAATATGACCAAACATCAAAATACTTCGTTACAATTCGCCCTAAAATAAAAGCTAAACAGTTAAGCCGAAGAACAAAGAGTAGAAAACATAAAAAGAAAGATGAAGAGAATTATAGGAACAAACGAAGAGTTTTTCTTCAAAGTTTTCTGCTTTTGATTTATTCGTATACATCATTTCATTACAAATAGGGGCAGAGGACCACCTGGGCATGGGTGGGCTGCAGCCTAGCCAAAAGTTTTTTGAAAAAGAAAAATATTGCTTATATTATTTTTAGAAATTGTTTTAATAAAACTATATTTATCCAAATAAATAAGTCCAGTTTAATGAGTTAAATATTTTAATAACAGGATATTCTTTTAAACTAGTTCAAGAGCCAACTAAGCTCAAATATAAATAAAATCAATTAAAACAAGGATTAGAATCCTCTCCTAATCTAAGATTTTTCTAAGCTTTTACACAAAATTTCAACAATTAAATTGGTTATGTGCCACGTGTCATCAGATGTGTAAAAAAAAAAAAAATTTAAAAAAAGAATAGAATATAAAATCCTAACCATTAAATCCACATGTCTTTAGATCTGTAAAAGTTTAGGAAAAGTTTAGATTAGGAGAGGATTTTCCATCCTTAAAACAAACAATCTCTTATCTCTCGATTATACTAATTTTTGTCTCTTTCAACATCTCATTTTTAAATATATACATCTCATTTTTAAATATACAGACACACCAAGTAGCAACTCTTTTCTTTCTTTCTATTTTTTTATTTTTTATTTTCACATTTCTAAATTTTAATCCATAACTTTTCACTCGTCTCATCTCTTGTAATTTTAAATATTACTTATCTTTCTATTTAAAACTTCAAAAGCAAATTATAACTTTTAATTTTAATTTTATTTGTTTAATTATCTATAATGTTTAGTTTTAGATTTTGTATTTTGTGATTAAAACTTAAATTTCTATTTTATATGTATTGAAAAATCTTATTGTATAGTCCCCTAGTGGTTTGCTGTACTATCTAGAAGTTTAGCCTTTTTTGTTATATTGATTAAAATATTAGATGCATTGTAAACTATAATATGTTTAGAATCATGTATTTTTAGTTGAAATTAAAATAATTAATTTCTTTAAGACTTACACTTATATCTACTATATAACCCAATATAATAATAAGTTATGTTTAAGTTACATTTTAGACATAAAAATATCATTACATTATATAAAACAAGTATATAATGTTACGAAATTTTGTGAACACATTATTGTTTTGGTTTGTGCACAACTTCTTATAGTTTGCGGTAGAAGAAAATTGTAGTTTTTATTTTATATTGAATTTATAAATTGTGAAATGATCATATGGTCATTTTTTTTTTAATTTCAATGGTGATTTATATGTTTTGTTTTTTATTATTAATTTTTATTTTTTTATTTGATTTCAAATCAAATTTTTAAAATAAGATTTAAAACTTATTCTTTTTTTTTAATTTTTTATTTATATCATATATTAAGACTTTTAAATAGTATAAAATAATAAGACTCTTAAATAGAAAAATAAAATTTAGATTAGCTCACAACAAGAAAAAGTTTAAAGCTACCCCTTTTTTTTTTTTTAGAGAAATTACGCCTAACCTACCTGAAGTTTAGCTTTCTACAGTTAGAAACAACTTTATCAAAAATTAACAGTGAACCTCCCCCCAGTTATCTTTGACCGTTAAAAAATAACGGTTAACCAAATCAAACAATGCAAAGACGAAAATACCCCTAGAAAAAGACAGGATCAGGGGTATTTTCATCTTTTCGGACTTTTTAAATTTTATTTTATTAAATAAAAATTAAAAAATTAAGAAAAAATCTCATCCCTCCATTTTTAAAATAACGGACAGTTAAATTTATTTAAAAAAAATTAAAATTATAATAATAAAAAAACTAATTACAAATAAAGAATTAATTATAGTTATGTAAATCCATTTTTCATATTGAATCTCAATCGTCCATCAAGATTAGTGGACGGTGGAGATCCAATCTGAAAAATAGATCTTCACCAAAAAAAAAAAAAAAATTTGGGAATCAAAGAACCCATAGAGGGTTCTTCGCGTATGGGTTCTTCGCCGCAGAACCCAGACCCAATCTGGGTTCTTCGCGAGGGTTCTACGTATTAGAAAAAAAAAAATTTGAAGAACCCATTTTCTAGGTTCTTCGCTCGAACTCAGAAGGGTTCGAATTGTTCGAACCCAGATTTACGTATTAGAAAAAAAAAATTCGAAGAACCCTTCTGGGTTCTTTGATCGAACCCAAAAGGGTTCGATTCGTTCGAACCCTTGGGTTCTTCTACTTCCCCAAAAAATTATTATTATTTTTTTTTTTAGAGATCCATTTTTCAGATTGGATCTCCACTGTCCACTAATCTTGATGGACGATTGAGATTCAATCTGAAAAATGGATTTACATAACTATAATCAATTTTTTATTTGTAATTAATTTTTTTATTATTATTATTTTAATTTTTTTAAATAAATTTTAACCGTTCGTTATTTTAAAGATGGAGGGATGAGATTTTTTCTTAATTTTTTTAATTTTTATTTAATAAAATAAAATTTAAAAAGTCTAAAAAGACGAAAATACCCCTCACACTGTCTTTTTCTAGGGGTATTTTTGTCTTTTCACTGTTTGATTTGGTCAACCGTTATTTTTTAACGGTCAAAGATAACTGGGGGGAGGTTCACTGTTAATTTTTGATAAAGTTATTTCTACCTGTAGAAAGCTAAACCTCAGGTAAGTTAGGCATAATTTCTCCTTTTTTTTTTTTTTTTTTTGAAAAGAGTTTGAAGCTACCCCTTAGTTACAAAGGCATCTCATGTTTATATACATATTTCGCTGCCGTCATGATCATCACAAAACAATTGTTTGCCACTTGACAATTTAATAATTAGTAAATAACATTCAAAATTCCTAAAGTTTACTCATCTATAAATAGAATCAACTTTTAAATTTATTGACAAAGACCTCTCCTACCATTAATTAAATTCCATCAAATTTAACGGTTGACCAAGTTTGATTGTTAAAATGATCAAAATACCCCCAAAATAGTATTTAAAATGATCAAAATTCATTAAATAAAATAATACTAATAAAATAGTATCTCCACTGTTCCTTTGACTTAAGATGGACGATAGATATTTATTTTTAAAAAACTAATATTAAATATTAAATTAAAAATAATATTAAAATATAAATATAAATATAAAAACAAAAAAATGAAACAAAAAATTAATAGTTCTCCACTATCCATTAAGGTTAATGGATGGTGGAAGAAAAAAATTTAAAAACATAATTTCTTTTTTTCAAGAACAGAATAATTAAAAATAAAAATGTTTAGGGGATGGAGATCCAATCTCCAGATTGGATCTCCACCGTCCATAGAGATCCAATCTGGATATTCTTGATGGATGGTGCAAAACTAGAGAACGCGAGGTTGATTGAATGCTTGGTCATTGGGGCGATGCCAGCCAAGTACACTCCGACGCTCAAGTTAATCCACTACGAATAAGTAAATAGTAAAATGAGATTAATTTTACTTATTGTATATAAGGGTTAAGTTGTCAATGATAGAGAGCGTGACTACGTAGTAATCGGAATCGTAAATGAACAGTAATGTCGGTGGCCGAAATCAACTTAAGGATGGTGATTCTCGGGAATCGTGTAATTCAGAATGCTAAGAAGGCTTGAAATAGCTCAGAATGCGTGTGAATATGAAAAAATTCGTGAACCCTTGCTTAGAGTAAGGGTTGGATTTTATAGAGAGTGATTCACCCTTTAGTGGCTGGATCAGCCTCCCTAATATTTCGGCCCAAATCAAGGTATGATTGCCCATTGACTTGGTCCATCAGACTTCAAATTCAAAGTCCGATGGTTACGTCTTAACTTAATGGTCGAGGTAGGGGCATGCTCATTAACTAATAGCTTAAATGGTCAAGTCGTAACCCTGAACTGAATGATACGATCGAACCTTAAGAGTCAAGTTGACCAACATAGTCGAGTCCTGATCCTTGATGGTCGTGATCGGTCAAAGGTTCTATAGTGGAACAACATGATCGAATCATGATTCTTGACGGTCGTGATTAGATAAAGAATCTACAGTCGAACAACATAGTCTAGCCATAATAATTTTAGTCGACTCAACATGGTCGAGATGATGAACTTACGTTTGAACAACATGGTCGAACCATGGCTCTATGGTCGAACGACATGGTCAAGCCATGGTTTTATAGTCGAGGGACATGATCGTCATGTGATTTGTCTTTTGGGCCTTGGGTATGGTCTATCTGTTTGAGTATTGGACCCATGTGTCTTCTAATCTTAAGTCCAATTTTGGCTCTGGGTTAAATCTTGATTAAGGCTTTGACGTTCTTTGGGTTTGATTGTTTTTGGTCACTACAATAATGCGCAGAGATTCAACATTTATATCAGTTGTTGTTTTAATATGATATCCATTACGCCGTATATCTTTATAATAAGCAGATTTCTTATGGATATACTTGAATACAAAGCATCAATAATACATAATTTAGTGCCAAAAAGATTGTAGTTCTTCCGGAGTTTTCAATCAGATCTGCTGGACTTGATACAGTATTAAACTTTGTTTTGAACAAAATCAAACTCAAAAAAATATTTTTGATTCTGTAAAATTATATGTGTCGTTGCACTGTTAGTAAGACACATATCTCAATCTTGTTTTTTAATAGCAGACATTTAATTATCTAGATTCATATCTCTTCAGTTAAATAAAAATTATGTTAAATAAAAAAATGTAATATATTAAATTAATATAAAAATAAAAGTATATTTTATAAGAATAGAATAAATATTTAATAAGTAGATACTTAATAAATTTTTATCAAGTATTTGGGTATACAACAGGTACGGGCCCAATATCCTTTCGCCATACATCTAAAATAATTTTCTTTGTCTTTTTTGACAGTTTTAATCTATAAATCTTTACTCTTGTCTTGTTAACTTTATAGACATTCCACTTTTAAAGAACGTCTTTGGCGTTATGTGATTTGAGATTTTATAACCACTAAATCCATGCTTATGGACATGGCTATATCTATGTCCAAAGTTTTTGTTTATGTTAGTATTCACTTCTGAGAATATTGTAGAATCGATCGGGTATTATGAATAATCACTTCCTTCTAGTGGTAATATTTGTCTTTTAATTCTAGTAACAAAACTTCTAGTTTTTACTAGATTGAAATTCTTGATATTTAGAGCTTCCAGCTCTTTTCTTTATTTTACAATCTTCAAATTATAATATTATTATAAATAAATAAAATATTGATTGATAAGCAAATCACTTTTCTAGTGATCTTTTTACTTGCCTACAATCGTAATAATAACGTATTATAAATAAAAGAAAAAAATAAAATGAAAGCTAAACAATGAAACCAAATTAAACCGAAGAACAAAGAATATAAAACATAGAAGAAAAAAGAAGAGAATTATATGACCAAAAGGAGATTTTTACTTCAAAGTTTTATGCTTTTGATTTCTCCGGATTCATCAGTTTGTTTGGTTTAATTCACGAGGTGGTCCTCGTGTATATTGGTAAGAACCTAATTTCTGTTCGGTCCGGAAGATCAGTAAAGGTCTAGCTACAGGTACATTCCACCAATATGAAAATTATAATCGTTGAGATTCAAACTCAGACATTACCAAACGATTCGCTCCCTATCTAGCGTATAGTGATCAACCACACTATATCTGATGCTTCGAAGTCATCATTTCATTACAAAGGCTTCTCATATTTATATACATATTTCACCTTAGTGGTTGGAGGTCTCAAAATCCTCCAAGCTACCAAGGTTCAAATCTTTGTATAGATATGTAAATATATATTCCCACCATTACCAATAAAAATATAATTGTATGGGTAGACCCCTCCCGTTATTGGAAGTAGTTATCCAGACCGTTGGTCTCGATGGTTCTCGTCTCTTGTTGCTGAGAATAGTTGTTCGGGCCGTGCTTGTATGATTTAATCTCAGTTGGTTCTACTAGTCCTCTAACCCGCAAATGTGTCAAATTTTAAAAAAAAAATATAATATGATATGAGTGGGATGGGCGCTTTACACACATAGTTCTCAATTTATTTACTTCTGTAATTTATAATTTTTTTTAAAAATTAATGAAAAATATTGATTTTCGTATTTATACTATCGAAATTTTTTTTAAAGGGTATAATTATAAAATTAACAATTATCAAGACCTATCGAGATTAATCATTAAATGCGTGGTCCAGATATCTACTTACATAAGAGGAGACATTAGTAAGGAGATAAAACTACACATATATACTGATAAATGTATATGGTTAGACTTAAACTTTTACTATTAAAATATGAGGGAAATACACCAATTATTTAAACTATAAGTGGTTGTAGTGTAATATCGAAACTTTTGACATTGGGCATAGATGTTTTTATATAGTAAAGATTTATTTACATTGAGTGCTATCATGATTATCACAAAACAATTGTTTTCCACTTGACAATATAATAATTGAATGTATTTAATGCATTGACAGACGTGTGGTGGAAATTCTATGTGTAAAACAATCCTCTCCATTAATCTATGTTTGTAACTATTAACTAAAAATGTTTAAAATATTAAACAAGGATCCAATGATAGTATTAGTATTTAATCACATGAGATTTGATATGTCAATTCTGTTTTCTCCTCATTTTAAAATATGATTCGAATATAAAATATTTTAAAAACCTGAGTGTATTCAGTTTGTACTTTAACTAATTTATTAAATTTTATATGTATTCAGTTCAAACTCTTCAATATTTTATTATTAATATATATTTAAAAAGTTATTAACTTTACATAAATTATTTAAATAGTAGAATTAGATGAATTTTTGATAAATTTTGAAATAAAATAATATAAATAAAAAAGTTTATAACAAATCTTTCCTTACTGCATAATATTTTATGAATTTAAAATAATTATCAATTAAATATCTTTTTTTAAAAATGATTAAAAATCTATTAAATTTTATATAAATATATAAAAAAAAATTCAACTCTAACAAAATATATACAAAATTTATAAAATTTATGAACTCTATAAAAATTAATAAAGATCATGGTTGTGTTAGTTTGAGAATTAAATAGATCAAAACCAGCTTAAATGGGTATATTTTTCCCACAACAATGGAGAGAGGTACACGACTAATTAAATTAAAAAAGATTTAAACAAATATTAATTTCAAACTCATTATTATTTATTTTATTATTTTTTTGTTGGATACTATTATATGATCATGATGAGTACTTAAACTATCACATGAGCACCATCTCATTTTTAATAAGTTGAACACTTAATATTATTTTTGGATTAAAGAATAAAACAATTTGTTCAAATATATTAAATATGATAGTAACTTTAAATATAATTAATATGTAAAATAGTATAGTTCCAGAGTCACATATATCGAATGAAAAAAAAAATCAACAGAGATTAATTAAGAAAATGCACGTAATTAATTAAATAATTAATTGCATGTGATTAGAATAGTCAAATGATGGTAGTGTTATGATTAAGATGAATTTGGTGGTTGGAGAATATAATTATGGGTTATTATAGTTCAAGAAAATATGATCGGTAGAATGATTAATTTAACATAATATGCTTAGTAAATTATTTAATTGAAATTTGAAACCATTAAAATTATATATAGTTAAAGGCATTTTGAATGTTCCATTTAGGAAAAAAAAAATCAAGATAAATTAAATAAAAGTACTCTAGTCAACTTTTTTTTTCCAATGTATAAATTAATAATTATATTTTTTTTTTGAAAAGGTACAATTAGAAGATAAATTATAATAGGGGATATCTATTTCCACAATAATAAGAGTAAATTACCTACACATACTCACATATACTAATAAATATATATAGAGAGAATTAAACCCTCATTATTGAAGTGGGAGAGAGATGCACTAAACAATTTATTAGAAGTGAATGTGAATTCCACGATTGACTTTAATTTCTATAATATCATTTTTGCAAGAAAACGTCGTCGTTTGGATTCACAATGTCGATTTGATTAGACAATTCACCATCCAAATAAAGTCAATCATAACCGCAGGTCTGCCATTCCCAACACCTTTCCAAAAAACCGCAATCAACGGCCCAAAAAAAGCAATGACCAGTAAACCACAACTCGAACCCAATCCCACATGAACCCTCCACGTGTAACCCTCCCATTCACTATATCAGAATACAAAAATTAGTTACCAATAGAATATCGCCACGTAATCGAAATATCCTGCACTTTCCCATTAACTCACCCCACAACCATGGAAAGAAAAGCTTCTTCTCTGCCACCTTTTCTCTCTCCTCCAAAAAAAAAAAAACACATCATCACTCACACCCACCAGCAAATTCCACACCTTTCAATTTTTAATCATTTTCCATTCTCTTTCTCTAAAGCTAAACGACACGCTTTACTATAAAGTTTTTACCAAAAATATTAAAATCTTGATTGTACATATTAGAGTTTACATTTAATTCTCCGACACGATGGTTATAGCCTTCATATGTATAAGAAATTTTAATAGTCGTGTTAGAATCTTAGATTGTCCGTGCCATTTTATTTATAATCGTCAGACTTTTAACATATACTATTACGAATTTTTAAAAATAATTAATTTATAAATGGATCCCACGCTAAAGAATCACTCCGCTATACATGTCACCTTTTTATTCACTTTAAAATCTCACTAGCTAGTACACTAACGCAAATTTACGTTACCTTTTGCTTGCTCATTCCCTGCAATGGCGGAGACAACACTGGATTCTGCTCACGAACCGATTCCGGGGACTCCTGGGATCCGGGAAGTGAGGCCCGAGCCTGGGTCCGAGAGTTTTGGGTTCTGCACCACGGAAATGGGAGGGGGTGGTGGTGGTGTCGACCGGAGTTTCGGGATAAGGAAGGTGGGTTTGAGAGCAGAGATTGACACTTCGCCGCCGTTTGGGTCGGTTAAAGAGGCTGTGACCCGGTTTGGTGGCAGCGGACCTTGGCTGCCGCTTTACAAGCTCGGAGATGGATATGTGAGTTTTATTTATTTAGTTAATGTGATTTCTTAATTTTAATTACTTAGTTATCCTGATAATGTATTTGTTACCTATTAATCATGAAAGCAAAAGCAAAAATTAACCCACTAAACATCAATTAACATGCCACAAATTTAAGCAAAATCACCTTGTTAAAAAAAAATCAAAATTTTCTCACTCCAATTATGCCTACAAATTTCTTTTGTATATATGAAAAACCTCCTTGAATATTGTACTCTTTAAAGTGCTTGCTAGAACAAAATCAGAAATTGGATTGTTAAATTGATTTGAGGTTTCAGGTTTTTGGTGTGTATATATATATATACACACACACACACATGTTTTTTAAGGTTATTGTAAAATGCTTCTATTAATAGTTACAAACACAATTGTAGCTCTTTGATTTCTAATTTGCATTTTTGAAGATTGTGTGTAGTTTAATGTTCATGTTTGATGGATGCTACTAATTTCACGTCATGTAAAATAGAATAAAATGCGATAAAGGTGAATTAATCGTCTCTTTCTTTGGCTTATGGAAATTGTGATAAGCAGAATGGTGTTGATGAGGAGTTTGATATAAAGAGAGTGGAGGAGCAGGCTGCGGAGTTGGAGAAGGATCTGATCGTGAAAGAACTCGAGACTCTTGATGTGCTAGAAGAACTTGGAACGACGAAGAAGATTGTGGAGGAGCTAAAGCTTCAGATTCAGAGAGAAGCCTTGAAATGCATGGCGACACCGGACTATCAACAGATTTCAACTCCTGTTATCAAAGAAATGAACAAGGAACATCATCAGAGGAATCGCGTTAGTCACTTTGAACAAATTATGGTGGGGAATTCAAGCCCGGTAACATGTCCTGTGTCGTCTCCTGATTTGATCCTGATGGAATTGAAGCAAGCGAAATTGAATCTCGGTAGGACTATAAATGATCTTGGAGTGATTCAAACTTCTGTTGAATCTCTAAACAAGAAAATGAAGAAGGAGAAAAAGTTACTCGAAAAGACACGGGCGGAGAAGCCACGAGTTGTTACTCGAGACGAAAGAAATGTTGGTTCGAAGAGTAGTACTCGTGCAGGAGAACAGTTCAAGAAATTGGCTGAAATTTCAAGAGCGATGTTGGGAAATGAACAGAAGAGCAATAATAAGGCTTGTATGATGAAGAGTACGGCGGAGATGAGGTGGCTTGCGGCTAAAAAGATGGAGGAAGCAGCTAAGGCAGCAGAAGCACTTGCTTTTGCTGAAATCAAGGCTCTATCAAGCAGTAGTACTGAAAGCACTTCAGGATTTTCGTTGCCAGAGCCTGAGAAAATAAAAAAATGGGAGGACCTGTCCAACAAGAACAACGTGGCGCGCGCCATGGAACAAATTGATGAATCTGGTATTTCTAAACTGACAATTCAGAAGATGCTGGAGGAGGCAGCAGCAGAAGTTAAATGCAGCAAACAAGCCTTGGAAGAAGCACTTAACAGGATTGAGATTGCAGACAGGAAGCAACTTGCAGCCGGAGAAGCACTTCGTAGATGGACACCACCACCAGATTATGATGATCATACCAAGGAATTATCATCATCAACATCAACATCAACACATGAGGCAATATTGTACAGCCCTGCTGCCACTCCCAGGCTTAACATTTTCCACCCATCCGATTACCACCATGATCCGCTAAATCATGTCCTCCTGAACAAGTCGAATGAATCATCATCGAAGCCAGTGCTGAGGCCAACGGTCTCCATGCGCGACATTCTTAGCAGGAAGCAAGTCATACCAGAGGAATGTGTCGTCAGAAGACAAACCGAAGGCCAGACCGAGAGACGAAAAGTAGCTTTGAGTCAAATGCTCCAGGAACTGAGGGAGGATCTAACGTTTAATCCAAGAAAAGCTGAACATGATCAATGTGGTGATGATGATCATCATCATCATCAAAAGCACCCGTTTGCTGCACAGAGGAGGAAGTTCGGGTTCATCCACATATCGCTGCCATTAACGAAACAAAGTAAGAAAAAAATGTAAGCTCTAGACATATATATGATGATATACACTAGATTGATTTATTGATATATGATTGTTGGTTATATGTTTTTTTTTTCTTCTTTTGGTGAGTGAGATTGTTTTGATGTCCATTTATTGTAAAGGTGGTTCTGCAGTTTGTTTGTGATTTGTTCTGTGGATGATTGGTTTGATTTGTAACTCTCTGATATGTCAATTACAATTTGATTATGAGTGATTTCGAAATCGTTCATCTTTATCCTTCTCCGTTAGCATGAAACACGTAACAGATAAATTTCAGATGATTCAATATTCATTATTAGATACTTGCACGAAACTGTCGAAGTTCATTGAAAAACACCTTGGTTGAAACTCGATGCAAACCTATGTAAAATTTGTTAAAATTCTTTATTTAAAAATTTAATTTATACTATCGTCTAATGTGTTTTGATAGTAAAAATGTTCATTCAATAATAATTTCAAATCGCCTGCTATATATATATTTAATTCACAAATCATACGTATTTAAATATTTATCTGCACTTGTATTTTTTTTTTTTCCGTGTTATAGAAGGAAATTTTCTAACCACGCATGCGATGCACACCTATCAACAAACTGATAAAAGAAAAGGAACCTACTTTCCACTTTTTGTTTTGTTTTGTTTTATTTACATTTTTAGACCAAACCATGAAACGGGACGGGTCGGTATCGGATCAGCCTGCTCTAAACCCAAAACCCACTTTGGATAGGCTGCTCCAAACCCGACCCATGCCCTGCAAAATTTTTCAATTGCTGCTCCAAACCTAAACCCATTCGGAACGGGGTGATCCATCCCCGATCTAAACTGATCCACTTTAATTTTTATTTTTTTAAATTAAATATTAAACACTATAATAAAAAAAATACAACAAACAATTAAAATTAGACATAAAGTATAAATAAAATTTAATATGTATAGATAAAATATATAAATTAGACGGAAAGGCAACGACGGTGGCAAAAGAGCGAGAAAAATGCAAGGGGGAATCACTAGAGCTGAGCAAAGATGAAACAGAGGAGCTAATGATAATGGTGGCTGGTGAGGCGGTAAGGACGAGTGGAATGGAAAGTGTTTTAGACTTTTAGGGAATCAGGGCAACTTTTAGGGAATTAGGGAATTATATATTATATATATAAAATTGGGTATATATATATATATATATATATATATATATATATATATATAACGGGTATAACGGATCGGGGCGGGTCAGATACGCCTGCCCCATCCCTGACCCATTTACACATGCGGGTCAAAAAATGTGCCCCAAACCCGATCCAATATCCAAATTCATTGCTCTATACTTGTACCAAACGGTGCGGATACCCACGGGTTCGGATCGGATCGGGGATTTTTGCCATCAGTACATGAAACCAATGTTACCACTTACCATTTACCATAAAAATCATTTCAAATCAATCTCACTGACCCTTTACTCAAATCACCAAAACACCCTTGAGAAACACAAATTAGTACTTCTTTCAATTTTTTTTTTTGTAAATTTTGATGAGTTTATTAAAATTATATTAGATATATATAATTAAAATTTTGGCTCTTGAATGGAAAGTTTCTTGATCAATAGTTTGTTAAAACCATTAAATCATTTTTTTTGACAAATACAAAATGATCATGTTTTGAAAATGTAACAATCCATCTTAAAATGTTTATTTTATATGTGTTAACAATAAATTTGGTTCAAGAATTTGAGCATTTATCCAGGAGGATAGGTCTCCAGATATAAACCTTCAAGAAACTAGTTTTTCAGGAAGCCTATGTCCAGGAAGAAATACAGGAGGTCAGTTATGAAGAACCCATGCCTCAAGGGTATTTTTGGCAACGTGACACGCTCAAACGCGTGGGAATAAATCCCAAGTGTAGGATGTGTCGAAGTAATAAAATTTCCGTAAGTACTGAGTCGAATTTACAAGGAAGTGGTGGTACTAATTCTAAAACTAGAGATTATACTAAAGCGGTAAAATAAATCAAGTTTGTTGTTTTTGGGTTTTTAATTAAACTATAATTAACTATTAATACAATAAAATAAAGCGAGATGAATTAAATGGAAGATAATGCTAGGTGGTCACACGGTTCCAATTCCGAATAAGGAAATATATTGACTATTATGAAGCACGTTATTAACATGATAAGACTTCTTCAACTAAGACCATACCACATTGTATTGCTCCCGCAATGGTATGATATGTGAATTCAATCAAATACACCTATTGGTCCTAGAGTGCAATTAATTGAAAATCGTCGTTAATCTAATACAAAGGTTAATTAAGTAATTTCTTATCGAAACTAACCTAGTATTGATTCTTGAGTCAATTAAGCTCTATTGCAATTTCAATGATTTCTCATATAATATTACAATAAATATTAAATCGGTTCTCATCAAAGAGTATGCAATCTACTTTCGCAATCGCAAAACACCAGAATTGAACACAAAATAATAATATAAAATACGCTCAAAATCAATATCATGTATTACAATAAAAATCAAATCGGTTCTCATCAAAGAGCATGCAATCTACTTTCGCAATCGCAAAACACAAGAATTGAATACAAAGTAATAATATAAAATACACTCAAAATCAATATCATGAAATAATATACAAAATATATTCATAATCAATAAAATCCAAATTCGTTCATGGTTCCTACGATCATCTAACAACAAAATTAGCTACTCATACAATCGAATAAACATAAAGAAAAGAAAAGGGATGCAATACAACCCATTCGGAGACGTGTAGAGTCGAAATCTGCTTTGGTCCGGCTGAGACTTCTCTTCTGCAGATCTTCGTCTTCCTTGATAAATAATTGATGTAATCGTGAAACCAATAATGTGTTGGTGTTTGATGATGATGGTTGGTGTTTTTGGAGAGTGAAGAATGGTGAAAATTGGCCCTAGGCTGCAGCTAAGAGCTGTTGGAACGAGCCTAGCTGAACTCTCTGTCTTGGATCCTCTTCCTCTCATCTTTTCTTTTTGATATCCCTTTTGATTCAAAAATGGGGGCTATTTATAGGAGATGTCAGGTACTGTTCACGTGTATACGGTACTATTTATAAGTATTGTTCACGCGTGCACGGTACTGTTCATTGACTGTTGACTGCGGCGCCCGCGTTTTTACTGTTCAAGGCGGCATTATTGTTTACGGCGGAATTACTGTTCACCATATAATATTCACGTGTACGGCACTGTTCACGTGTACGGTACATCTTCAATTTAGTCTACCAAAGCTTCCTCGATAAGCTCCTATGCCTCATACCAAGAATATATGTCCCGAATTGCCCGGTTTTGCCTTGATTCATTGTGTATTCACATTAATTCACGGATATCTGCACATACTCACAAAATACATCAAACGTACCAAAAATGCTAAAAAATACAATAAAAAGAAACGATCCAAGGGTCGTAAATATATAACAATAAATGACCGATCAAATACCCCCAAACCTATCTTTTGCTTGTCCTCAAGCAAATTGGCTCACACCACAACAAAAAACAAAAATAAAAGCAACTAAAATTAACAATAATAAAAATAAATAAATAAATAAACTAAGCTATATCCATTTTCGTAGGATGAAACGATGGCACTTAGCACGTGCCACAAGCCTTTAAACCCCTAGGTGGCCCTAGTGGACGAGTTATAGTCTCGTGAGGGTTTACCAGCTACGATACCCACAAACGTCCTAAGCTAACCACATACATAGCTACACATCAAATTAAGTATACACACAAATACAAAGGCATAAGAACATCACAAAAATTAGAAATTTAAAACACTGCAAATAAGTCTAAACACCCTATATCACACAAGACATTGACATGTAATGCATTTATAATCGTGACACCTTCCATACTAACAGACCACTGATGTAATTCGCCTCGACTCTAGTCTCACAAGTTTTCACTCAATGACATACAGAACCTAAGCTATCACACTTTCAACTGCATACGACTAGAATTTATGAGCAAAGAATTTCAAAATGTGTCGTATGCATCAATAATTAGAAAAAACGCACAGATTAAGCAACGGACCTCATGAAAGATATCAGATGTTAAGAACGGAAAAATCAATATACATACATGTCAAATATTACAATTAAGTTTCCTAAGGAGATCAACAGGTCCTTATATGGTTGTAATGGAGCTTAGGATGATTGGCTCAAAAAGAACGAAAATCGGGTTCAACTCACTTGGAAACATATTGAGAGACTTTATAAAATTTTTAATTCGTGCCATTTCTCTCACGACTACCAAATTTGTTCAAATTTTCTTCCCTTCCTTTTCTACACCTTTCTCATTCAACCTCTTTTTCAACCTTTTTCAATTTTTTCCTTTGTGCACTTCACTCCTTTTTCTCATTTTAGCCAACTCTTTTCATATATATATATTTTTTATTTTCTGTTGGCTATTATTTTTTTTTTATTTTTTTCTGCACATTTCCACATCCATTTCATCTTCTCTATTCCACTTCTTTTTCTCACTCAACACTTACACATTTTTCTTTTAATTGTCTCTAGTTTCCAAGCGTCAAGGGTAACGTCTTACAATTTCGGATAAGATTTTTGGATATGTAGTTGATATAATAAAAGGCTAATATGTGAGTGTTTGGCCTTGAATGAGATATGGAACATACAATTGAAGGACATGAAATCAAGCTATTTAGAAGTTCACACACAATGCCTAGATCATATCTCTAAAATTTACTTAATTGAACATTCAAAACATACATACAAGATTTTTATAATGCAGTTCATTAACATCCAATGCAAACCTATAGAGATCAATCTATTAACAATAAAGCTCAAGAAAGTGTTTAAGAGTAGAAACAAAAAATTCCCTCAGAATGAATACGCAATAAGCTCAAAATCTCACTAAGGGTAGTCTCCATTATTAATCAGGACTACTAATTGGAAGTTTTCACATACTACAATGCAAAGATGCCAGACTTATATGTTTAGATGCAAAGACACTACCGGCATTATTCTAGCTAACAACTTTGTACACTCAAATGACCTATGCATTTACATATTATTACCCAATTATCTGTAAAGCATGCATATGATTTGCTATCCTAAAACAAATAAAATAAAACACGAAAAATACAATAAAAGACTCTAAAACTGGTGTATGTGGCATTGTTATGCCTAAATCTTCCAAACACAGTGCGTATGAGGAAAGTCTAGGTTTCCAGCCTATGTACACCAATAAAACATAAAAGCACACAAAAGATAAAAGTACCCCCAAACCTAAGATAAACATTGTCTTCAATGTTTAAAATCCTAGATTCAAGGAAAAAAATAAAAACGCATAAAACATGAACACAGAACAACAGTCCTAATATCCACAACTAACAATCATAAATATCAACAACTATCACTTCGTCCAACCTCACTCCCCCGTACTTCGTTTTCTCAACACAAGGCATAGCACTTCTATTGGAAAAACAAAATTGAATGAAAATGATAAAAGTACAATAAAAAATAAAAAAAACAAAAAAACGAAAATAAAGGGTTACCTCCCTCCTAGTGCTTTATTTAACGTCTAGGCAAGACGTCGTACTCGAGCTATCTCTCAAAATACATCCCAGACTCTGTTTCTTGCATGACCTGCAATCAGCTCATGCCTGCATGATCGTACACGCTCTCCATGGACCTCAAATAATAAGGAGAATAGCTTTTTCAACTTAAAGCAATCTCCATCATTTCCATATTTAGTTCCGTTATCAGGTGGTTTAGTTGAAACGGGTTTGGGCTCCTCTTTAGGTTTGACTTCCGTTTTAACCCCCAAATCTGTTTTCGCCTCTACTCTCACCAGCTGAGTACCTGTACCTGCAGTAGAATTAATAGAATCAGAAAGTTCATCCTCAACCCTATCAGTAAGTGTCGTACCACTCAGAGGAACGGTAATCTCCTCTGCTTACTCTAGCTGGTTGGGGAACTCTTCGGGCACTTTATTTTGCAATACCTCGACCAATTGGCCGAGTTGTGCCTCTATCCTGCCAGTTATCTAATTGTTCTACTGCATCATTTGCATGAGTTCGTCAAGCTTGTCATTTTGCGATGTTTGAACCTGCTGAGATGATTGATTAGCCGGTTGATCAAAATAACTTTGTGCATTGGGCTGGTAGTGGTACTGATGCAGCGGCTCAAACCAACTCTGTTGTTGGCACTCCTGATACTGCCATGGCTGCTGCTGACTATCTTTACAGGAAAAGTCTGGATAATTAATCCATCCCCTGACAAGAAAAATAAACCAAAAGAAAAATAAAAACAAGAAAAACTAATAAAAATAAAAACTACTAAAATAGAAATAAAATGATAACTAAAAAGAAAAATAAAAACCTAGAAAATAAAATAAAATCTAAAAAATCTCTAATCTAAAGAATAAGCCACCGAAACACTTCCTCGGCAACGGCACCAAAAACTTGACACGCTTAAACGCGTGTCGATAAATCCCAAATGTAGGATGTGTCGAAGTAATAAAATTTTCGTGAGTACGGAGTTGAATCCACAAGGAAGTGGTGGTACTAATTCTAAAACTAGAGATTATACTAAAGCGGTAAAATAAATCAAGTTTGTTGTTTTTGGGTTTTTAATTAAACTATAATTAACTACTAATACAATAAAATAAAGCGAGACGGATTAAATAGAAGATAATGCTAGGTGGTCACACGGTTCCAATTCCGAATAAGGAAATATATTGACTATTATGAAGCACGTTATTAATATGATAAGACTTCTTCAACTAAGGCCACACCACATTGTATTGCTCCTGCAATGGTATGGTATGTGAATTCAATCAAATACACCTATTGGTCCTAGAGTGCAATTAATTGAAACCGTCGTTAATTTAATACAAAGGTTAATTAAGTAATTTCTTATCGAAACTAACCTAGTATTGATTCTTGCGTCAATTAAACTCTATTGCAATTTCAATGATTTCTCATATAATATTACAATAAATATTAAATCGGTTCTCATCAAAGAGCATGCAATATACTTTCGCAATCGCAAAACACCATAATTGAACACAAAATAATAATATAAAATACGCTCAAAATCAATATCATGTATTACAATAAAAATCAAATCGGTTCTCATCAAAGAGCATGTAATCTACTTTCGCAATCGCAAAACACAAGAATTGAATACAAAGTAATAATATAAAATACACTCAAAATCAATATCATGAAATAATATACAAAATATATTCATAATCAATAAAATCCAAATTCGTTCATGGTTCCTACGATCATCTAACAACAAAATTAGCTACTCATACAATCGAATAAACATAAAGAAAAGAAAAGGGATGCAATACAACCCATTCGGAGACGTGTAGAGTCGAAATATGCTTTGGTCCGGCTGAGACTTCTCTTCTGCAGATCTTCCTCTTCCTTGATAAATAATCGATGTAATCGTGAAACCAATAATGTGTTGGTGTTTGATGATGATGGTTGGTGTTTTTGGAGAGTGAAGAATGGTGAAAATTGGCCCTAGGCTGCAGCTAAGAGCTGTTGGAACGAGCCTAGCTGAACTCTCTGTCTTGGATCCTCTTCCTCTCCTCTTTTCTTTTTGATATCCCTTTTGATTCAAAAATGGGGGCTATTTATAGGAGATGTCAGGTACTGTTCACGCGTATATGGTACTATTTATAAGTATTGTTCACGCGTGCACGGTACTGTTCATTGACATGACTGCGGCGCCCGCGTTTTTACTGTTCAAGGCGGCATTACTGTTCACGTCGGTATTATTGTTCACCATATAATATTCACGTGTACGGCACTGTTCACGTGTACGGTACATCTTCAATTTAATCCACCAAAGCTTCCTCGATAAGCTCCTATGCCTCATACCAAGAATACATGTCTCGAATTACCCGGTTTTGCCTCGACTCATCGTGTATTCACATTAATTCACAGGGCTCACCTAATATCTGCACTTACTCACAAAATACATCAAACGTACCAAAAATACTCAAAAATACAATCAAAAGAAACGATCCAAGGGTCGTAAATATATAACAATAAATGACCGATCACAACGCAAATACATACAAATATCAACAAGCTACATGACAAAAGAGAAGAATAAGTGAGAAGGCAAAAGGTTGAGGAAAAAGGAGGGAAACGGTTAAAGAAAGGACAAGGACGGAGGACCACACGCATGACAAGGAAATGGTGGAGCAGAAATCAGTGTTGCAGAGCAAGGGATGTCAGAAAAAGTATGTCCCCATTGGGGGACAAGAGAATCTCTAGGTGGCAGCAACAAGGAATGCCATATGGAATACCACGTCATAAAAATCTGTATAACAAGGCTCCAGGCTGTCTAGGAGGAGTCCTGATTTGCACCTAGCATTCTACTTGTCTGGAGCCCATTGGATGAAGGAGTATGCCCGCCACAAGGTTCAGAGGAAGGTGTAAAGGCAGAAGCAGCTCATGGATAAAAAATGAATGACCATAGGTAAGGTGACACGTGGCAAGCTATGAGAAAATGTCTATCGCCAGGAGGCTATAAATACCCATATAAACTCATTTGAAAAGGTTAGCTACTTCTTTTCATATATTTCATTCTCTTTATTTTATTGTTCAAATGGAAGAATCAAATGGTTGGTTTATCTATACTAACTTGGGCGTCGGAGTGTGGTAGCAGGACCACCGGCCACCACCCTAACCCCAAGCTTTTACCTGTCCCTGCAGATCTCTTCCAGTAGAACCCTTTAGGAGCCAAATCAAGAGAAGTATCACAAACACCCAAAGTAGATTCTTTTTAGATTCCAGTTTTATTTATGTTGCTTATTGAATATTTAGAGAATGATTGATCACAGTATTCCTTATTAAAATCTATTATTTATATTTTCTTGAGTTTTTGATATATTGTATTTAGAGAAATCTCCTGGACACTCCCTCCAAGAGATGTTTTGATATATTCATTTTTTTATTTGTTGACCTTAGTATTTGTTATTTAAACTTGTATTTACGTTTTATGGATTGTTTGTGAAACTTTGTATTTAGAAAGATGTCCTGGAGGTTTCCTCCAGGAGATATTTTAATCTATTCTTTTCTTCACTTGTTAACTTTGAATTCTTGGTAAAATTTGGGATTAACAGTTGGCGCCGTCACTATGGGGAAGTCCTATTGTACTTCAATTTACTATAATTTTGACATTTTTTTTCAAAACTAGTATAAAAACATTACATCTTGCTTTTTGATCTCCTCGATTATTTGTATTGATATATTCGTATAAAATCTATTGATGAGCTATTATTTACTAAGAATTATTTACATTAATTCTTAGTATTGCTTGTTATCAGCTATGATTTTGGTTATTCAGTATTAATATTATTGTCTTATTCCGATTTGTACATCTTAAATTCCTTTTATTTATCTAACTTGGAAGAAATGAATTCCATTTTATTGAAATATGGAGCTAGGTTTTGTATTTACAAACTATGATTACTTGAAATAACGATCTTAAATTCATTATTTTAAATTATTGTTCTAATGTATAATTTATATTTTTCTATTTATAATTGTCTACAGTCTTTTCTTGATGCTCACTTGGAAAATGTCTAGTCTATATTATTATATATTCTCTATTGCTAAATATGTTACGATACCTATTGTTATTTACGATACCTACGTGAAGAAATAAAATTATAGTTGGCTGGCTTCATATAATAGGCATTTTTTCCTTTGTTTATATAATTATAATACACATATATATATATATGTGTGTGTGTGTGTGCGCGCGCGTATCCATATATACATTTATATTTGTAACTTTATGTAGACACTAGGGTGATATTGGACATGAATCTCTCTTTGTCTCTCATTCTTCAGTCTTTTTTATTTTGGCAATTTTCATTTCGAAACTAGTACGAAAACATTATATCTTGTTTTTTGACTCCCTCGATTGTTTGTTGTGGTATATTTGTATAAAATCTATTGAGATATGAGATACCCACAGCAAGAAAGTATGGATCCCTCTATCCACAGTGCTAATAAGGAGCGAGGCAACTCCGATACAAACCCTACCCTCATTGAATTAAGGAGGAGAGGAAAAGCAAAGGAGAGCAGAACTGATTCCTGGAAAGAAACATGCAGACCATGATAAACAGTCAAGAGAGAATGAGACACGAGGTGGAGCAGTTGATGGCTACAATAGCAAAGACTACAGGAGGCTCACGATCGCCAAACCTCCAGGAACCAATGCAGCTTACCAGCAGGCTGCTAACAACTAGGATGTTATTGGCGAGAGTAGAAGACCAAATTGGAAGAACTCTCCAGTAAAGAGTCGAGTTAGCCCCAGGCCTCATGCCATCGAACTTGTGAGGCTGCAGCCCTACTAAAGCCCTCTAAGAGAGAGAGAACGGTGAAGGAGAAACCTCAGAGATCTGAAACTAGAAGTAGACACACAAAGGCAAGAGAGAGATCTAGACACCACTGCAAAGAAGCAAGAGGTATTCTCTAGGTACCAAAAGACGAGCTGTAGAAGAAGAAGATGATGAAGAGTTACAGCATAAAAGGAAAGACAGCAGATCCAGTCTAGGAGCAATTTTTTAGGATCACGAAAGAGCTGAAGGAACTCAAGAAGAGAAAGGCTAAGGAGACAGATGGAGAGAAAGACCCCATCAGAAAGCTCAATGCCCCATTAATTGAAGAAATCAAAGCAGCAACACTCCCATCAAAGATGAGAAGTACCGAGTCAAGAAGAAGCAAGAAGAAGCAGAAGTACCTCGAGGAAGATAAAGCTTCTTCAGGAAGGACATGACAGAACGTCCAGCACAACTTTTCTAGCGACCTCCAGGAAGACCATATTACCGATCGCCTCCACGACCTGCTTTTTGCCCACCTAACACTTCACCAAGTAAACTCTCACCAGTTCTTTCCAAACCTTATCACAACCATGTTTTCACCAGGACAATCCGTATGGGATGGCTTCACGCCTTTGAATACTTCCATGAAGAATATTTTCTTTACCATCTGGGAGAAAGGCCTCTTGAGGAAACCGAGTCCAATGAGAGGTCCACTAGAAAGGAAGAACAAGTATAGGTATTGCGATCTCCATAAAGATGTGCGAGATGGAGTTAAGATGGAAAGAAGGGTCCACAAGGATATGGAAAAAGACGAGCAGGCTTGAATCCATAAAGGGAAAGAACCGATGAAAGAAGTGCAGATGATACACACGATAAGCGGGGGACCCACCATGGGAGGGCAGTAAAAAAAGTCCAAGAAGAATCATACACGAATGATTTGAAAATTGAATTTGTTGATTATGAAATAAATGAAATGTGTTGATATTGACTTTGAGGCATGATATTGTAAAATGACTCTGATATATATGAACATAGATACGGATATAGGAGGTTGACATGTCAATTGGGTTATATAGCAGTACTGCACCGAAATATTGTGATGTACCACCCTATGGATAGTACAGGCCCCGAGTGCCGGTTCTAGGGTAGGGAGTTGATATGATACATTTCCGACGGGTAGGCACCGAGTATCCGATGTCGGGATTAGATGCATGTGATACCATTCGACAGGTAGACACCAAGTGTCCGATGTCGAAATGGGTTCGGCGGAGAGGTACCGAGTGTCCGATGTCGAACAACCTGTAATCCAGTCCTGTAATATATGTTATGTGTATTAGGAGCCCGAAATAGAAATTGAAATATGATATGAAAATATTTGAGATTGATATGATTTTTATTTTGGTATAAATTGAATTGAGCCCCATATTTGAACATTTATTTGTTATCTATATTTCTGATTAATCGATTAAAATGTTTTTATAGTATATTTGTTAAAATTCAGTTTTGTGTACACCCACTAAGCAATATGTTTAGCGCGTTGATTTTTATCGCGTGTAGGTAAAGAAGATTCCAGAGTTGATAAAGAAGTGAAGAATTGAATCTGCAGGAGTAGGGATCAGAGTCACATCATTCCTGAGCTTTTGGGTAGTCTTTTTATGTCCATTTATATGTTTTTGATTAGCATGTATATACAGAAGGATTTTGTAAATATTTATAAAAGTTGTGTTATTTTTACATATTTTCTATAAATGTTTATGTTTTACGGATTTATGGATTTTATCACTTTTGAATTGATTTTGATTAAATAGTTTGTATGAAATGTTTGAAAAGTCGCACTAAATTTGGAAGGGTGTACAAAAGTGATATGATAAATTCAAAGTGTTGATTTTATGATTTTACTGAAAACAGGTTTTGAAAAGTCAGAACAACAGAGGAAACTCTGGCGAAATTTTCGGAAATTTATTTGAACCATTTTCAAATGTTTTTAATATAGTTTTAAATTATGGTTATATAAAAAGTAAAACAGAGATTTTGGTATATGGTAGCGCTCCCTGATTCGGTCCGAGTGGATTGGGTCAGGGGGTGTTACAGTTTTTGGTACCAGAGTAATGATTTAGGCGTTCCTAGACCTGAAAAATATATTTTGTATATACATGCATTGTATAAAATATATATATATATATATATATTGGAGGATGTGACTCTAACCTGCAGAATCTCTCTTCTGTCTTATATAGGATAAAAAGAAATGGAAGGAAGTGGAAATAAAGATAGACCTGAAAGTCCCTCCAGTGTGGCTGGGGGAGCATCCGGAGAATCTGTAAGTCCGAGGGTGGCTGGACCAAAAGTTCAGGGTCAGCCGGCATTTATGCAACAAATGACTGAATTATTTTAAAACGTGACCAGAGCAGCGCCACGAAGGTCAGCAATAGAACGACTGACCAAATACAGACCGACAGACTTCCATGGTAGAAAATATGAGGACGCATGTGCTGCAGAATATTGGTTTGAGCGGACAGAGAGAATATTACAGCAGTTACATTGCACGCCAGAGGAGAGCCTTGAGTGTGCAGTTTCATTGTTACAGGAGGACGCTTACCAGTGGTGGACCTCCATTGCTCTGACAGTACAGCCTCAGGAAAGAACTTGGGAATTTTTCAAGAGAGAGTTTAAGAGAAAATATATTGGCCGTATATATATTGATAACGTGAAAAGAGAGTTTGTTGACCTAAAGCAGAGGCAGATGACTGTCACAGAGTATGAACGGAAATTTATCAGGTTGAGTAAGTATGCTAGTGAGATGGTGACTACAGAGAAGAACAAATGTAGGAGATTTGAAGACGGGCAGAATGATTATATTCGTCTCCAGGTTGCAGCATTCGAAATGGTGGATTTTACCAGATTAGTATCAGCAGCCCTTAATGTTGAGAGGGTTAGAAAAGATTAATAGACCAGAAAGAACTGGAACCAGCAGAGAAGAGGTATAGGATAGTCTAGTTCGTCCCAGCCACCCAGTAAGAGATTTAGGGGACCTCAGACTAGTGGGCAGAGGCAGCCACAGAGACCTCCATTCATAGCTAGACTAGGACAGTCAACTATATCAGTGGTTAATACTCTTGGAAGTATAGTTAGGGGACCAGCCTTAGCACTTTGTGAGCATTATGGGAGGAGACATCCGGGAGAGTGTTGGAAATTGATCGGAGCCTGTTTCAGATGTGGATCGCGCGATCATTTTTAGAGGGATTGTCCGAAGAAACAGACTGCTTCTGCTATGCCATCAGAGAGATCAGCTCCCACTGTTTCTAAAGGGAGAAAACCCAGTCAGATAGGAACAGAGGCTAGTAGGCAAGGAGAGGCAGTAGAGTCTACAGGGAGATAGGATAGTCGAGCCCCAGCTCGAGCCTATGCTGTTAGGGCTCAGGAGGATAGAGATGCACCAGATGTAATTACTGGTATGGTTTCTATTTTTGATACTACTGCAATTGCATTGATAGATCCCGGATCCACACATTCATACATATGTGATGCCATGCTGAGAAATAAAAACTTGAAAACTGAATCTACTAAGTATGATATAGTAATGAGTAATCCTTTAGGTCACAGTGTGATCGTGAATAGGGTTTACAGAGATTATCTTATTAGAATTCAGGAGTACGAATTTCCAGGTGATTTGATGGAATTGCCATTCCATGACTTCAATGTAATTTTGGGCATGGATTGGTTATCCAGACACCAGGTTATGATTGATTGTAGTTTGAAGCGAGTAATGCTTAGACTAGTAGAGGGTACAGAGGTATTGATAGTAGGCGAAAGGAGGGATTATCTTTCCAATGTTATTTTAGCCACTATTACCATAAAATTGCTTAGAAAAGGGTGTGAAGCTTATTTAGCACATGTGGTTGATTCATGGAAGGTTGATTCTAGTTTTCAGAATATACCCACCATATGTGATTTTTCGGATGTGTTTTCGGAGGAACTTCCTGGTTTACCACCGGAGAGAGAAGTTGAATTCAGGATTGACGTGGTACCAGGTACTACACCAGTATCAATAGCTCCTTACAGAATGGCACCAGCAGAGCTGAAAGAACTGAAGATACAGTTACAAGAATTGCTAGATAGAGGATTCATCATACCCAGTGCATCCCCGTGGGGAGCTCCAGTGCTATTTGTGAAAAAGAATGATGGGTCACTGAGATTGTGCATCGATTATAGGCAGCTGAATAAACGTACTGTTAAGAATAAATATCTGTTGCCTAGAATCGATGACTTATTTGATCAGTTGAGATGAGCTACTGTCTTCTCGAAGATTGATCTCAGATCAGGGTATCATCAACTGAGGGTAAAAGATTTTGATATACCAAAAATAGCATTTAGAACACGGTATGGGCACTATGAGTTTGTCGTGATGCCATTTGGGCTGAAAAATGCACCTGCAGCCTTTATGGATCTAATGAACCGGATATTTCGACCATACCTGGATCAGTTTGTGGTTGTGTTCATTGATGATATCCTGGTATACTCATAGACGATAAAAGACCATGACAGATACCTCATAGTGGTATTGCAAATTCTGAGAGAGAAGCAACTATATGGTAAACTGAGTAAATGTGAGTTCTGGTTGGCTGAGATTGCATTTCTGGGCCATATTGTGTCAGCAGAAGGCATTAAGACAAATCCCAAAAAGATTGAAGTAATTATGGACTGGAAGCCTCCAAAGAATGTAACAGAGATCAGAAGTTTCTTAGGCTTGGCCAGTTATTATCGACGGTTTGTGAATGGATTCTCATCCATAGCAAGTTTGTTGACCAAGCTACTGCAGAAAAATGTCAGATTTGAATAGAATGACAGGTGCCAGGTAGCATTTGACAGACTGAAGACAATGTTAGTAGAGGCTCCAGTCCTGATTCAGCCGGTTTCAGGTAAAGATTTTGTGATATACAGTGATGCCTCACACAATGGTTTGGGTTGTGTGCTGATGCAGGAAGGAAAGGTGGTTGTTTATGCTTCCAGACAGTTGAAAACTCATGAACAGAATTATCCGACACATAATTTAGAACTTGCAGCCATAGTGTTTGCTTTGAAAATATGGAGGCATTATCTGTATGGTGAAAAATGCTACATATATACAGATCACAAGAGTTTGACGTATCTGCCTACTCAGAGAGAGCTCAATCTGAGACAGAGACGATGGATGGAATTGATTAAAGACTATGACTGTGTGATTGACTACCATCCAGGGAAAGTTAATGTGGTAGCAGATGCTCTGAGCAGAAAAGCATTATTCGCCCTAAAAGCCATGAATGTCCGGTTACAGTTGAATACAGACAATGCCTTGGTAGCTGAGTTGAAATGCAAGCTAAATTTAATTCAGCAGATAGCAAAAAAACAGAATTAGGATGAGAGATTCCAGATGATATGTAGACAGATCTCAGAGGGGAAGCATTCGAATTTTACAGTCATAAGTGATGGTATTGTGTGTTTCAGAGATAGGATATGTGTTCCAAATGATGAAGAATTGAAAAAGATGATTCTGACCGAGGCACACAGCAGTCTGTATTCAGTATACCCAGGTAGCAGTAAGATGTACAGAGATATAAAGACTCAGTACTGATGGTCTGGTATGAAGAAAGATATGGTAGACTTTGTGAATAAATGTATGACATATCAGCAGGTGAAAGCAGAACACCAGGTTCCATCAGGTTTGCTACAGCCCATATCCATACATGAATGGAAGTGGGACCGCATTACTATGGATTTTGTCACAGGGTTACCTCTCACCCGGAGTAAACATGATGCAATTTGGGTGATAGTGGACCGATTGACTAAATCAACCCACTTCCTACCTGTCAGAACAGATTATTCATTGGATAGATTGACTAAGTTATACATTAAAGAAATAGTCAGATTGTATGGAGTGCCTGCATCGATAATATCAAACAGAGACCCGAAGTTTACATCGAGATTCTGGAAGAAATTTTAGGAAGCCTTAGGTACTCGATTAAGCTTCAGTACAGCTTTTCATCCACAGACTGATGGACAGTTAGAGAGAGTTATTCAAGTGCTCGAAGATATGCTCAGGAGTTGTGTGATTGATTTTGAATGAAGCTGAATCAATCACCTTCCACTAATTGAATTTGCTTATAATAACAGTCACCAGACAAACATAGGGATGGCACCTTATGAAGCACTGTATGGAAGAAAATGTAGGACACCTGTGTGTTGGACAGAGTTGGGTGAGGACAGATTAGTAGGCCCAGACTTGATTAGATAAACTGAGGAGAAGGTGAAGATTATCAGAGACAGACTGAAAACAGCATCTGATTGACAGAAATCATATGCAGACCTGAAAAGAAGAGATATAGAATATGAAGTAGGTGAAAAAGTATTTTTAAAAGTATCTCCATGGAAGAAAGTACTCAGATTTGGCAGAAAAGGGAAGTTAAGTCTTAGGTTTATTGGCCCATACGAGATCAATGAACGTGTGGGGCCAGTAGCCTACAGACTGGCTTTGCTACCAGAACTAGAGAAGATTCATAATGTATTCCATGTGTCCATGCTGAGGAGATACAGATCTGATCCTTCTCACAGAGTATCCACTGAGATTATTGAGATTCAACCAGACCTGATTTATGAAAAGGAACCAGTGAAGATCCTGGATAGAGAAATCAGAGAATTACGGAACAAAAGGATTTCGTTGGTAAAAGTTCTCTGGAGGAATCACAATACTGAAGAAGCTACCTGAGAGAGCGAGGAAGTAATGAAACAACAGTATCCGCAATTGTTCGTATAAGGTAAAATTTCGAGGACAAAATTTCTTAAGAGGGAAAGAATTGTAACGCCCCTAATTTTCTATAATTGTGAAAAGTGTTATTAATAATTATTATTAAGCATGCAACAGTCAAACATGTGATTTAATTTGGTGGAAAGTATATATTTGGTATATGGTGTATAAACGAATAGTGATTTTTAACCGATTTAACTCCCATTAGAGATATTATTTTCATGGTGCATTTGGATCATAATGGGTCCAATTGAATATTGGTGAAGTCAATTTGGTGATTGGATAAGTGTGGAATATTTTTGGAATATTATTGAAATGTAATGTGATTGGTGGGTTAGTTTGATAATTCAAGGATGATTGATAAATCACATGTAATTAATTGTGAAGTTATTGTCATTTTAGGATTTTAGAAAGTTCAAGGGAGCAAATTGCAATTGGTGATATATATAACTTGACAAGTGGAATTCCACTTGTCCAAACCAAACAAAACACAAAAAAAAAAAAAAAAAAACCAAAGTCAAACAAAAAAACAAGAGAGCAAAACAAAAAAGAAACAAACCAGAAATTAAGCAAGTTCGGCGAAGGAAGGAGAAAGAAAAAAGAGGAAGAAAGAAAGGAGGAAAAGAAGAAGAAGAAATGAAGAGAAAAAGGAAAAATAAGTGTTGGGAAATTATCCAGGTTCGGTGTACACTAGTTTTCGACTTTTCCGTTTTCCAGAATATTTCTGATTGATTGAATTTTATTAATGTTGAGTTATTTGAATTATATTGATTATAGTTTATAGTTTGAAATTGATTTTGGAATGATTTTAATTACATGTTCTTAAAATATAGTTTATATCTAAAATATTAATTGTGAATAATATTATGAGTTGATTTTAATATTGTTATGAGAAATATAGTTAAAGATAATTTCGATTATATAATGTTTGTGAAATGTATCAAAAAATGATTTTGGGGTATTCTGATTTAATATTGGTTTGTGAAATATATTCGAATATGATTTTGAATTGATTTGACGTGAATGTTGGTTTCAGAAATATATTTAAATATATTTTTGGATTGATTTGATGTGATTATTGATTTGAGAAATATATTCGTATATGATTTGTATATTTCTTTTATATATTATTATTAATGAAATTTGGATTTCAAAAATATATTTATGGATTAGAAATATTTGAAAGTTAAATTTGAATATAAGAAAGTGATTTGTGAAATTGTATTTCGGAATTGAAATTACGAAATCGGAATTGAGTGATTTAAAAATTGAATTTGTTGATTCTGAAAGAAATGAAATGTGTTGATATTGACTTTGAGGCATGATATTGTAAAATGGCTCTGATATATATGAACATAGATACGGATATAGGATGTTGACATGTCAATTGGGTTATATAGCAGTACTGCACCAAAATATTGTGATGTACCACCCTATGGATAATACAGGCCCCAAGTGTCGGTCCTAGGGTAGGGAGTTGATATGATACATTTCTGACGGGGAGGCACTGAATGTCCGATGTTGGGATTAGATGCATGTGATACCATTCGACGGGTAGGCACAGAGTGCTGATGTCGAAATGGGTTCGGTGGGGAGGCACCGAGTGCTCGATGTCGAACAATCCGTAATCCAGTCCTGTAATATATGTTATGTGTATTAGGAGCCCGAAATAGAAATAGAAATATGATATGAAAATATTTGAGATTGATATGATTTTTATTTTGGTATAAATTGAATTGAGCCCCACATTTGAACATTTATTTGTTATCTATATTTCTGATTAATCGATTAAAATGTTATTATAGTATATTTGTAAAAATTCAGTTTTGTGTACACCCACTAAGCAATATGCTTAGCGTGCTGATTTTTGTCGCACGTAGATAAAGAAGATTCCAGAGTTGATAAAGAAGTGAAGAATTGAATCTGCAGGAGTAGGGATCAGAGTCACATCATTCTTGAGCTTTTGGGTAGTCTTTTTATGTCAATTTATATGTTTTTTTATTAACATGCATATACAGAAGGATTTTGTAAAAGTTGTGTTGTTTTTACATATTTTCTATAAATGTTTATGTTTTACGGATTTATGGATTTTATCACTTTTGAATTGATTTTGATTAAATAGTTTGTATGAAATGTTTGGAAAGTCGCACTAAATTTGGAAGGGTGCGTAAAAGTGATATGATAAATTCGAAGTGTTGATTTTATGATTTTACTAAAAACAGGTTTTGGAAAGTCAGAAAAAAGAGGAAATTCTGGCGAAATTTTCGAAAATTTATTTGGACCATTTTCAAATGTTTTTAATATAGTTTTAAATTATGGTTATATAAAAAGTAAAACAGAGATTTCGGTATATAGTAGCGCTCTGTAACATCCCAAATTTCGAGAAAATTAATTTTGAATATGTGAATATAAATATTTGAGAGTTTATTTTTATGGTTTCCAGGTGGACCAAATTGAACGGTCGAAAACGATGCATGAAGAGAGAGTGAAAAACTGAGACAGTGAGCATCGCGACCTGGCCATCGCGACCGCAGATCGCGATGAGCTGCTCGCGATGAAGAATGTTGATTCTTGGCAGTGAGCACCGCGACCAGTCACCGCGACCACAGATCGCGATGACTGGCTCGCGATGAAAAAGTGAAAATCCTGACAGTGAGCATCGCGACCAAAGCACCGCGAGGTGTGCTCGCGATGAAGGCGGTGGAGTTGCTCCAGAGAGCAACGCGACCAGGTCACCGCGACCACAGGTTGCGACGACCGAAATTTTATAAAAAAAATAAGTCATCGCAGAAATCTCCAGAAAATAGAAAACAGAGAAAGCAGAGAGAAAAGAGACCGAGAAAGAAAAAGAAAAGAGAGAGAAGAGAGAGAAGAAAAAGGCCGAAGAAGAAGAAGAGAAGAAAGGAGAAAAGAGAAAAGAAAGAAAAAGAAAAGGAAAAAGAAAAGAGAAAAAGGAAAGAGAAAGGAAAAAGGAAATCCAGAAGAAAAACTGTGCGAAAAACGGAAACCAGGTTGGTATACACTTCTTTTCGAAAACCATTATGTTTTTTATTTGGATCTAAGTTTATTTGACTATTTTGATGAATAATTGTTTATATGTATTTTTAATTTGAATATTCTGATTAAATCGATTTTTGATTTACAACAGTTATTTGAAAAGAAATTGTGTTAGAGTATAATCGTTGATTTCGAAAGAAACGGAAAGTTTTGCTATGAAATGTGTGGATTATGTATTTCGAATATTGTTTGAAAATGTGGATTCTTAATTTTTAATTTGGATTGTGAAACTGTTGTTTAATTGGAAAAAGAATATAACGAATGGATGACTATTATATCTCGCGGGGCAAACCTGGTATAATCCAGTTTAGGCGAATCCCGGAGATAAATATTGCACTAATGATATTGATGACCGTTGCATCTCGCGGGGCAAACCTGGCAAGTCCAGTTTAGGCGAATCCCGGAGATAGTCATTTCACTGTATCTATGATTGTTGCATCTCGCGGGGCAAACCTGGCAAGTCCAGTTTAGGCAAATCCCAGAGATAGCCATTGTACTGATAGTGATGATTGCTGCATCTCGCGGGGCAAACCTGGCTGAGTCCAGTTTAGGCGAATCCCGGAGACAGCTAGTGCACTGTATCCCTGACTGTTATATCTCGCGGGGCAAACCTGGTATAATCCAGTTTAGGCGAATCCCGGAGGTGAACGTCACACTGATGTACAGCTATTAAAATGTGTGCTGAGTGTACGGGCAAAAATAAAGAATGAAAGTGAATAAATTGTTTGTATACATAAAATGTTACAGAATAAATAAAATGATTGTATGTTTTATTGAGTGACTTTAGATGCTTTTATTAAACTGTTTATATATGATTTCTTTCAGTAAGGAAGTTAAAGATTGAAATGTTTTTATACGATCGTAGTGGAATATTATGAAATGATGAAAATTGAAATATTTTTATTATGAAATGATTATTTATTTTGATATTTGAGTTAAGTGTACACCCACTAGGCATTATTGCTTAGCACGTTGGATTTAATCACGCACAGGTATCAGAGACACCGGGAGAAATAAAGGATAGAGAAGAAGTAACAGCAGATTGAAGGTCCAGAGTCACAATTTCTTTTGAGTAGTTATAAGTGAATATTATTTGTATATTGTATTTAGTGAAGCATGTATATACATAAATCTGTAATTTGACATGTATTTATATGTTTTGTAATATGTGTTTTATGATTTATATTCTTTGCAAATGTTTTTACATACTAATTATATATATGTCTTGTTTGAAAATGATTGGAAGTCGCACTAATCGGCAGAGTGCGTAGTGATTTGAAAATGTGGATATAGAAGTGTTGAAAGTATATTGTATTATATTTGTTTTATTGAAAACAGGTTTTTGGGAAATCCGAAAAATAGAGGAAACTCTGCCGAAATTTTTTTTTTTTTTTTTTTTTCAAACTAATGGTTTGATGGGCTCATTAGAAACATATTTTTAAATTACAAATTGATAAGATTTTCACTGGGTTACAAAATGTATAAAATGAATTTAGAAAGTTTTGAAAATTCGAGTAGCGCTCCCTGGGTCGATCTAGCCGGGTCGAGTCAGGGGGTGTTACACGCTCCCTGATTCGGTCCGAGTGGATTGGGTCAGGGGGGTGTTACAATAATACTAGGGAGACATTTCCTAGTAACAAAAAAAAAATGATGAACCAATGCAGGAGGAAACCATGAAGGCAGAAATAGATGAGGAGTACCCTAAAGTCCAGAAGGAGAAGGACAAAAAAAAAATTTCCTAGAAGGCAAGAGCGTGGAACACCAGTTAATGACCCATAAAAAATGGTGAGAATATACACTAAATTATCCAACAAAGAGCATGAAATTTCCTCTAGAAGAAGTTTTATCTACGAACATGAAGATTCTTTCAGGAGATTCTTCATTCATAGGAAGTAGGAAATGTCCTCCAGAAGAATCTCCATTCAGGAAAAACACGAATACCAGGACACAAACAAGCTCCAGCATGTCGGTTTTGACAAATCAGTTGTCCACGACATGCATACATATGGACTTTCTGCACGTTCAGGACACAAAGACCAAGAGACAGACAAGCTCCAGAATGTCAGATTTGACAATTAGTTGTCCACGATATGCATACATATGAGTTTTCTGCACGTCCATGACACGAAGACTAGAACACAGACAAGCTCCAGCATGTCGGTTTTGATAATCAGTTGTCTACGACATGCATACTATGGGCTTACTACACATTCAGGACAAAGCGACAAGGATGTGTAATTTCTCAAAGTAACAAAGCGACAAACCGTCCTAACAAAGTGACAAAAGCGACATGCATACTAAGGGCTATCTGCACGTCCAGGATATAAAGACAAATAAATAAAAGTGTATGATACGAAGAATGATCAAGCCATGAATGCCAACAGCAATTACAGGTTCCTCCACAACATACAACACAATTTTACTAACAAGATTTTGAGCACATCACAAGTAGGAAAGGAGAAATATTACTTGCAAAATAGAAGTCACAACAAAAGCAAACTCCACGGTCCATAAAGCTGTAAACAAAAGCCAAGCTCCATGCTCAACGATAAAAAATATTTATCCTCCAGCAAGAAGTCTAGAATAGGAGAAAAGCAATATGAAGCAAAGTCAAGCAGCTTCTTCAATCTTTATTCTTCAGGACATCTTTATTAGCAGCTTTGGCAGCAACATCTATTTTTCCTTCAGGAAATACACCAGCACCATCTTTTGCACCTTCAGCATCTTCTGAATCAACAAGGTCATTCGGGGCCATGATGAAGACATGAAGGATTCCAACAAGAAGTCTTCCCAACTTCACCATCGTTAACATCGATAGACAAATGTTTAAATCTATGATGTGATTGCTCTTGAAAGTCTTTGACGTTTTACCTCCGTAAAAACATTCAAGACGGGAGGACCTCTGTTAACAGGAAATTTCATTCAAGTATTTAAGCATTTGTCTAGGAGATTAAACTTCCAGGAAGATATGTCTGGAAGGTTCAGGAGATTCAAATTCTAGAAAAATATGTATGTGAGGTCCAGGAGATTCAACTTCTAGGAAGATATGTTCGGGAGGTCCAAAAGATTCAACTTTCATAAAGATATGCCCAGGAGATAGAAAAAGGAAGGTATTCTCAATATTACAGAAATAATTAATAAATATTTTATGTTATAAGAAGATATTTTGTATCCATAAACACAAAAAAGAAGACAGTAACCACTAATTCCATATGAGACAAAAAGAGAAGAGCAACCATGAAAAGAACAAGAAGGGGACCAATAAACCGCTGTCAGGAGAGAGAAAATGGGGTAAAAGATAGGCTGCAGACAAGAATCTCACAAAAAGTATGTTCCCTCATAAAGAACATAAAGATATTCAGATGGCAGTATCAGAAGAGAACATCTGGAGATTTTTGCCAGCTAGATCTACACCTAGAAGGACCGGTCTGACCTGGATAGAGCATCTGAATTATCAGAAGAGGATAACAAGGCGCCAAAACTGTCAAGGAGGATCTTGAGTTACAACCTACAATCTACATGTCCAATGCTCATTAGTTTCAAGCATGTGTTTACACATGACCAAGGGAGATGGAAAAGGCATGGTGTGGAACGCCAAGAGCGAAGAAGCTTTACAGAAGCTGAGGACTTACCTCATGAATCCACAATTGATGGTGAAGCCTCATCTAGGAGATGTACTGCTCCTCTACTTAGTAGTTTCAGAAGTAGCTGTCAGCAGCGCGTTGATCAAGGAGTGTGAAGACAAGGTGTTAAAGCCAATTTACTACCGTCCTTCAGAAAGCTGCGGCCCTACTTTCAGTCACACACAATCTCAGTCATGACGAACCAACTTTTACGACAGTTTCTACTAAAGCAAGATATTTTAGGAGGATTGATACTATGGACTCTAGAACTCACTCAGTTCAATATCAAATATCAAAGCAGGAATGCAATGAAAGGACAAGTTGTTGCATATTTCATCCCGGAGTTCACTGAAGAGGTCCAGTGGGAAGAGAAACTTCCTTATAGAGAGACTGGCAGCCAACAAAACCGTAAAAAAAGCTAAATCAAGAAGAAATTGGAGGATGCCAAGGGGAATTGGGCAGATAAGCTTCCAAACATCCTATGGGCTTACAAAACTATAGAAAGAACAGATACATGAGAGATGCCTTTCTCTTTAGCTTTTAGAGCAGATGCCGTACTTCTTGCAGAAATAGCTCTCCTATTCTTCAGGATAAATTATTTTTCTCACCAGAAAATGACGAGCTACTAAGGAACACTCTGGATCTCCTGGAGGAAAGACAAAGCAAGGTTACAGAAAGAGTAGCAGCATACCAACAACGGATAGCTCATTATTTCAACAGGAATGTGAAGAAACCAACGTTCAATGATGGTGACCCAAAACACAAAGCGACCAGAAGATGGAGCATTAGGTGCAAACTAGGAAGGACCTTACATGGTGAAAAGAGTTGTCAGACCTGGGGCACATAAGCTGAAAGATATGGAAGGAAGGCCAACCAAGCACAGCTGGAACGCAGATCATTTAAAGAAATTCTACCCCTAAGCATGTTTTCGAGGACTTGATAAAAATACATATATGCCTATGTTATTTTTTCCATTCCAAGAAGTCAGCATAGACATACAGCATTCTCCTTGTGTACAAATTTTTGAAATGCAATGAAAAACATCAATTCAGCCGGCCAATTTTATCTCCAAGAAGAATGATGTTTTATGATTCATCCATAAAATCATCATACTAAATTTTTAATTTCCCTGAAAGATTTGCTCAGGAAGAACCTCTGTAAAGGTTACGCCTTGTAATTCCTCTGGAGATGAAATTTCATAGAGATGAGCTCACATGCTGACGAGCATCATAAGCGGGCAAAATGACTCATGTATACCCAGAACAGCGCTATATGCCTAAGGCTGATAGTCAATTCATGTATGTCCAGGACAGTCCTATATGTCTAGGGCTGAAAATAAATTCCTGTATGTCCAGGACAGTCCTATATACCTAGGGTTGAAAAAAAAATCTTGTATGGCCAAGACGGTCCTATATGCCTAGGACCGAGAATCAACTCCTGTATGTCCAGGATAAAGAATCAATAGAATGAGACAGCCTGATGAGTTCATCCATGACTTGTGCGAAGACACTCCAATAGCCCTATATGCCTAGGGCTGAAATCAACTCTTGTATGTCCGTGACAATCCTATATGCCTAGGATCAGAACCAATTCCTGTATATTCAACTCCTGTATGTCCAGGACAAAGGATCAACAATAAGAAGACAACTTGATGAGTTCATTCATGACTTGCGCGAAGACACTCCAATAGCTCTATATGCCTAGGGTTGAAATCAACTCCTGTATGTCTAGGCGATCATATATGCCTAGGATCAAAATCAGTTCCTGTATATTCAACTCCTGTATGTCCAGGACAAAGAATCAACAGCAGGACGATAATCTGATAAGTTCATCCATGACTTGTGCGAAGACAATCCAATAGCCCTATATACCTAGGGCTGAAATCAACTCCTGTATGTCCAGGACGATCCTATATGCCTAGGATCAAAACCAGTTCCTGTATATTCAACTCCTGTATGTCTAGGACAAAGGATCAACAGTAGAATGATAGCTTGATAAGTTTATCCATGACTTGCGCAATAACACTCCAATAGCCCTATAAGCCTAGGGCTGAAATTAACTCTTATATGTCCAGGATGATCCTATATGCCTAGGACCAAGAATCAACTTCTGAATTACCAGGACAGTTCTACACTTCAGCTTAACAGAAAGTGGTGACAACTCGAGGAGCTTATCAGCAAACCATTAAAGGATTCCTCCAGGATGATCTTTATCTACGAAAAATGTGAGTTTTCTTAAGAAGATCTACATCCACCAAAATGTGAGTATCCTTCCAGAACGATCTTACTCGACGAGAAACATGAGATTTCCTCCAGGATAAGCTCCATCTATGAAGGATTTGAACTCTTCTAGGAAAATCCCCATCCACGAGGAACATGAGGACTCTTATAGAAGAATCTCCATCCATGGAGAACATGAAGATTCTTCCAAGAGAATCCCCATCCACGAGGAATATGAGGGCTCCTCCAAGAAAATCTCCTTCCACGAGGAACATGAGGACTATTCCAGGAGAATCTTCATCCACAAAGGATATGACGATCCTTCAAGAAAATCTTTGCTTATAAAAGTGTAAAGATACTTCCAGGAAAGTAAAATATATATATATATATATATATATATATATATGGAGGCAAATCAGAAGAATAAAAGGCGGATATATAACCATCAAGCAGAGGAAAGTAGGAAATATCAGCATCCAACGGATAAGAGAAAATATTTTGTTTTTCTTTTTCTGACAGGTGGCACCTGGAAAACGTGCTCCATAAGTTAGCCGCCACTCATTTGGTCACTCGAAAACTGCTGGAAACCGCCTCAACCGTCCAAGATGCAATGGACGATTAGGATCAATCCCTCTTTTCTCCTAATTTTTGTTGCATTTTCTTGCTTTTCTTCTTTTTCTGACACCATGCATTTAATGCAAGGATTTGAAATAATTTGCTTTTGGTTCCTCTATTTTCAAGAAATAAAACGAAAAGGTTTCTTTCCTCCTTAAGAACCAGCCTCATTATTTGTTTTCTATTTTTCAAAAAAGAGAGGGAAAGCCATTTTCTTTTTTTTTTTAAAAAGAAACAGAGAGAAGAAAATTTTCTTTGTGGAAACCAAAAGGTAAGACCGCTCAAATCAATGATGTGAATCTCTTTTAGGAAAGAAAAAATCTCCTAGATTGGGGGACTTCTGTTAACAATAAATTTGGTTCCATAATTTGAGTATTTATCCAGGAGGATAGGTCTCTAGACATAAACCTCCAAGAGACTAGTTTTCTAGGAAGCCTATGTCTAGGAAGAAATATCAGACAAATATTTTGCAGGAGGTCAATTATGAAGAACCCTTGTCTCAAGGGTATTTTTGGCAACACAAATACATACAAATATCAACAAGCTACATGACAAAAGAGAAGAACAAGTGAGAAGGCAAAAAGTTGAGGAAAAAGGAGGGAAACGGTTAAGGGAAGGACAAGGAGGGGGGACCACACGCATGACAAGGAAATGGTGGAGCAGAAATCAGTGTTACAGAGCAAGGGATGTCAAAAAAAAATGTCCCCCATCGGGGGACAAGAGAATCTCCAGGTGGCAGCAACAAGGAATGCCATGTGGAAGTCCACGTCATAAAAATCTGTACAACAAGGCTCCAGGCTATTCAGGAGGAGTCCTGATTTGCACCTAGCATCCTATTTGTCCAGAGCTCATTGGATGAAAGAGTGTGCCCGCCACAAGGCTTAGAGGAAGATGTAAAGGCAGAAGCGCTCATGGATCAAAAATGAAGGACCATTGGTAAGGCGACACGTGGCAAGCTGTGAGGAAATGTCTGTCGCCAGGAGGCTATAAATACCTATGTAAACTCATTTGAAAAGGTTAGCTACTTCTTTTCATATAATTCATTCTCTTTATTTTATTGTTCAAATTGAAGAATCAAAAGGCTAGTTTATCTATATTAACTTGGGCGTCGGAGTGTGGTAGCCGGACCACCGGCCACCACCCTAACCCCAAGCTTTTACATGTCCCTACAGATCTCTTCCAGTAGAACCCTCCAAGAGCCAAATCAAGAGAAGTATCACAAACACCCATAACAGATTCTCTTTGGATTCCAGTTTTATTTATGTTGCTTATTGAATGTTTGGAGAATGGTTGATCACAGTATTCCTTATTAAAGCCTATTATTTACATTTTCTTGAGTTTTTGATGTATTGTATTTAGAGAAACCTCCTAGACACCCCCTCCAGAAGATGTTTTGATATATCCATTTATTTATTTGTTGACCTTAGTATTTGTTATTTAAACTTGTATTTACGTTTTATGGATTATTTGTGAAACTTTGTATTTAGAAAAATGTCCTGGAGGTCTACTTCAGGAGATGTTTTAATCTATTATTTTCTTTACTTGTTAACTTTGAATTCTTGGTAAAATTTGGGATTAATAATATGTTTAAGATGTTATTTTGTATTTAATTTGTTTCCTTTAATTCATTTCAATTGTTGATTTTTTTAATTTCTAATTTTATTATGGATATTATATCTCTGACGTTAAATAAATAAAACAGCTAAAATATTTTTATCTTTTCATATCGATTCTGTACATGAAAATTTTCAAAACATTTCATAACTTATTGGACATATCTATGTTAAAAATTCATTGTTATATTTTGGTTTTTCAACATGGTAATTTGTAATATTATTTGGATTCTCAATCTTTTAGTTCAAACTTCAAAGGGCAATTTAGTCGACAGTGATATTTACAGTACACTGTCTATCTGTAGACTGTAGACCATCTGTATTGTCTACTGTCAATTCTATTTTATTCCCTGTACGAGGAAACAAAAAATTGAAGCCTCGAGACGCCTGACGTGTCCACTTTAATCTCATCCAACCGCCAGCGGTCACCACACATCATCAACTTGTGAAACTATACATGTCACGTGTCACTCCAGGGTTGGCCACTCTTGATTTAAAATCTTCTGTTTTTTGCGCCTTTTTAACTTTTACCCGCTTTCGGGTTACCGCCGGAAAAATTAATTTTTATTTTTACTTTATTTTACATTTTCACCGTGCCTGATTTTCCCGCGGAAAACTAACGGGACGGCGCAGGTTAGCACCGTCGCATTACTAACATGCGCCATTTTTTTAATTTTATTGTAAAATTATATATATATTTTTTAAATTAGAGGCACAAATAATATAAATCTTCACAAAATTATTTTATAAATTTATTTACACAACATTTAATTAGAAAGTAAAAATAAAATTCGGTTAATATATGCGAAAGTTATCTACTCCCTAAAAATAATATAAATATATAAAAATACATAAATTTTGAACTTTAATATCTTAGAATAAAAATGTTTAACTTAAAAATCTTTCTAATTATATTATCAGATAAATTTTTAGGAAAGTATTATAAAATAATCTTTTTAATTTTTCTGAGCATGTTAGCAAGACCCACAAAACTAACTTTTTCATTAGAGCCTTTTGATTTATTAAATAAACAACGAAGCCTTTTTTCCATCGCAGAAGCTAAAAAGTTTCAGTCTAGCTGCAGAGCTTGAAGAAGAGGCTTGTCAATGGTGAATCCACTCAGAACCCGCAAAAGGGTCCACGCTTTACGTCGAGCTCCCGACGGTAGCGCTTTTAAAAAGTGGTACACACAATGTTTTTTTTTTTTTTTTCATTTCGTTTTGACTTCTTTTTCCTTTCTTTTTTATTTTTTATTTTTGAGTTTTGATTTTTTTTTTTATATTGTTTGCAGCGGTAGTTGTGGAGATTCGGTGGCGGTTGCTTTGGCAGATATGCACGAGTGTAGAGTCAAAGTTAAAGTGAAGAGATTCAAAGGCGTTTGTGAGAAGAGACCAAATGTTGCGCAACAGAGCTTTTTTGGTGCTGACCAGCTCAGGTCCCCTTTTCGATTGTTCATGTATGTTATCGATTTTTATTTTATTTTATTTTTTTTTTTTTTAATTTATGTATTTTGATTTATCTCAAGTTTTCTTCTTCAATGTATTGATGTTCATTGCTTCTTGAATTATAGTGCTTTTGATGTCTCTTGTGTGTGTAGGTAGCTTTTGAGACTACTAAAAAAAATGTTGTTTCTTTTACAACTGTTAAAACTGTGGAAGATTTTGTTGGAAAAATGGAGTTGTAGACAAGGAAGTACATAAATTTTTACCATATTTTTGGAATTATGTTGGTATTGATATCGAAAATATTGTTCAAATATAGAAATTTTAGTGATAGTTTCTATTTTTCCACTTGTATTTCGAAAAATTTGGACCCGCTGTACATCCGTTGAAACTAATATTTATTTCATTAGCTATAGATTGTAAAAACATTTTGTGATGAAGACTATGTTGTTTTATTTGGTGAGTGTTTTAGGGAAAGCTTTGTAAAGACATGCGAGAGGGCGAAAATGATTGACATTGATCGAAAAGGGTTTGAGGTGTGGAAGAATATGTCAGAGGAGGTAACATTTGTAACAAATTCCAACAAGTCCTATCGGATCAGCACACATTGGTATTGTAATTTGATTCTCATATTCCTTCCTGTTCTTTTCAGGAAAAGCAACTGTATTACATTCGAGCTGAAACGTTGAACGCAACTCACCAGAAGGCTTTGATGGAGGAGGTTAACAATATTGCAGTGGTAATTAGATCATTCTGTGTCTTGACTTGATGTTGTGAGTTTATGATTTTGAATCTCTTTCTTAGGCTCCCTCTGTTGCAATTAATATAATTTCTTTGCATGAGTGAGATATGATGATTGATTGGAGGCTTCAAACAATTACATTTGCAAGTGATTCACATTAGCATCCTCACACTTGTTCTTCACTGTCATCTGATGCATAGGTTCTAGTTTTAGTTACTTCATTGCCGAAATCATTACTTGTTAGTGGTTATTGTTAAGTTAAAGATTATTATACTTCTACCTAGAAGGCTGTTTTGTTGTGACATATGTGGACATGTTTTTCATTTAATGTCTTTGAGATAACAGAAAACTAAAAGACGACGTTTTTCTTTTTGTCAAATTGCATTGATAGTTGTATGATAGATGTCTTGTGGTATCATGATCCCCACGTTCCAACTAAACGGTTCTTTGAATTATCCACATGAGTTGTGACAAAATTTCTCAAAAACATTGCCCATTTCTCTTTATCTTATAACTAAAACCTGTTTGCGAGCTTCTGCTTCATGAACTTGCGGTTTCTCTATATATAGTTCAACTGTAATCCAAACCTTGCCTTGTTGCTTCCAAATTTGAGGTTTCAGCTACTTAATTTTACGAGGTTATTGTGTCTCTAGGTGGACGACGAGGCAGATTCAGCGATGGTTGGGAAGGTTGATGAGGTTTGTTTGTTTTGTTTTGTTAGTTTCTAAGGTTCACATAACATTATTCATTTGAGTTTGCAGTTCTTGTTGGACCTCTTTGTCACATAAGATGATATGTTTTGCTCACAGTGCTATGACTCGGCAGAATTCTTTTGCCATAGCAGATTCTTGAGCTCGAGCACCTCTGATCGGTATCATTTTCCTCTCTTCAATTTTATGGATTTTAAACACCACAAGCAGACTTTGCCATTATATATTTGCCACATTTCTTGTTAAGATTACTCTTGCACTCTCATTCCACTAGTGATTTCTTGAACTTCACTTGATGGAACAGGAAAATTGCTCAAGCTTGGTGGACTTTTGGAGAGTCAAGTTAAAGATCATGCTTGACGTTAACGGACTGATTTCTTATCAGCAGTGGCAGAAACTCTAGAATTCTAAAACAGAATTTCTGCCATTAGCTATCTTCTCCAAGGCAAGTCATTTGGCTATTGTATAGTAACAGTAGGAGTTCAGGATTCTGATCGTTTTCGATCTGTATCTAATAGCGAAATAGGTTCTACATTTTCGGTTTCAATGCTTCTCATGGGGAAGAATTTTGTCAATACTTTTTTGCTATCAAAGTTATGTTCTCTGCTGTGAGTTCATCTACTCATTGGAAGTGAAGTGAACTTCATGAGCAAATTATATTTTATATTTTTGAAGAATGCAGAGTTTTATCAGGCTTTGTTCATGAAACCTTGGCTCAGAATCAGATAATCTGGTGTTTGATCACATTTAGCTAATCAATCAAACGAACAAAAAGAAAATCATTCTAACAAATCACATGAGAATCAAGAGATCCTTAGAATATAGTTTCTCATTTTTGACAAATCATATTGAGATAAATTAGAAGAGTAATAAATAAAAACAAAAAACGAAAACTAATGTGATCTAATAGTAAACCGTAATATATCCATATCAATGAGATTGGAAAACTATATATATATATATATATATATATATATTCAGGTGCGAGATTTCGCACATTTTTTCATGCCGGATGTTTTATTTTCGCATTTCACAATTATTTTTGTGACATTATAAATCAAATACGACAATAAAAGATTCCGCATAAAAAACCGTTTATATAAACTGAGGAGGGGAGGAGAAAATCTTGGGTGGAGTTAGAAGTTAGAAATGGGCCAAGTGAATTGGGTTTTTGGGCCGGATTCTTGTTGGGTAATTTGACCCGTTTATTACCACACCAAAAAAACAGTGATAAACTAACCCGGAACACGTGACACTGTATGAGGAAAAATAACCTGTCACGTAATCCACTGAATCCACGTAAACCTTACACGTGTCCCCCCTGTTTGATTTTTCAGGGGAAAAAAAAAAGTTTGAGCTGCTCTTCTTCTTCTTTAAAGCTACCACTAATTTTATTGATTTAATTTAATTTTCAAAAATGGACTGCATATGCAGCAATATCAGAAGCACTTCTCTACTGATATCTTCGCGACCTTCTTTGGGCTCCAAACGTCACTCTCTCTTCCCTTCAACGCTCCAAATATCGGTATCTTTTTCTTATTTATTTTTTTTTGTTTTAAACAAAGTTTCTTCATTTTTGTATTTTATTTTTTAAATTTTTTTTATTGATATTTGTTATATGATATATGTTTTGACAGAAATTTAAGCGTCCGGTGAGCAGAAACGCAAGTGGGTTCGATGAAAATGGGTCCTTTAATGGATTTCCTATCACACCCAACAAGCTTTTCAAGCAAGAAGTAATTTTTATTTATTTATGGGTTTATTATGATGTTTGTTATTATTATTATCATTATAGCTTTTATGATTTATGGTGGTTGATAAAAAATTCAGTTTTGATGATTTACTTTTTTGGATTCATTTTTGTCTGTGTTTAAAGGCAATTGGAGCTGAATATGGTGAAGGTTTTGAGACTTTTAGACCAGATGGGCCTTTAAAAGTTGATGTGGTTGGTGGCCATTGACCTTTTAGTATTCATTTTAGCTGTCTTTGTTATAGCTTAATAGAGCTTAGTTATTGACTCACAGGTGTTAACTCTTTTGTGAATAGGATTTTTTGAATGATAGATTACAAGAAGGGTTTCTTAAACGAATACGGTATGCCATGAAACCGGATGAAGCATACGGGCTTATTTTCTCTTGGGACAATGTGGTGGTAAATTCTTATTACTAGCTCTTAATTCTTTCAAGGAGTCATTTTGGTTAATCCACTTCGATTTGTGTTATGGTTAACATTTTGATTCACTACACGATGAATGAATGGCATGATATATGTACATAGTGCATATTCTTTCTGAGATTGTAAACTACGTGGCAAAGTCTTGTGGAGGGTGGAGTTATGGAGAAAAGATTTAATGCATTCAATTGGATGACCATTCATGTATTTCTAAAATTGGTTTATTATATTTCTTCCCATATAACTGCTTATACAACGTGTTTCAGGCAGATACTCGAACTTTGAAATTGAATGCTTGGCAGCAGCTTGCCTCCGAAGAGGGTATGTAGACTTTTTCCCCCTTCTGTCTTCTGAGCAGTAATAACTTTATCGATTAGTTTAGTTAGCTGGACTAGTGTGCTACTATCTTTGAGATTTCTGTAATGCAATCTTCGACTTCTATCAGAATCTTATTTTTGAGGGTGGGATCAGGAGCAAGTTCATATAGCTGTCCGTGTTTGTTTTCCTGTCACAATCAACTACTAGTAGAATATCTTCTTAAGATATATCAATATCTTAGATTAGTTTTTCAAGTTAAAAGCGTTTAAATTCTTCCTGCACCTTTTGTTTAGAAAGGATGCGATGATTTTTTTTTAATTTTTTATGTCATTTAGGTGATATATAGTTGTGAACTTGTGATGTCCATTCTTCTACAGGAAAGGAAGTCCCTGAAGATGGTGATGTGCAAAGAATGATGCTTAACGCAGGTGCTGATCATGTACTGCATAAGGTTTGATTTCGTGGTCATTTTTTGGATTTTGGCTTTTGTTTTAATATGCATTTCCAAACAAACATGACAAAAAATATTGTTGTCTGACATGCAATTTAGCTTCTTAGGTGTTTTTATCTTGAGAGAAGATTTACCTCACCTTTTTCTGCTCCCATTTACCAATAAAATGTGAGTTTCACACAAGTAGAGGAGAGAAGGAAAAGATGTTATAGTTGTCTCTGAAGTTCAATCTTCTTTTTGTTGGAAAGATAATTCTTTTCAAATTTCAATCATGTCTATTATCAATTGGTTATGCCTTATCTGCTAGTACTTACCATTCTCAAAAAAAATTTAGGTGTTGCTCTGGGGTAAAGAAGAAAGTGAACTGGATAGGTTGAAGTCAAGGTTTTTGCAGTTATATTATGATAATCTCGTCAGAGTGAGAGCTCACTTCTTTTAGTTCTATAAATGTTATGTTTGTGTGTCTGATGCAACAGACAATGTGCTCACTGTTTTTTTCATTCAGGTTACACAGCCCAATGAGGGGCTGCAAGAATGGCTCGATGCAGTGTCCACAGCTCGTATCCCTTGCGCTGTTGTTTCAAGTCTTGATCGGAGAAACATGGTTGAAGCCCTAGAGCGAATGGGGCTTTCGAAGTATTTTCAGGTTTGCATCCTCAAGAACTCATGTTAGTTTTTATAACAGAGATGATTGATTTTAGAACTTGTGACCCTTAGATGGATATGGCCCAGAAGAATGATATCCCTCTTCCAGTGTATATTTATTACCAACATCGGAAGGCATATCATCAGACTTCACTTGTTCTCTATCATTCTATATATTACTTCATCATTGCTTATTTGAATGACGTTAAGCATATTACAGTTCTGACATAATTTGTATTAAATTTGGCTGATTGAGAATACTACAGTTATGTCATAAATGTATCAAAGTAGTATATTTGATCAAGTTTGATCCATTTCCTGCTCTGATGGCCTTAGAGTTCATATTGATGGAAAATTGGGACTCCTTGTGATGTTACTAGATTGAACCCAATATTGTAATACAATTATCCTCCAAATGCCACGTGTAGGTGGATTTACTCACATTTGATGATATAATTTTTTTCCTAAAATTTTCAGGCAATAGTGTCTGAGGAAGATGGCATGGAGTCAATAGCACATAGATTTCTCTCTGCAGCTGTGAAGGTATGCACAAGAAAACACTTTTATGACTATTTCTCAAATGTCACCTGTTTAGGATGAGTTATTTTCGCCTTTTGAATCCTTCCTCAGATTCAGAACGGTCTAGCGTTTATTTACTTTGTTGCTAGGTCTACTCTTATTGCTTGTTTTGGGTACAACTTTTGGGTGCTAATTTTGAGTTCAAAGTACATGGCCCTAAATGAGACTCTCAGCACATGCCTGCGCCAAACCTGAAAATAGTTTGTTGATTGTGTGGTTAAGCACCTGTACATTCTTCGGTATGTGAATTTGACTGAAGTACGTCTTTTCCTTAACATTGTGAAACTACTTTTGAGTAGTTGAGCTGCACTGGCCGAAAAGAATATTTTTATTCACCTTTGTATGTGCAACTTTGGAGCCATTGCGATCAAAAATAAGAAGTTGTTTAATCAGTTGTGTCACTGGGCTTCTCGACTTGTGGCATTTTACTTTGTAAGAGATGGCCAAGGTAGAACGTATTGAAGCATTCATATAAAAGCTTTAATTCAGAAATGCCTATGTATGTTGGATCTACAAGACTACAACTCTCTATATATCTACTGTAAAAAAGTGGCGATTGTTGAAAAGAAGGTTTGCTTCTTAAATGGCACAATCGCATGCTGGTGACTAAGATGTCATTCCTTTAGGATATACGATGAACTTCCTTCTTTGATCTCATATATACTTGATAAAGCTGCTTTATGTTGTGGTCGGTAAAATTCTTGGGTATGACGACCATTAATAGGAGTGACAGGATAAGCTCCATTGCATTGTCGGTCGATGATGTTGTTTGACCTACTTGATTGAATTCTTTGCAGCTGGACCGGAAACCATCCAAGTGTGTGGTATTTGAGGATGACCCTAGAGCCATAACTGCTGCTCACAACTGTACAATGATGGCCGTGGCACTAATTGGTGCTCACCCTGCGTAAGTATTCCCACATTATGAAACCTCCTTGCCATATATTGAGCTACTGACCAATGATGAAAACATTTTGCAGGTACAATCTAGTCCAGGCTGATCTTGCAGTCGCTAGCTTTAACGAGCTTTCGGTGATCAACCTCCGTAGATTGTTTGCTAACAAGGGTTCGACTTTCATGGACAGGCAAAAGCAGATTATAGAAAAGACTCCACCAAAAAGGAAACTTACAATTGATACCATTTTCTGATTCATTTTCACTCTGCTCTCTCCTCTCTTCCTTGCCCAGTTCCTTCCTGTAATTAAACAGCATAGCATCTTCTGATTTTCTTGTTTCTTTTCTCCTTTTGTTTTCTCTTGATGTAACATTTTCTTTACTGGTAGAGCAAATATTCTTTTGCTGATGTACAATAATCTTCAATTATTAAAAATATCATGATAGAAAAATTTGTGACTCCAGAAAATTTAGACTTCAACAACCCATAAACAACACAATATCAATACTGTAGATGTTGTAATTGGATTAATGAAAATAATTTCTTCTTCTCTTGTCATTTGTTCAACAGCTGTGATTTCAAATTATGACCAATTGGTGTTTGTACACTCCAATTTTGCTCATTTTGTAGATTACAATGGTATTAACTTCTTAATACTCTGACTTTACACATAAAAATATAAAAAGTGTCGAGGAACTACTCGTCATCGAAGTAAAATGATCCTGGAGTGGTGTTAGTATTGCGTTATTTTAGTAAATTCAATTAGAAATTTTTACTGGGTATCAAACTGTTCAAAGGGTGTTATGGAAGTAGATATCGGCACGTTTACAAGCATTTGGTGGGTTTATAAAAAACAAAACAATAAGAAAAATTTAAAAAAAAAACTGTTAAAAGTGAAATAAGTATATATGTATATTGATGATCATCAACCATAATAATAAGGGATATTTATATTTTCACCATGACGATTCGGTTAATGATACTTTATTTTCTTATATTTTAAAAAGTTATTTTTTTTTCTGGAGTTATCTTTTCATTTAAAAATTAATATGATGATAAAAATAATAAGTAAAAATACTTAATTACCCTTAAAGTATTAAAAAATAAATAAAAATAGTAAATAATAATTTAAGGGTAATTTTTTAATACTGTAAGGGTAATTAAGTTTTTTTATTTACTGTTTTTATCATTATATTAATTTTTAAATAAAAAGTTAACTAGAGATAAAAAAATAGTTATTTTTAAAATATGAGAGGGTGTCGGGAGAAAATGGAAATATCTCTAATAATAATCAAAATTAGAAGTCAAAGGGAAAGGGAAAGCCATTAAAACGCAGAGATGTTAGAGAAAAACGACAATGGCTGCCAAGGTGGACAATACATACAAATCAAAAATCAAGATTACATTTTTTTTCCTTATCTCTCTATCTCTCTCTCTCAACTCGACTCGACTCTTGACTCACCAAAGACATCTTTTTTTCTCGCATAAGAAGAGCAAGAAATCTCCAGTGCGGGAGCAGAGATTAAAAAAAAAAGGAATGATTTGAAATTAAAAAGCTTGAAAACTACAAAAAAGAAAATTAATAATTTTCAGAGAAAATTCCAAACAATGTCTTGCGCTTCGATTCCAGCTATCTCAGCAGCTTCTCCTTCAAAGTCGCTCGTCTCCGCTGCCTCTCACTCCGCTTCCAAGTCCCGATTCGCTCGCTGCGCCGTAGGAGGTAATTTTTTTTGTTTTTTTTTTTTTTTGTGAGTTTTTGTTGCTGATAAGCGAGAGAGAGAGAGTTCTGAAAATTTTGGATAAAAATGAAAGTTGAATTTTTGTGTATGTGGCTTGGTTTCAAGTGTTGGGTGGTGAAAGTTAAAAATTTTCCCGCATTTTTCTCGGGAACCAAACGGGAAGAGTTGTTGGGTTACTGAAAATGAGTGCAGAGTAGAGATTGAGTTTTGAAAATTTTGGATAATTGGAAGTTGCATTTTTGTTTATGTGGGTGTTGGATGCTGAAATTTAAACTTTTCCGGATTTTCTGGTGAACCAGACGGAAAGAGTTTTTGGGTTACTGAAAATGAGTGTAATTGATGAATCCCGAGAGTGAGTGAGTTTAGAATAGAGAATGAGTTTTGGAAATGTTGGAAAATTGGAAGGAAGTTGAATTTTCGAATGTGGTTTAGTTTCAAGTGTTGGATGCTGAAAGTTAGATTTTTCCCGCGTTTTATCGGGAACCAAACTGCAAGAGTTGTTGAATTATTGAAAATGAGTATAATTGATTGTTGGATTAGGCAGTTTTGGATGTAATTAGCAGCATAAGTTGAAATTTATTATTGCATTTGAATCATTTGTAGTGTGAAAGTTGTGGATTGTGGTTGTGTTTATTTAGAATTGGTGGTTTTCAACTTGTTGTGACTACAATTTGTAACGCAGGGACTGTTGCTGAGCCGAAAACTGTCTCTGTCGCTGAGCCCCTTCTGCTTAAGGCTGTTCGAGGGGAAGATGTTGAGAGGCCTCCGGTGTGGCTCATGAGGCAAGCGGGGAGGTACATGAAGGCAGGTTTATGCATCCATGGTTATTGTGTTCATGTTTCATATGTTTCGGGGAATTCTTGTTTAGAAAGTCCTATTTAAAGGATTTTGCCGAAAGCTTTTACTGAACTTGTCCTCTTTGAACATTTAACTTGAACCCCTCCTTTGAGAAATGTTTTCATTTGCAAATGGCTTTTTCAAGTTTTAAGGTCCATAAGAAGCCATTTCCTTGCCACTGAATGAGGCTTATGTGGTTGTGTGGAAATGGAAACTGTTTTTGTTAAAAACTGATGGTACATTTTGTGATTTCTTTTTGGTCTCTATTCTTAATAATTTGACTTTTTGTTTCATTAAGTTTACACGCCGGTCATGCTTTCGAAGCGTATTTTTTGTTTTACCTACTTTCTAGAGATTCTTTTATTAACTTGGGCATCAGTTTCATGTTTTGTATTATTAACACATTCAGGCATACTGATTTGCTATCCTACATTGGTTTTATGATGCTTTGATTTTGCTTCTCCTATTTTATGGATGTAAATTCTACTCCACTTATCTTGGATCTCATTTATCGAGTGTCTTTTTTATTATAGAGTTATCAAGCCATCTGCGAGAAGCATCCTTCATTTCGTGAAAGATCAGAAAATGTTGATCTTGTAGTGGAAATTTCTCTACAACCGTGGAATGTTTTTAAGCCTGATGGGGTAAGAGAATTCGCGGTCTATCTTGTACTTTGGTCTCTATGCCCTTTTGTGCTCTATATGCACGTGAGCAGTGCTGTGTTTTAAATGTTTCCGGCTTTTGATTTTTATCTATTAAATTGCCACTCTTGCACAGCGTGTGACTGTCTCAGCAGTCTGTCTACTATCTTTGTTTGGACCAAAAGCTTGCCTCATAATTCTAGAATTGTTTTTGTTTTGTTTTAAATGTCTGTTGTCTTTTCTCTGACTGTTTGTTGGCTTAATGGTTGTGACAGGTCATTTTATTCTCTGACATTCTCACCCCTCTTTCTGGGATGAATATACCTTTCGACATTGTGAAAGGTAAAGGTCCTGTTATATTCAATCCTCTACGCACAAATGCTGATGTTGACCAAGTGAGACAATTTGATCCTATGGAGTCAGTGCCATATGTTGGGGAAGCGTTGACAATCTTGCGGAAAGAGGTACTAACTTCACCTCTTTTCATCTCTTGTATGTTTCTATTCTAGATGTCTCTTATGTCATTTATTCTGTGTATTCATTTTATTATGACTCAGTTCTTACTTTTGAATAAAATCTTTGAATTTAGTAGGTAAAATCTTCAAAGTTTCACTTAATTCTTCGATGGTTGCGAGTTTATACTTGAAATTACAAGTGGTTCAGTTTAGTTCTTGAAAATCTGTTTGGTTCAATTTGTTCTATTTGGAGACTGATCAACCAAAGTAATTATGAGTCTGCTAATATGGCAACTTTTAAGCTAAAAATGACTTTTGGATGATGTGGTGATTTTGTCGATGTTGTACAGTTGAAATTTGACCTTTGTCATGATCCGTTTAATGAACAGTGGTTCTTTGGAACTAAATATGATCTAATTTAAATTCAAATACTCAACTTGTAAGCTCCTAGGATTGTCGTTGTGTCACACTTTATGGTCACGATCATTCTGTAAGTCGTATCGAAAGATATTTTATTCTTTTATCTGCATGTTGTTTTATTTCATTCAATATTAAACTTCAGGAAAGTTCAACGGTATCTTTTATTTTTCAGGTAAACAATGAAGCAGCAGTCCTGGGCTTTGTTGGGGCTCCTTTCACCCTGGCCTCTTATGTCGTTGAAGGTGGTTCATCAAAGCACTTCAGCAAAATAAAACGACTAGCTTTCTCTCAACCCAATGTAATTTTTATATGGTTTCTCATTATCTTGGACTTAACGAGGTCCAAATTCATGGCATGTTATTGCTGATACGTCTTGTCTCAGTACATTTAAATTTTCACCTACTGACATTGCACCTACCCCATGTAGTAAATTTAAATTCCCAATTAACTATTTTTCCTCCTATAGGTCCTGCACGCATTGCTTCAGAAATTTACGACTTCTATGGCTAAGTACATACAGTATCAAGCTGACAATGGAGCTCAAGCAGTTCAGATCTTTGATTCCTGGGCCACAGAGCTTAGTCCCGTAGATTTTGAAGAGTTTAGCCTGCCTTACTTGAAGCAAATTGTTGACACCGTGAAACAAACACATCCAGATCTTCCCCTAATCCTTTACGCCAGTGGATCCGGCGGCTTGCTCGAGAGGCTGGCCTTGACAGGTGTAGATGTAGTTAGCTTGGATTGGACAGTCGACATGGCTGAAGGTAGAAGGCGATTGGGACCCGATGTGGCAGTTCAAGGAAATGTCGATCCTGGTGTTCTCTTTGGTTCCAAGGAGTTCATCACCAACCGGATAAATGATACCGTGAGGAAAGCTGGTAGAGGCAAGCACATTTTGAATCTTGGCCACGGCATTGTAGTAGGTACACCAGAAGAGAACGTTGCTCATTTCTTCGAGGTTGCTAAAGGTATTCAATACTGAAACCAGACACCCCCATCATTGTTTTTCCGCAAAATTGAGTTTTATTATGTATCTTTAGCTCCCATTTTAGGGTCCTTGATTCTTTATTTTATAAATTACCACTTGCTAATTGCAACTCTTGAGTTAACGCTAGGATTTGTATGAATTGGCAATTGAAAAACATACAGCCAGTATCGTGCCAGTAATCATAAAATTGATAGATTAGTAGGCTATTAGGCTGTATATCACATGTATTACAAGATTGTTTATCTTGATTGGATCTTTTATCGTCTCATTTCTAAGTGTCGGTTTTAAGTTATAGCTAGGCTTTCTTTCCTGTTCGATAATGTTGGATCTCTATATATCCTTTTTTCTAATTACGCTTGGTATTTGCATTGTATCATTTAATCGGGTTAGTTCAGGATTGTATCGGAACCTGCCAAGCTCCGAATTATACAGTATCTGATCTGAAATCAATCTGATCCGTTTTATTTGTCTTTCTTCAACCTTTAGCTCATGAAAGTATATTCAATGAACAGAAATAGCTGTGAATTCAATACTATATATAATATATTATTCATGTTTTTATCTTTACAGGATCTAATCAGAGATTTGTTAGGCTAAAAACTTTAATTTAAAGTGATATATAAAAATGATGAAAAATCTGGAATATTAAAATAAAATCAGATATCACCATCAAATTGAAAATTTTGGACTTCTGCAATTCTCAGCTAATTGCCAGCTTCTTGGATCAAGAAAACAACTTGTTAGAGATAACTTATTTTAAACCAAAAATAAAAAATAAAGTGAGAAGAGAACACACCTAACATATAAATATACAAATATAGGGGTGATGACTGATGACGAACGTTTTTTCGTACGGAATCCTCGATTGAAGGTATTCGAAATAAGAATACCGATTCCCTGCTTATACATTTCGTATCAGATTATATGTATTTAAGTAGTTAATTTCGTAGACTAACGTTGTTAATTATAGGGATATTCCTATTTTTCCCCAAACGATTTAGTTAACAATATTCCTTTTGGAGGGTAAATTCGTATTTTTACTATTCTTTTTACTTTTTGAGATCAAATTCATCTTTTCAAATATTTCATTTAATGCTATAAGGGTTTTTAAGTCTTTTAACATGCTGTTTTTGTCTTTTAACATACTGTTTTAATTAATTACCTTTTTGCCCTTTAATTTTAACGGAATAGTAACTTCTTGGATGAAAAGTTAATTTTAGAGGAAAAAATATATATTTTTAAAATATGAGGAGATAAAATATTATTAACTGAATTGTGAGAAGGGAAAATAGAAATATCCCTTAATTATATGTATAAATTTATGATATTATAAATTTAATATTTAACTATACTGATATGATATCATAAATTTAATATTGAACTATGCAGAAATATGTGATATGACCACATGAGATACAAAATCACGATCAAATGCGACAAAACCGTCAAAGTCAATGGCTACTAAAGGTCGATATTCATGCATTGTTTTCAGTATTAATGCATGAATGCGTGACGAATTAAATGGTCGAAATAAATAGTTTTTAATATTGGAGTAGATTTTCCGATAGTACAAGTAATTTCGATAAGCCTTAATAGTTTACTTACCTATTAAGTGTTAGATTTTTTTAAAAAAATAAAAATTATTATTTTTATATTTTTTAAATGAAAATTATTATTTTTATTTCTTTTTTGGTATTAATATTCATAAATACTTTCTTTAAATTATTTATTTTTTTCTAAAAAAACTCATTCCATTCTATTAATGTGTATTATATTACTATTAATATATAAAATAAGTAAGAACAAAAAACGTTTCTAAATATAATTATTGACGATTTTATCAAGATTTTATTACTCAAATAAGACATGTAATTAAGATTTAATTCAATTTTAAAAAAGCAAATCGAATCTGAATCCTTTTACAAAATTTAAATATTTCCTTAAATATATAATTAAATATTAAAAACACAATTTTTTTTTCCAGCCACAGCCAGCACATTCCAATAAAAACAAAATTAATTTTTTTTAAAATAGCAAATTACCAGAATGCCCCAAGTAATTTGGTCCCACTGATAACCTGTCGGTCTATCATTGGTTGAAAACTGATAGGCTGCATGGCTTGCATGTAATTACGATAACATAGAAAACTCCAAAAACACACACCAGACACACCACCTTCTATATATAGACTGCAATAATTTTTATTTTTTTTAATTTTATATTTATTTGTGTCACCTTAAAACGCTCTCTTCTGTTACATTCAAGAACGTCTCTCACTGCTTTCTCTGTTCTTTCTTCTTCCTTTCTCAGGTAACAAAAATTTCTTGCTTTTTCTCTTATGGCTTCTTATAATGATATGGGTTGTTGTTTTGTATATGATATGATTGATTATGATAATACCCTTTCTTATATTGAAATTCTCTTGTGATTCAAAGAACACATATGGGTTGATGTTGGTTTTTTAAGATGCTTAACATTTCTAAATTTGTTTCCTCATTGTTGTTGTATTATTATTTTGTCTTCATTATATATAAATTTAATTAAGTGGGTGAATATCAATCAAAATTCTATTTCTGGGTATGTGTTTTCTGGTTTTGAGGGTGATTGTATTCCTTTTTTTTTATCTTGATCTAAAGTTCGATTATGGTGTTCAATTGATTGTGTATCCTTAGATTTTTAGAAGATTTAAAGAGGAATCTCTCCGCCCCTGAATTTGCTTTGCGATTTTGAATTTGTTATTGTGATTTATTAGACTTTGATGATGTGTTCAGTTGATTGATTATCCTTATATTTTAGAAATTTGAAAGAGAAATTTCTGTTCTGATTCGCATAATTAAGCTTAGCAATACAATTTTTGTATGGAATTTGGGTAAATGGTGCGGAGGATTTCGTTTGTGGTTGTTAATTTTGCTGTCATGTAGATGATAATAATTCCACACATACATTTTCTGGATTCTGGCATGAACTTTGATGACAATATTTTGTTAAGATGTATATCTGGTATATATATATTTGGGCTAATATTAGTCGTCCCCTTTCGTGCTTGGTTGTTCTCCATTTTCATGTAGAATTGAAGGAAAATAAGCAGGGAATGCAGAAAGATGTGCTTGAATGCGTATAGATATAGATCCTGCTCAGAGGCCTATCAGGTGGTATCTTTTGGACTGCCCTCGTTCATCGCTGATGGGGTTGTATGCCCAACACACAGCACATTTGAGCTGTGCGGTCCAATGCACAAAGACACCTCAAATAAAATGTCAGTTGTGCTGAGGCACACCCTTGGTGACGACGGTTGAGTTTGTCGACCTTGGAGACTCCTGCACATTATACATATATAAATATATAAATACCAGGATCTGAAATAGCAGGAGAGCGTTATTAATATAGTGTATTAGGGAAATATACATACAAAATGGAATGTAATGGGAAAGTGTTGATGCAAAAGTACGAGCTGGGGAGATTGTTAGGCCAAGGAACATTCGCTAAGGTTTACTATGCGAAGAATATTTACACTGGCCAGACAGTAGCCATTAAGGTAATTGAGAAGGAGAAGGTTCTCAAAGTAGGACTAATCGATCAGACCAAGCGCGAAGTGTCTGTTATGAGACTGGTTAAGCACCCAAATGTCATACAACTCTATGAAGTTATGGCTACCAAGACCAAAATCTACTTTGTCATTGAGTATGCTAAAGGCGGCGAGCTCTTTAAGAAGGTAGCAAAAGGAAGGGTCAAGGAAGAGAGGGCTAAGAAGTATTTTCAACAGTTGATTAGTGCTATAGATTTTTGCCACAGCAGAGGTGTCTACCACAGGGATTTGAAACCCGAAAACTTGATACTAGATGAGAATGGAGTTCTAAAGGTTTCGGATTTTGGGTTGAGTGCACTCTCTGAAGGTAAGCATCATGATGGATTACTTCACACGACCTGTGGAACACCTGCCTATGTAGCTCCTGAAATCATTTGTAAAGAAGGCTATGATGGGGCCAAAGCTGATATATGGTCTTGTGGGGTGATCTTATTTGTTCTACTAGCTGGTCATCTCCCATTCCATGACTTGAATCTGATGGCCATGTACAAGAAAATAATCAAGGCAGATTATAAGTTCCCAAGTTGGTTTTCATCTGATGTGAGAAAGTTACTGAGAAAAATCCTCGATCCTAACCCGAAAACTAGGATTTCCATTGCACAAATAATGGAAACCCCTTGGTTTAAAAGAGGACTGAACTCCAAAAGTTTTAAAACTAAAACAGAATCTGAGGAATTCTTCCCTCTAGATGTCGATGCAGCTTTCAATCTTACTGAAAATGCTGCTACTACTACTGAAGCAAAGAGAGTGTTCATTAAGCCTACTAATTTGAATGCCTTTCATATCATATCTCTTTCATCAGGTTTCGACTTGTCTGGTTTGTTTGTAGCGAATGACCAGAAGGAAGAAGTAAAATTTATATCAATGCACTCTGCCCCGGATATTGTATCTAAAATAGAGGACACTGCTAGGCATCTGAGCCTGAAAGTTACAAAGAAGGGAGGGCTGTTGAAATTAGAGAAACCAGAGGAAGGTAGAAGGGGATCGCTTTCCATTCACGCGGAAATTTTTGAGTTCAGTCCATCATTTCATTTGGTAGAGGTGAAGAAGTCTGCCGGCGATACTTTGGAATACCTTTCAATGTTGAACAAGGATATAAGACCAGCCCTTAAGGACATTGTTTTGGCCTGGCAAGGTGAGCATCACCAACAGTAATAGCAGTATCTGCATTTTATTTTCCCTAGTATTTTCACTTTGTAAGCTTCAAGCTTCAAGTACATTATATGTTTATTATTTTGAATATGTTTGTTGTGGCATGTTTATATAAATGTGGCCTTTTCTAGGTATGCTCAAGGTCTACAATTTGTACTTATTGATAATGTGACATGTTGTTATTCTTGCAACCATATTATATGCTACTCATTAAGTTTATTATCTTCATAACTTGCATGCTTGATGGTGTGCCTTTGTCAGTTCTGTCTTACCTTTACTTAGGCCGAAGAATTGATTGATACGATAATTTTGAGATGAATATCGTAAAACCAGAGATGCCATTGTAAAGTAACAAAAAGCAAAACGATGTTATGGTCAGAGATTGGTCAGTTCTAGTTGCACCTAGTAAATTGACAGTATGCTCATCCCCATCTCTAAGACTACTGCTAGCATATGTTAAAATGGCAACGCACGTGCACTTCGGGTTGTTTTTCGTTGATAAATAAAACCGAGGAAAAAATAAGTCTTCAATTAGGCTGTCAGTAAACCATAAATTTTTCAATTTTGAATGACATAATATGTAAGCCAATTATCTTTACAGTAGCAACTTAAATCTATAAATTGAATTGCACATATTGACTTACTAGCACAAACACTATTATTGAACGTTGAGGAAAACTTCAATAGATACGTTGTATCGTGTGCAAAACTATGTTCTGGTGTATCATGTGCAAAACTATGTTCTGATGCCTTACTGCAGATGATGAACTTCAGAAAAATGAATTATATTAGCACCATAAGGGCACATGTCAATGATAAAAGATGGAAAAAACCCGTCTGATTTCGACTGCATGTATCTGATGTCTTAAAAGAATATTATTAAACTTTCCACATTAAGAGTTCTTGTTCACTAATGACACACATTAAGAGGACCTCGAAAAATTAAAGGAATGGTCATTAAAAAGAGCCGTGAGCATATTAAATATCTGAATAGTCTTTTTTTTTTTTTCTCTTTTCCAAATTGTATGTCCCAATGAACTTGGATTGCTTTCAGATTAGTATTTTCTTTCATTTTCAATCTACAAGAAGCCCCCACATGTCCAAATAATGTTAAATTAAAATATCCATCAGCATAATAAACACCAGAAAATTGTTCTCCACTGTCTCATTCAACAAAAAAGAAGACAAAAGAAAAGAGATCTCTTCCTCAATGGTCTCCAACCCAGAAGTGGTTCCACTTGCTAAAAAGCATCATTGAGTTTGTGAATTGAGACCACTTCACTGCTTTTTTTTTTTTTTTTTTTTTTAAGAAAAAAAAAATCTGGTAGGACATGCCCTATTTTAATCTCATAATAATAATGCTTATGGAAGTGCTTTTACTATTGTCAAAAAAACAAAAAGTGTTTTTTTCATGTCTATCTTCTTATCTGACATTTGATTGCTTCAATATTCGAATCTAAAATCTCATTTGAGGTAGGTGTGAAAAGGCAACTATTGAATTCTAAGATGAAAAAAAAAAAAAAACTGTTGTTTATATCACTTCATGGAAAGAAGTTTTAATGGAGGAACAAACATATTACTACGTTATTCATACATCTATTTAGTTCAAAGTCACCTCCGTAGGTTTAAAAGAAATGTACATATGGGTCGTTATTAGATTGACGTATAAATAACGCGATACGTAAGTGATTGAAGCTGTTTTCAGAAATGGTTTTTGAGTAGCTTTACTTTTATAAAACGACCAACCTTCTATTTCAGAAAACATAATTTCTAGAAAAAAGCACTTTTCTAAAAAGCATTTAATTCAATCATGTTAATTGATATATATCTATATATATATATAACTACCATTCGTATACTTTTGTGCAACAAACAGAGCCCCATAATTAATGAGCCAGCAAGCTTGAAAGTAGGCCACTTAAACTGCACCTGCCTTCCGCTAGTGGGACCAGAAGCAGATTCTAATTAAATTTGAATTCAAAAATTATTTTTTATTATTATGTAATATGAAAAAACAGAAAATTCATTATTAATTTATCTGAAAACATAAGAAAAAGATTCTCATTAAATTTTGTTATCATATAATAGTTCCACTTAAATTTTGGAACATTTTCATCTACTAAAAAACATCAAATTTAATTTAATTATTCATTTTGTTTTTTAATTTTTTAGACTATTTCCAATGGTTCTCTATTTTTTCAAATTGGAGAATGAAACATCTACAATCATACTTCATATTGGTGTTTTCCAAAAAATATTAAATGGATATTGACAAATAGATTTCCAAATTTAGAGATCCACTATTCCAATCCCTGTTACTTTTTCAACATTATATATTTCACTATTACTCTTCCATCCATTCTTTAAACAAATTTCATTCATCTCATATCCTTTTTAAATTTTTAACTAAACTCGATTAACTTATTATAACTTTTTAGTTATAAATATAATTAACATAAAAATTATATTATTATAAATATTTTATTGAGATCTTTCAAGTGAGTATAATATTGACTATATTTTAATTATTTTTAAATTTGTATTTATCACATCCATTTATTAATCAATAATTTAATAATTATTTTATTTAAAAATAAATTATTTCAAAGCTTCAACATATATATATATATATAATTACCATTTAATATAATAATTAACTAAAAATAATTTAGTAAAACAAAAACAATTACATTAACATCTACAAATGAAAATTAGATGTGAAAAGTTAGGTGGAGAAAATTAGGTAGATAAAAAAATTAATTATTAAAAAATTTAGATTAAAATTGTTATATGTAAAATAGTTAGGTATAAATATATTATGTGAGTAAATTATTATCTAAAATAATTAAGATAAAGTTAGAAAAAATAATTTATAAAGTAAAAAAATAATAATATTTTATAATTTGGATATTGTAAAATGGAGAATAGTTGGAGCTGTAAATTTATCGAGATAAAATATTCTCGGAATATTCCATTTTGAATCTCCATTTTGATAAAAAAAAAATAGAGAACCATTGAAAATAGTCTTATAAAAGCAACTCTATAAAGTCGTCTTAAAATTAAATTGGGGCAAAAATTATTTAGGTCCCTAACTTATCATGAAATATCATATTTTGACCACTGTTTTGTTTTATAGCTCCCGAAATCCCAAACTTTTCAAAAATTCATCAATTTAGTCCTTCTGTTAGTCAACAGTTAGTCAAATTTAACAGTCACAGGGGTATTTTAGTCTTTTTATATAAAAATAATAATTTATATTAAAAATTAAGGCAAAAATCATTTTGGTCTCTAACTTATCACGAAATATTACATTTTGACCACTATTTCATTTTTTAGCTCCTGTGGTCCCTAATGTTTCAAAAATCCATAAATTTAGTCCTTTTGACCAATTTTTTCACGGTTAAACATGATAGAATGTGTATTTTGACAATTTTACCCTTAGTTTTAATTTATTAAATTGAAAATTCAATTTTTTTCCTTTATTAAAATTAAAAACCTTTAAAAAAATTATTACAATAAATAAAAAATTTAAAAAATAATATTATATATTAAAAATTAATAATATTAATCTAAAATTGATGTTTTTTCCGAAAAGGCTTCCCCTCCATCCCATATTTTATTATTATTATTGTTATTATTTGTGTAAATAATATTTTGATTTGGTTAAAGAATAAAATTGGGAATAAAGTTCAAAAATATATAATTTGAAATTATTAAATAAAAAGTGTATAATTCTAACTTATATATAAATCCGTCGTGAAAATTGGGAATAAAGGTGCCAATGCCTATCATGCCCACATCTCGAGCATGAAACTTGCATGTTCTAACTCGAACTTTCTTTCAACTTTTAAATATAACTTATTAAATAAGATAAGTTGAAGGACCGTCTCCTCCAGTTGCAATTTTTTTTATTAAATTTTTGTTTAATAAGTTTTTATTAATTTTTAATATAAATTATTATTTTTATATAAAAAGACTGAAATACCTCTATGACTGTTAAATTTGACTAATTGTTGACTAGCAGAAGGACTATATTGTTGGATTTTTAAAACATTAGGGACTTCGGGGGCTACAAAAAGAAACAGTGGTCAAAATATGATATTTCGTGATAAGTTAGGGACCTAAATGATTTTTGCACTTTTAATAAAGGAAAAAAATTGAATTTTCAATTTAATAAATTAAAAATAAGAGTAAAATTGTCAAAATGTACATTTTGTCATGTTTGACCATAAAAAAATTGGTCAAAAGGACTAAATTGATAAATTTTTGAAAAGTTAGGGACCACAGGAGCTAAAAAACGAAACAGTGGTTAAAATGTAATATTTCGTAATAAGTTATGGACCAAAATAATTTTTGCCCATTAAATTGACCATAAAAAAAAAATCTTGGGTTGCTATCAATTTTCCTTGTAGACTAAGAAGACTCACAAACTTATATATATGACAAATAATATTAAATTTACTTAAGATTTATTGAATTATAATTGGAATCAAAGTTTATAAAAATGCACACTAAACTCTATTGGTGTTAAATTTAACCGTTAAAAAGTAGGTTCGACCATTTCCTGATTTACGATCCACAGTCTCTCATTTTTTTTTTTTTACTTTACTCTTTTTTATTAAGGATCAAACTTAATGTGAGTTTCAATAAACTAATTGCATCCCTGTATTTTGTGTTTAGGTGCAATATAACTTTGTAGGTAGCTTTTATCATGGAAAAAAAAAGTTTTAAAAGTGAGTTAACTCACATGATTTCTGTCAAGCATTTTAGAAAAGGTAGTGTAAAAAAATAATAAATAATAATAAATATATAGAGAGAGAGATAAGGTTTGGCTCTTTGATGCCTCAAGAAGCCTAAACCAAAAAAAAAAAAATTGAAGCAACTTGTACTTTCACCACATATCATCTTTCACTAATGAAAGGGAATTGCTTTCAAAAACATTTTGTAAAAAAAAAAAAAAGACCCATCATGAGTTGAGGACCATTCAAAGTTTTCCATCCAGCAAAGATGAGAAATGTGGACCCATAATTTTGATTAAATTTAGAAATTGATTTTAAAATATGTAAAAAGCACATCAATTTGATCATAAGCTTAAATAATTTTTATCATAAAAAATAAATTAATTAATAAGTATCATTAGATTAGATGATGGTATCCGAAAAAAATCTATATCATTATCTCAAGATTCAATCTCTTAAAATCTTCACAAAACATTATGATTTTTCAGAAGAAATTTTATTAACTTCTCTTGATTTGATTTAAATACAAATCTACATGCAAACAATATGAATTTTACATCAAATGATACGTAAGATTTATAATAATTCTTTCTTTTTTCTTTGGATGAAATTTTTAATTACTTGAATTGGAACTTGCTTACATGTTAAGGTGTTGAATTATTAAAAGAAAAATAAATAAAAAACAAACAAAAAAAAATTGTATCTATGTGGAATCATAGTGGATTATTTTATTACTTTGTGCAAGTCTCAATCCCTCAAAGAAAATTTTGACATTTTTTCATATATATAATCAAATCTCATATTTACTAATTAACTATATGATACTTTCAAATAAAAAATTTAAATTGAGAGTTTCTATTTTGGACCGAACTTGTAGTATTTGATCTTATCAGATTCTAATAAACCCTGAATAAATTGGTATCAAATTTAAAAATAAGAATAATAAAAAATAAAGAGCAATCAAACATGCTTGAAGATTTTTGTCTCTATTACTATAATATATCTCATTTGAAAAAATGAACATTAATGGTAGTCTTTTTAGTGCTAACATACCTAATCCAAATTAAATTATTTTCTTGCCTACCCAAATCTAAATCCACCAACCCCCACCCCATAAAATTCAAATAATAATTATACCAATATCATGAGAAAGTTATGGTCTATATTTATTAATTTATTTCTCAAGTTTTTTAATATTCCATTTTTTGCATATACATAACAAGGTATTATCATCCCTTTTTGAAATGTTTCAGATTTAGTAACTTTTTTTTTCTAATTATTAGATCTTATTTAGTAACGATATATGAATATTAAATATTAGGTACGAATCCATTCCTCACTAGACTACGACGTTAAATCTATAAAGTAGATACTTTTTTTATTTATATTGCTCTTGTTTTTTTACTTGATATAATTAAATCATACGGTATCAACTAGTTAGCGTAGTTGATGAGATCTCTTACTGATTTAAAAGAAAAATATACTTAAACGATCTTGAAATAGAGAAGAAAACGAAAGAATATCAGAATTCAGATTCGAGACAGAAAATAAGGAAACTACTATTCATGAACAACTTGACCCTATAAAACAATTAACATGTATGGATATTTTGAACAACAAAAATTAATTTCATGCAATTGTTGCATGTCTGTTGTCTACGAGAGTAGATGATGCATTCAAAACAAAAAGTAGTACAATGTCTCCCCATCGAAGACACTCTCGTGCACCTGCCACCCTATGCCTCAGTCAAAGAAATTTAATGGATTTTGGATAAGGTATTCAAATCTTGTGGCTATCTAAAATGTTTATTAAAATTTATAAAAATGATAAATTGTAATGAAATATTCTGACGTTTCATCATATTATAATAAAATCATGAATTTAATCTTAATTACACATTAGAACCCTTAACTAACTGGTTGACCGTTAGAGTCGACAGTCAACCAATATTCAAAAGATAATATGGTCATTTTTACCTTAATTTTTTAAAAAAAAATAAAAAAATTTGTTAAATATTGTAAAAAAAAATTAAATGAATCTTCCACCATTTTTTAAAAAATTAGTTATTTTTTATTTTATTTAATTTTTTTAATCAGAGGTACTTATTCATTTCACACATAAGTCATGGTTAAATCGTTATGTGTAATTAGGTCAACTAACAGTAGTGTACTAATATATAATTAAGGTTAAACTTATAATTTTATTGTAATATAGCCAAACGTTAGGGACTTTATCGCAATTTTCGCTCATGAAAATTCAATTCAACTATTTCTTACAATTTGTCAAAAATCTCCGTAGAAATTTTAACGGTCTCCTTTCTAAGGTAGGTAATCGATAATGAAATTTAACATTTTCTTTATATGAAAATAATTTCTCTAATTAATATTTCCTCTATAGAGAATTCACATGGAATAATTTTTTTTTAATAAATAAATAAATATATTAATAGATCAACAATAATAAATTTGGAATTGAAGTTTATAAAAATTTACACTGAATTCCCCTGTTATTAAATTTGACCGTTAAAAAATAAGGTCGAACCTCCCATGATACGCGATCCATGGTGAATACATTATGAATCTCTTATTTCTTCTTCTATTTTTTTTAACGGTCAACCCTATTTTTTAACGATCAAACTTAACGTTATGAGAATTCAATATGAATGTCTGCAAATTTTGATTCTGAGTGTAATTCAATAAATCTCAAGTAGGTTCAGTGTTATTATTTATTATAATTATTATTATTATTTTGAAGGGATTATTATAATTATTATTATTACATGGTCTCATATAGATGACATGGGGATGAAATAGATAGCTCAATTAATTTTCATCAAATTCAAACTTCACATTTGTCAACATGACATCTAATTCCATTGAATAACGCCTTGAAATTTCAGCAAAAAATTAATATAAAAAAAAAGAAAAAAGAAAAAGTGAAGCTTGAATCTAGTCTTAGATCCATAAAAGGTGGGATAATTCAATATCCAATTTGACTTTTTTTAATTAATTAATTAAAAATAAGCCAATCACTCATAAAATAATTCTTCTTCATACAAATTTCTTAAAAAATTATCCAATTTAATATGACAAGATTTTGGATTAAATAAAACGCTTATAATTTGTTGATATTTTATGTACCATCATGCACCCAAATACTTAGTGTGTGAAAAACAAACAAAGGGCCTGCAATTTTATGGGGAAAAATTAGAATAATATTTTCTTGGAAGAAAATATCAAAAAAAATATATTATTATTGTAGAAAAATATTGAAAAAGTCATTTAACATATTTATAAATTGATTAATTTTAATTTATTTTTTTTGTGTTCGAGGAAGTCAACTCTAGGCATTACGCTGATTTGTCAATGTCTACTTTTCTTTTTGTGTTTTTGGCAACTACTTGCAACTTGCTAGTACTACAATTTCACACACAACCTCTTCTTAAAATTTTAGATATTTTAATTGTTTTTAAATTAAAAAAAATTAGTTTAAAGTCGACAAAAATTGGAAAAAAATTTATAAAATATTTGTAAACTCTAATGGGTTAAAATTTATGAAACATCCACCAGTATTAAAGTGATTGAATGTTTTCCTCAACACTTATATTATAGGAATTCGAGTTTTACTTTTACTTATTAAATCGTAAAGTATAGGAAGACCCTCCTCTGTGGTGAGACTGTAAGAGTTACCATTTCAAATTGAGTTTGTGACGTTTGATCTCGTTAGTAAACAGTAAATTTCCTATCCAATTGGTGCTAGATTTTTTCTTTTAAGCTAATGAACTAATCTCTTTTATTGCTAATGTGAACACAGTTGTCAATTTGTCACGTTTTGGGCTGACCAAAATTTATTTATAATTTTTCTATTTTTAACTGTTTTAGTCCCCATGTTTATTTAATTTCCAATACCACCTCCTAAGTTCTACCTCTTTGCAATTAGGTTCTTCTGATCAAGACGTCTTTGGCCAAGTGACATACGTGCAAATGTTCGTACTTTATTTTTATCAGGATTATAGAACTAGTTTTCTAGGTTTAGAAACTCGTAGACATATGCACGGACCTGAGGTTCCGCACTCTATTTTTATCCGAACATAAGTAGTTAATTATCTAATTTTCAAAATTAGTTGTTCTGATTATCTGATTATGGAATTAGTTTTACGAATTGTAAATGGAACAATAAAAATCCAGATGGTCCATACTCAATAAAGATGGTCCACAAACCCAATAAACAAAACTAGTTTTCTAGCTCTAAAAAATCAATTAGACTACGGAATCAATAATTAGGGTTGAGAATTATCGACGGAACGAAAATCATGTGGATGGTCCGCACTTGATAATGTTTTTTTGGATCAGATCAAAACGATATTATCAAAAATAAGTAAAGGAATCCTAACCTACTTCACAAACCCAGATACTTTCTCATAGTTGAAAAGATCCTCTCCTCAGAATCTCTCTCTTTGTGATCACAAATCACAGCTTGACATTCATATTCACACACTCTCTCTCTCCACGTATAAAAATATATATACACACCCACACATAGACATATACATACATATATATATATATACACACACAGAGAGATAGAGAGAACAAGCTTGCTTTTTTTGTGGCTTCAAAGTGTATATCAAACACCACCCAGAATTCTCGCGGGCAGTTGTTTTTCATGGCGGCGAGATCACGCCCAGAGGAAAAGCCGAGGCCTTTGACTCGGCTGAACTCGTTCGTGGCCAGCAGCCGAGTCGGCAAGAGGTTCAAACTCACCGAGCGGAATTCGACGTTCACGACGGAGTTGCGGGCCGGCACCGCCACGTTCCTGACGATGGCGTACATCCTGGCCGTCAATGCATCGATCCTCGCCGACTCCGGCGGTACCTGCGGCGTCTCCGACTGCGTCCAGCTCTGCTCGGACCCGTCGGTCCCCGTCTCGAACTGCACAGGGTCGACCCACCGGGTCGTTGTGCCCGACGAGTCATGCAAGTTCAACCCGGTCAACCCGGGTTACAGTTCCTGCTTGGAAAAAATACGGAAAGACCTTATAGCAGCAACTGTGGTGTCTTCTCTTGTCGGGTGTGTTATAATGGGTGCTTTTGCAAATTTACCATTGGCTCTGGCTCCGGGTATGGGTACAAACGCCTATTTTGCTTACACGGTTGTCGGTTTTCACGGGTCGGGTACTGTCCCCTACCAGAGTGCCTTAGCAGCTGTTTTCATTGAAGGGTTGATCTTTTTATTCATTTCAGCAATCGGGTTCCGGGCAAAACTTGCCAAACTTGTCCCGAAACCTGTCCGGATAAGTTCTTCTGCGGGTATCGGGTTGTTTCTCGCTTTTATTGGGTTACAAAACAACCAAGGAATCGGGTTAATCGGCTACAGTTCATCAACTTTGATCACCCTCGGAGCCTGCCCCAGATCCGCCCGGGCTTTGCTAGCTCCCGTTATAACAGCAGCTAACGGAACCGTTAGTTTGATCCCCGGAGGCACCGTCTCCGGCGACATTTTGTGTCTACATGATAGAATGGAGAGTCCAACACTTTGGCTTGGTGTCGTTGGATTTGTTATAATTGCATATTGTTTGGTGAAAAACATTAAAGGTGCTATGATTTATGGGATATTATTCGTAACGGCAGTTTCGTGGTTCCGTAACACCCAAGTAACGGCGTTTCCGGATACGGATTCGGGTAATTCAGCTCATGCCTACTTCAAGAAGGTTGTTGATGTACATTTAATAAAAAGTACAGCTGGGGCACTAAGCTTTAAAAGCATAGGTAAAGGTTATTTTTGGGAGGCTTTGGTCACGTTTTTGTACGTAGACATATTGGATACAACTGGCACATTATATTCAATGGCTAGGTTTGCCGGTTTCACCGACCAAAACGGCGATTTCGAGGGCCAATACTTTGCGTTCATGTCTGATGCAATATCAATCGTCGTAGGATCACTTCTCGGGACGTCTCCTGTAACGGTATTCATTGAATCATCAACAGGGATCCGTGAGGGCGGACGGACAGGGCTAACAGCATTGACGGTAGCCGGGTACTTCCTCTTGGCGTTCTTCTTCACACCGTTACTGGCGTCGATACCTGCTTGGGCAGTCGGACCTCCGTTGATCCTGGTGGGGGTGATGATGATGAGAGCTGTGGTGGAGATTGAATGGAATGACATGAGGGAAGCCATTCCTGCTTTTGTGACATTGATTTTGATGCCATTGACATACTCAATTGCATATGGGTTGATTGGTGGGATTGGTACATACATGGTGTTGCATATTTGGGATTGGGGAGAGGAGTTGTTGGTGAAATTTGGTGTTGTAAAGAAAAAAAATGTTGGAGTTATTAGAGAAGAAGAAGATGGAAATAATGATGTAAAAGCAAATGAACTTGAAGTCTAGTTTAGTTTGTGGACTTTTTTCAAAAGTTTTGTGTTCTTTTTTTTTTTTTTTTAGATTAATATTTTTTTTTATCATAAAGGAGAAAAATATAGGAAAAATATTAGGTTCATAAAAAGATTATCATGTAAATATATTTATATATATTTTGCCTTTGAATATTTTATCAAATTTTTTTTCCCCTTGTGGGTTTGGTTGTATACTAAAAATGATTAGTCAAATGGTGGTTGGTAGGCCATTGATTTTCAACTTTAAAACAATGAAAATGGGATTGTTGATATCATTATTATTATGAATATTGTGAGTTTGGGGTCATTTCAGGTTATTCTCTGTCAAACTAATAATAAGCTTTTTTTATTTATTTATTTTCCTTCTTTTTAAGTTTAATATTTTTTTCAACCGCGGTAATAAATAAGTCTTAATAGATTTATAATTAATTTAATAATTATATTATATAATCTTATCTATTTGTCACATTAGGAGATAAAGTATTGGAAAGTAAAAAATTATAAAACAAAGGCAACTTTCTATTTGCATAATATAATTATATTATTAATGATTGTTTATAATAAATTTATGGATTAATTTGATTAACGTATACTCTAAGAAACATAAAAAGATAAAAAATAACTACAAAGACATAAAAGTTTCTATTTATTTTAATAGTCATACTCAAGAGTAGATAAATTAATGTATTTTATTTTATTTTTATAAAAAAGCGATATAATATAATATATTGTAAATTTAATTTTGTGAGTGGTGGTCGCTTTCTTTCTTCAAATAATGTAGGACAATCAAATATATAATTAATGTAGAATGAAGGTCCACCATCTGCCAAAGAATTCTAGTAATCCAACTTAAAAGATGTTCATTTAATTTAATAATATCCTAATAATTTATTTATTGCTACCCAAACTTAGTTAATTAAAATTTTAATCTCCAAATTGAATGTTGTATCAATATCATTATATTTGGGATCTGGGTTTTCTTTTAATATACTTTTTTATTATTTATATACATGTACTTAATTATTATTATTACGTGCTTAAAACCAATCAAGCACGGCTCATGGTAAAATTTGCACTAATAATTAGTGTGCTTTATTAATTAATCTTTTGCCTAATTATCTTTATACTGATTAACTCAATTTTTTTGTATTTTTTTTTTGGGTATATGTTCACGTTATTATCACATCTTATATTCTATCAACTAACTATATATGCATCTCGAAACATTTATATGAAGAAACCAAGTTCAATAAAACTTAATCCAAATTGTTCGTACGATAATACATTGGATATATAAATGAGTTCGGATTTAAATTTCTAATTTAAACTTTTATTCTCGATAATTTAAAGTTTCAAATAAGTAAATAAAAAGTACAAAAGAGTAAGAGATAAGACTATTTTAAAAATCTTGATTCCATATAATTGAACCAAAAACTTGTAATATATAAAGGAGGTTTTAAGTACGTTATTCCGTACGTTTTTTTTTTTTTGGGACGATGAGGACGAGGATGTGGATGATGACCACCATTTTCAAAGTGAAAGAGGAAAGTTCTAGTGGGGGAATTTAGAAGAGTTTTTTGAGTGCTGAGACCACGACCACACATCTGTCATGGTGTTGTGTTAGTGGGGTTTTTTTTTTTTAACCTAATAATCAACAAAATTAATAACACAAAACACATTATATATATATATATATATATATATATATATATATATATATATATATCGTCAATGTCTGGTCCCAAAACGGAACATGTTATTATCAACACGTATGTATATATGAATGATTCTTTCTTCCAATAATATCAGATTATTAGAAAACTTTGGAGGAAGATGATGATTGGTTGAAATTGGTTTAAAAAAAACATGACTGACTGGTTTATTCACTTATTCTGCTGCTGTTCTTGAGAGACAAAAAAAAGAAGGAAAAAGAAAAGTAGGGTTGTTAGTTTCAAAGGACATATTCTTGTCTCATTAATTGTTGGATCTGACAATGGAACATATTTATAGTGTCAATTTAAAATGGATGTTTTTGGAGCTTTTAATACATATAACACATATACCAAAGGTCACTTAATTTAGCCGTTCAAAACGTAAGTAGTATATATATTTTTCTATTCTTATTTATACAAATGCAATTGTATAGATAAATACTCTCTCTGTGTTTGGAAGTAGATGCCGTTCGTTGTTGGGAGTAGATTACTTCCTAAATAAAAGTATATGTTCACAATGTACTAATAGAATTTAATCTCGATAGGTTCCGATAGTCCTCTAAAATTTTTATTATTATTTTTTAAGTTATGGTATTCATGTTAATAAAAAAAATAATAAAAAACCATGGATGATTCTGGTTGTTATATTGGGCCTTTACAGTCCAAAACGTCCTAGATTTTCTTATCAATTCGAGAGCCATGATTGGGCTCAACGCACCCAAAAAAAAAAAAAAATCCTGTAGGTTTCGGACATCGTCAATGGATTTCTAAGCAAACTTGTAAAGATCAAAGTTCAATAATTCCATAAAAGTGAAAGAAGTTTTCTCCTCGTTAATAGAGTATATATCTCCTCATTTTTAATATTCTATACTCGGATTACTTTGATCGAAATAGATTCCGGTAGCAATGCCGGCCCTTAAAAAAAAAGTTAAAAAGTTTTCAACCATGAAAGCCCACATGTTCAAATATATACCTCCACTATTTGTGGTTGAGGTTTTTATTTCATCAACATCTATCTCCTCATCTTATAAGTCTATATTCAGGTTGCGATTATCTCTTAGCGTTTGATCGAGACAAGTTTCGATGCATAGAAAACCACATGTTGTAATTTTCTCCACTATCATTTTGTGGTTGAGAGTTTGATTTTCACCAATTTTTGTTAGAGAACAATAATAATAGTACTATGTTATTATTTTTCCTCTATGCATGATCTGAGGGCATTATGGGCAATCAGCATGTGAGGCTATAAAATCTATAGCGCCCACCCAATCTGAGATACTCAGAACAGGAGGCAGAGGAAAAGAAAATGACGTGTGTTGGTGCCAAAAGTTGCCTCTCTTCAGTCCTCACAAGCCCACTTGACAATGAAGTGTTTTTTATGGTGAAAAAGAAACCCAACACCACAAGCAATCTCATGGCCTCATCAAACTCAAAGGGACACTTCAAAGTGAATAGAGTTTCTTGCAAAATATCAGAGAATCAAATTGAAGAAGGAAACCATCCCACAAGCAGCAGTAGCAGTAAAGTCTCTTTCAAAACCAAGAACAAAATGGAAGATTACAATACAGCTATGAAGAGGATGATGAGGAACCCTTATGAGTATCATCATGATCTTGGTTAGTGTCATTTCCTTCAATTTTTTTTTTCAGTGATATCTAGAATCTTGGTATTTAGTATTGTGATTTTTTTTTTTTTGCAAGTAAAAACAAAAACAAAACAAAAAAAGTAATGATTTTGTTTCTTGTGGTGGATTGGAAATACTAGAAAAAATAATTTTAACATGATTAATGCCTTAATGGGATTAAATTTTCTGGTGAATATGTTTCTGGGGTTCCATTTAGCAGTTGGGATTTTTTTAGATTCATATCTTTAACAAACCCAATTATGTTCATGGGATGTCACTTGAATGTACTTTTAGTTGGTTTATCTTGAATGATAGATAAAATGTTATTATATATTAGAGTGAATCTGGACCTAAAAGGCATACTTTTTGACCTTATTTTTTGTGCATATCATGTGACTTAGCTTTTACAAGAAGATGCCTGTTAGAGAAGTAAAGGGGACTAGTAGAAGAAAAGGTTGTCAAAATTAATATTTTTTAATAACCCTTTTTAACTCCTTTTTAGATGGAATTGTTGGATGGATTGAACCCTCTTTTGGGACAACAATGCTAGAAAGAAAACTTTGTTGAGAATCATGATTGGGTGGTCACAGTGAAACTCTAAAAAGAAAACTTCATCTTTATCATCATTTTGTAAAATTTTGGGATCTTTTCACAATTTTATGAAGCAATAATGTTTATTTCCTTTATGATAAGTAATGTATGCAGCAGAAAACATTGCCATTTTGTTAAATTCTATTGAGAAATTAGATAGATATAGACAAACTTATAGAGGCTCTGGGGTTTGTTGGCTAACTGCTATTCATCAACTCAATTGGTAGTATCCTGAGCTGTCTCTCTGAATAACTCGAGTAAGGAAGAGAACTAGCCGAAAGTGAGGTAGCTTTTTGGTTACATTCGGTGATATGTTTATGGAAATTAAGTACTTGTAAAGATGTGGATTTATTTTGGATTCTCAAGTGTTTATAATCAAATGTGTCGTGTTTCCAGGCATGAACTACACTCAAATAACCGATGGTTTGATCGTGGGCTCCCAGCCACAGAAACCGGAAGACATAGAGCATCTGAAACAGGAAGAGAATGTGGCTTACATTCTAAATTTGCAGCAGGACAAGGATATTGAGTACTGGGGAATCGATTTTGAACCTATTGTGAAACGATGTCAAGTACTTGGAATTCGTCACATGAGAAGACCTGTAAGCAAAGTTTCTCTCTGCTAGCATTAGCGAATTCGTGTTGGGGTATTGGGATAATCAGATAATACATCCCATTTTTGTCGTATATAGTTTTCCCGTTCTTGGAGTGATCTCTTGAATGTGGTTCAGATTTTTAGTTTTCTGGTCTCTCAGTAAATCACATAGCGGGAAATTTTGTGCTTTTGGGTCTCTGCCTTACCGCGTTTTATATTATGCAATGACAGGCAACAGATTTTGATCCAGATTCCTTGAGAAGTCAATTACCTAAAGCTGTTTCATCGTTGGAATGGGCCATTTCTGAGGGAAAAGGAAAGGTTTATGTGCATTGTACCGCTGGACTGGGAAGGGCTCCAGCCGTTTCAATCGCTTACATGTTCTGGTTCTGCGGTATGAATGTGAGTCCTCAAATCCTTCTTCGCCTTCAAAAATGATGTTTCAGCACGCACAAAAATTTTCACAAAAATTTCGAGCAACTCTGTATTAAAGCTGGCGTGTAATTCATTATAAACCGCTTTAAATTCCAAGTTATATCACATTAAATGGGTTACAAGAAAGCGTTTCCTCCTTGATTGTGATCTTTGGCTATGGTTAATGAACAGCTGAACACAGCATATGATCTGCTAACTTCGAAGAGGCCTTGCGGACCTAACAAAAGAGCAATACAGGGAGCCACCTATGATCTCGCCAAAAATGATCCGTGGAAGGAGCCCTTTGAGAGTCTTCCAGAATCTGCTTTTGCAGACATTGCAGATTGGGAGAGGAAATTGATTCAAGAACGTGTACGTTCTCTCCGTGGAACTTAAGTAGTTAGGTAAGCTTTTCTCATCGTAATGCTATCGTTGGGTAAAAACCAAACTTATTTCTACTAGTTGCACAATCGATTGAGGCCTTCTAATGCTTGGCAGGTTTGAGGTTTTCATATACTCGGCAATTTTGCAAAATAATGGAGCAAGAGAGGGTGATGGTTTGATATCGGTGGAGCAATTATCAAGGCAATGCTCAATTTGCTTGAGAAAATCCAAGGGGGTGCCCATTGAGTATATACAGATCAAACATAATATGAACTACATGTCTATGTATACAGATCAAACGTAACATTATTTATTTCACGAACTGTGTGGATCTCTGAGCTATAAATGTCTTGGAATGTTTCGTAAACTGACACAAATTATATTTAAAATTTAGCTAATAGCGTTGTATTGTAGATTGATTCTTGTTAGACACAAATTAAATTTAAAACTTAGCTAATAGCAATATATTGTAGATTGATTCGTGTTAGAATGATCAATGTGACTATATTTCACAACTAGTGTACAAAAAAAAAAAAACTGGTTTCGCTAAAAATTTCAGGAGGTGGAGATATTCTGAAGCTTTGCTAGTTGTGCTTGGCGATGTCCTAAATGGAATGCTGTAGCCATCCATAATAAACAGACCTGAAGTGATAAGATCAGAAACGCACCGGCTTGAAGCAATAACAATAGTAAATATGTTGAGAAATGTATTTACATAAATCATGGGGAGTTGAAAGTAGGTTTTATACGTACGGGGAGAGCATAGAGGGACACGGTTGATGTTCTACCATGAAGAGTGCTGAAAAGTAGTTTGTACATTCCTGCTGCCGATGCATCTCCAAGTCGTTGGACGATTACATCGATGCATACCTGCAGAGATCCTGTGAGAATCAGAGATGTCCCAATGTTGATGCTTTTGGCATTTCAAGTTCTAGTATGCATGGCAGGTATTTTGCAATATAAGAATAACATGGAAAGATGAATAAAAGCTAATTTATTGGAGGTTGGCATCTCAATTTGATGAAAGGAAAAAAAAAAAACATGAATTTAGTATTGATAATGGTCAAATTATGTCGGAAAATGAAATTTCAAATTCAGAGAGAACTTGCATACCTTGGCTTTGTATTTCTCATCCTGGGAGACAACAGTAAATAAGAGTTCTCTTCCTGGCCTGGCCACAACATAAGTAACCACCTACATATTAATGAAGACACCTAACTGTGAGATAAACTCGACATTAGCATCTACATATGACCTCTCTATTAACAGATCCAATTGAATTTGCTGCCTGTGGCAATTGTAGAAACTGGAAATTGCAAATAATAAGGTTAGAACAAAAGAAGAGAGAACTAAAGTAGGCACTCAAGAAAAACCTTTCGTAGGGTCTCAGAAATTGCGACTGCTACCCAAGTTGGCCATATTGCAACAGCAATTAAATTCGTGAAGGCAACAAATGGAGCAGAGCATATAGCTACGGTAACCCCAGCAACAGAAAGAATGCGTCCCTGTACATGATTAGAAAAGTCAAAAAGAAAATAAGTGAAGAAGCATTTTTCTGAAAACCTATGACATAGTTCCCACAGAAGCATAAATGAAGGGAATATGATAAAAAACAGAAGCTGGAAAAGTATGGTCCCTTAGAACTTGGTGCGGTTGGGGGTTCAAGTCAAGCAACAAGAAATCTGTCTCAAGAAATTTTACAAATGCACCCCTAGACCAATATAAGATAACAGAAACTGCAAACAATAGCATATAGTAGAAACACTTGCAGAACCTAATGCTAGGGGTAACATACCGTTAAGGTGAGTTGTCCAGCAAGAATAAAAACGGCAATGAAGCTATTTATCTGGGCAAACAATCTTCTTCTACCAACAGAGCTTGTAACAGTCATGGCAATTACAGTCACTTTCTGCAATCAAAATAAAAGAAGGTGCAGCGACCAGTTAGAAGAAATTTAGTACCAAATATACATCAAAATAAACTTCTATAACATAAGACAGAAAAACCACCAGAAAACTGATCACAGATATCAAGAACAATAACGAGAAATCAAAGCAGATTAAACTCAATTAACTCAACAAAGCCCTATGTGCAACTACAAATCAATTGTTATAAACATGTCTATACTACAACAATTTTTGTATTTGGACTGAGATTGGCGGTGCATAGCACCTGAGGCAGTTCTAACTTCTAAGCAATCATTGCATTTCTAATTTCAGAAAATGATTTACCCTTCTGTGTGACATATTGGATCATATCATAACAACAGTTGTTACCATCAGAAGGTATTCCAATGAAAATATTGTCAACAAACAAAATTTTTATAAAATATCACTGAATAAGAAATATATCATTTTTAATATGAAATATCCTTTTTAAAATGAAACTGACATAACTTTGATTCGGAAGTCCTACAATATAGTATTATTGTTACATGTTAGAGACAGATTTGTTAAAAATTTTATGATTCATACAATTACAAGCTATTGATAAATAGATATTAGCTGCATATTGCATAAATTAAAAAATTATGCGCATACCTACAAAGAAATGAACGGATGACTCTCAATGGTAATACATTTAGAAAAAAGAGAGACACCTACAAAGGTCAGGGAAGCTATATCGTAGCATTGCCCTCACTTCTCCTCTATTGATTTTATTGTTAACCACAGAATACAACTGAGACGCTGGTTGAAAAACTCCAAATTAACATCAGGGAACAAGAGCCTTTTTACCTGGAAATAGAAGAATGAGGAGACAACTGCACTCAACCACAGGAATAAAGACACGTACAACAAATAAGTTGAGGAGAGTATAAGCCAAAGTCCATCTAGGATGGCCCAGAGCTGAGGCTTCGCCGCAGATGTCGATAATTTAGGAGAAGATTCTTTGGCTGCAGGTGGAGTCTGCCCATCAGCCTCACTTTGTTGATCAGAATCAGCTTTTCTAAAATCAAAAGCAACTCAGTTAAGAGATCAAAAGCTTAGCCTTATATACCTTTGCTTTCCAATAAACTATGCGGGATCAATTTATAAGCCCTCTTCAAAGAAGTTTTCCTAGAATATAAAGCAACTTTTAGCTATTGACTGAAAGGGCAGTTGCATACATTTCTAATCACATTATTAGACGACATCAAGGAAAAACCATAAATACTAAGTGAAGCAAAGAAACTGAAATACAGAGCTGACCTTATGGGACGTAACTCTTCAGGAACATGGGATGAATCCTTGTTGATCCCTTTTGATGACTGTGCAGCAAGTTCCATTAACAGAGCAGCAAAAAGGAAAAGAACTACAATAGAACAGTCAATGGTTTAAAACAAGTATAAAGAAAAGCAGTATAATTACAAAGGATTTTACAACCACATATTCCAGATGATTGAACAAAAATACGTACAAGGACCCAAAAATGCCATTCCAGTGGCAAACAATGAACCAAAAAGCTGACCAAGTGTAGCACCAGCACCAATGAACCCAAACAATCTTGAGCCTGACTGAATACAAAACCAAGTTAAATTTGCTCAAAAAACAGTTCCTTAAGATGTTATGTGGGAGCATACATACCTCGCTGTCCATCACATCAATCACTCTAGCCCAAGTTGAAGAAATAGTAATCAGATTGAGCAGAGCCACCTTCAATAGAGCAGAAATTCTCATAATAAACTAAAGCCGAAAAATACTCAAGACAGTTGATTGCCAGAACCAAATGCAAATAGCTCAGCCATGGTCATACTCATACCCAAAGGAAGAATCCAATTCTCACTGAAACATAAGACCAACCATGGTCACTCCAACCTACAGAATTCGCTGTACTGGCTTGATTAACTCCAGTCCCCGGATCCCTTTTTAAAGTAGAGGATGATCCCTAAAATGACGAGTCACAGAATCACATCTCTCATTTAGAATGAAAGGAACGAGAACAAAAACCAGAGAGCATATATATTACCCCATTACGGACTTCTTATCTTACCTCTAATTTCGATGTTAAATTTCCCACCGACGAATAATGCCATAGGAGGAAGAATACAACAAGCGATACACTAAAAAACCTGTGTATCAAAACCAAAGCCTGGAATTTCGAGAAGCACCTATTACAAGGACGATAAGTAATGAAAAATAAATAACACAACTCAATAAAAACAGCTACTAGCCTAAAAAAAAAATCAACCTTTTTCTCTCTCTTTCTTCATAGATGAAAATAATATCAATCAACATACAGAATTTAAACATTTTCATACCAATATTACTCCATCACGATTTTTCACATTTACGACACAGGAATTATAAATTTTTGGCGGCTAAATAAAAAACGAATCAAACAACAAATGACAACTCATAAAAAAAACAACTTTTAGCCTAAAAAATGACCTTTTTCTTTCCTCTTTTTTTAAAACATGAAATACAAATCAATAAAAAAAACAGAATTTGAATATTTTTCATACCACTACTACATCTAAATTTCAAATTTACATCGAAAAGGAACCAAATGACAAACGAAGATTTTAATTTTTTGTAAAATTTGAAAAAGAAATGAATAGGTACCGTGGCTTTGGAGAGATTGGGCAGAGAAAAAATGAGAGTCGAAAGCGGCGCAGCAATCAAAGTGAGCAGTAACGAACCTACGAAGAGACCAGGCAAATTCGATAGACCGAGAGAGATCGCTCCTTCGTCGCGTAAAGGTAGAACAACAAAGTACGCACTCAAAATCTGCACAAAAAAAATAAAAATAAAAATGGATATCGTAAAAAGAGACCGTAACTGGGGGAAAATGGAGTGGAGACTGTGGACTTACAAAGAAGAAGCAGGTGGAGGAGTGGAGGAGAGCGGAGGTTTCATGAGGGAGGACGGTAACGAAGGTGGAGACGATCGCATCTAAGCGAGACTTGCTCATCAACACCATCGGCATTCGTCAAACTCGAAGAATTCGAATTCGATCGTATGATGAACTTTCTCTTCTCTCGTTGTTTAGTTAATGTAATGTTGGAAGTTACAAAAACGCCCCTGAATAAGTCAGGACATATGGGTAATTCCATTTTTTGGGTTAATTACACTAGTATCTCTCTATTTTGGCTTTTTGCATATACTGATAACTTTACCTTTTATTGCACAAACCTCCCCTGAAAAAACGTTGACCAAATCGTTGACTAACCATAACGTTAACGATTTGGACAAAAAGACCATTTTGCCCTTAATAAAAAATATTATAAAAAAAATCTTTCCACCTTACAAGATTAACGGTGGAGATTTCTTCACCACTTTCAAATTAAAAAAAAAAAGTTGCACCTTAAAACTAAAAAAAAAAATAGAGTGAATTGCACTAAGCTACCCTGAGTTTATACATAATTATACGCATAATGTCAGTTTACCATTTATTACACTCAAGTATCCTTGACCATTTTAATTTCGTTAAAACTAACCGTTGACCATTTTTTTTTTAAAATGACATAAATACTCTTGTTAATAAATATAAAAATAACATTAAAAAGTAGTAATTAATAAAATAATAATAATTCACCAATTCTACCATCATCATCTTCTTTAATCAATCTACCATCTCCTTCATTTAATTCATTCAACTCTTCATATTCATCACTACCACCCATCCATCTTCAACAATTAATCCATTAACCAACAATCATCCACTCAAAAATCAAAAGACCATATCACAAAAAAAAAAAAAAAAGCGATAGAGAATACTCAGATCTGGAAATGGAAGAGATATATAAATTTTTTCCAGATCTCTTCCTTAACATTTAAAAAAAATAAAAAAAAAATACCCAACTCCATCGCAGATGGAGTTTGCGCTGACCATCGCGGCGATGGAGCGTCGCTCCATCTGCAAGTGGAGCGATGCTCCAGCTACAGGTGGAGCATATCTGTTCCACTAGAAATTGTACTTTCATTTTTATTATTATTATTATTATTATTGTGATGTGGTCTTTTAATTTTTGGGTGGATGGTTGATGGATTAATTGTTGAAGAAGGATGGGTAATAGTGATGAATATGAAGAGTTGAATGAATTAAATGAAGGAGATAATGGATTGATTGAGGAAAATGATGGTGGTGGAGATGATGAATTATTATTATTTTTTTATTAATTACAATTTTTTAATATTATTTTATGTCATTTTAAAAAAAAATTGGCCAACAGTTTGTTTTAACGAAGTCAATATGGTCAAGAGTACTTGAGTGTAATAAACGATAAACTAGCATTATGCGTGTAATAATGCATAAATTTAGGGTACCTTAATGCAAATCGCCCAAAAAAATTCAAGGTGGAGATCCCATCTTCAAATTAAAAAAAAAAAAAAAGTTTGAAGATTGAACCTTCAAACTAAAAAGAAAAAAAAAATTTGAAGGTTGAACCTTCAAACCTAAAAAATATATAATATATATATATATATATATATATATTTGAAAGTGGAGATCCCTAAAAATAAAAAAAATAAAAATTGAAGGTTGAGCTTCAAACCTAAAAAAAATATATTGTTGTAGGGAAATCTTTCACAAGTATTGTCATGTCATTACCAAATGACTAAAACGATGTCGAATGAACCACCTGCACCCAAGCCTTCAAGATAACAATAAAACTACATCACTTCGCTCTGTTATCGCTGGGATAACCCCCGCCACTGTGAGAACTCGCATTGGACGAGCAAGTGCTCATAAGAGAATTACGAGCATGCAGCTAAGAATCAGCCAAAAAGTAGAGCCAGCAATTACTATACTACGACTGACACCGCGACATGCCAACCTAGCATCATCAACAGGTCCTGTCGAAGTCAGAGACCTGTCACCATGGGCAGCAGGCAAATTAAATGTCCAGGTAGTCCAGACTACCTTTGGGCTATCCTACCTTCGTCTTATCCACAGAGAATCTGTTGGGATTTATACCCTAAAGCTTATAATTGTAAATGGTTAAAGACAATAATAAGAATTATTCAGATTATCATTCAAGTTCATAAAAGTTTTATATTCAGTAATACATTCATATTGTGCAAGAACATCCTAGATTGTAAGATGTAATCTCTTAATGATTATATGATGGTCATATACATAGAAGATTCATTTTAAGACGTGTAATATAAAGAGTCCGTAGAGAGCGAACAAAGCTGGGTACTTCATTTGTGATTGATCTACTGCTGCAGTCCATTATGTAAAGTACGGTGGTCTTATCCTAGACCGCTCATGTAGTTGACATGAGAATGGAGGCACCTTATATGATGAGATCATATAGGACTGTGCCACGATTTATATGAATCTCTCACCAATATCCGTTAGTAGATGAGATTCATATATAATCGATAAACGATGGCTTTTTATAGGTGATCTTAATCCTGAGTGTCTTATCGACTCCTTCAGGTTGGATCGTGGCTTTTGATTTACCATGAGTGAGGTTGATGAGAATCTCAACCAATACCTCCGTATCTTGGAGTTACGGTTTGGCTTGTGGCTGGGAAGGTTTGAACACAATAGTGGAATCCACTCCTTCTTGATTGAAGTAGATGAGTAGTTCCCTTAAGGGTTGATTCGGAGCTTGAATGATTATGAGCGCTCTCCTTCTTCCGTGAGGAAGAAAGGATTTAATTATTCATTAGAGAATCAATGGTACTTAAAGGAAAAGATATTTCTAGAGGGGTATAACGGACTTTAAAACTTAGCTCTAGTTATGAACTATTTGTGGAGGATCACACTATATGCAATTAGCTATATCAATGGACAGTGAGACTTCAGATTGTATAAACACGTCTACAGTTCTGAGAGTGCAGCCTCGGGTTTTTAGTGGAATAACTCCGAGGTTAATAACCGTGAAATATTAATTAAAGAGTTTTAATTAATATTACTAAGTATTATTGGAGCTCAAAACTGTGGGTCCATTAGGTCTCATTGCTAGCCCTTATGGTTGTTGGTAACGAGGGTCACGGTAGATTAATTGGATGGTCCAATTAATAGTGTTACGAAAGTAATGCGATTTAAATAAAATAGAATAATTAAATAATATGATTATTTAATTAATTAAATATTTAATACAATAATAGAAATTAATAATTAATAATTAATAATTTTATTTATTAAATATGAGGTCATGTGATTAAATAATGACTAGGACAAAAGAATTAAAATAAGGGATATAATTATTCTCCCCCCTCTAGTTTAAAGTATTCTCCATTTTACACCCTCTAGTTTCATGTTTCTCTCTTTTACCCCTTCTGTTAACATCTGTTAACATTTCAATTAAAAATACTATTTTACCCTCAAATTTTTTAAATATAATTTTTTAAAAAAAAGAATCTCCACCTTCCATCTGATGGACGATGGGGATTAAATAAAAAATAAAAACATTAAAACAAATGATAAAAATCTCAAAACAATTAAATTTTTTTTAATTTTTTTTAAATCAAACTACCTCTTATCCATCATCATCATTCATCACAAAAAAAAAAAAAAAAATTAAACAGAAAAAAAAAAAGAATTACATTATTTTTTTTCTTCATCTCTCTTTTTTCCATCATCACTACCACCACCGCCATCCATTTTCAACACCAAACATAAAAATATTTTTTCATTTAAATAAGGGGGAATTGCAATAACTCCCCGTGTATATAAATGAAATTGCACAAAAATATAAAATTATAGGATAATAACACAAACTTCTCTTTGACCCGTTGACCAACTATTGAAAACCGTTTAAGTAACGGTGATTATTAAGGGGGAGGGGTAAAATCGTCTTTATACCTTATATACGATAATTTAAAAAAATAAAAAATATTGAAAAAAAAAGACGAAGAAGAAGAAGAAAGAAGAAGAAAAACAAAAAAAAATCTGAAAAAAAAAAGAGAAGAAGAACAAAAAAAATCTGAAAAAAAAAAAAAAAAAAAGAAAGAGAGAAGAAGAAGAAGAAGAAGAAGAAGAAAAATAAAAAAAAAATCTGAAAAAAAAAGAAGAAAGAGAAAAGAAGAAGAAGAAGAAGAAAGAAGAAGAACAAAAAAAATCTAAAAAAAAAGAAGAAAGAGAAAAGAAGAAGAAGAAGAAGAAGAAGAAATAAGAAGAAAAACAAAAAAAAATCTGAAAAAAAAGAAGAAAGAGAAAAGAAGAAGAAGAAATCTGAAAAAAAAATGAAGAAGAAGAAGAAGAATTTGAAAAAAAAAAATTCAAAAAAAAGGAAGAAGAAAAAGAAGAAATAGAATTTGGAAAAAAAAATTTGAGTTGATTGTGGTTGATTAATGAGAAATAAAGAATTAAAAAAAATTTGATTTATTTATTTATTTTTTTGAAGAAGATGATGATGATGATGATGATGATGATGTTGATGATGATCTGGAAAAAAAAAAAAAATTTGAGTTGTGATTGGGTTGATGAAAAATAAAGAATTGGGAAAAAAAAATTAGGTTTAGTTTTTTTATTTTATTTGAAGAAGAACAACAACAACAAGAACAAGAACAACATTTGGAAAAAAAAAATTTAAACAGTGCACAAAGGGTAAAATGGACGTTATACCATTTCCATCCAATTTAAACGGTTTTCAATAGTTGGTCAACGGGTCAAAGGGGGGTTTGTGTTATTATCATATAATTTCATATTTTTGTGCAATTTCACTTATATACACGGGAAGTTATTGCAATTCTCCCTTTAAATAATAAAAATACATATAATAACTCAAAGTAATAATAAAAATAAATAGAAAAATTATTTAAATAATTAAAAAAGAAAAAATATTAAGAATCTAGTAGTGAACTGAAGATCCAAAACAATTTGAAAAAAAAAGATGATTAGATCCAATATATATATATATATATATATATATATATAATTAAAAAAATAAGTTCAAAATCAACCTTATATCTTATCCATCATCATCCAAAAAAAATAATTGTAAAAACAAAACATATAATCACACCATTTTTTTTCCATCATCATCATCAACATTAAACCCAAACCCAAACACCTTCTGTTTCCAACGATTTTTTTCTTCTCTTTCCAATTTTTCTTTCAATTTTTTTTTCCTGAACTACACTAACACAACCCTCTTCATAACCCACAAACACACCACCATATCGGCCAAACAAAAAGAGAGAGCCAAAGGGAAGGGAGACTCACAGAGAATTTGTTAGAGAGAGGAGACAAGAAGAAGTGAGAAAAAATAATGGAGAGAAGAGAGAGAGAATAGTGATGAAGAAAGAAGAGAGATGGTGGATGGATAAGAAAAAACAATGGAGGAGAAGAGAGAGCGAGAGAGAGGAGATCAGACGAGAAGAGAGAGAGAAGGTGGGTGGGTGGTGGGGAAGAGAGAAAAAAATTGATTTTTTTAGTTGATTTGATTTTTTAATTATATTTTTTATTGTTTGAAATGATTTGTTTTAATTTAAAATTATTTCTTTTCTCTTTTATTAAAATTACTATTATGCCCTTACCAATTTAATGGTCAACGGTTAATTTTTAGACGGAATCTAACGGTAAGGAGTATTTTAGAGATTTTAGAAAATTAGAGAGGGTAAACGAGAGAAAAATGAAACTAGAGGGTGGAAAATAGAGAATACTTTAAACTAGAGGAGGGAGAATGATTATATCTCTTAAAATAATTAGATTATTTTAATAGTTTAAAAGGTCACAGGTTCAAGTCTTTAGGGAGACTAAAAATAAATAGGATTTAGAATCCTATTTTGATTGGTCAAATTAAAACCCTAAAGGACTACTATATAAGTGTTATATAGTTAGAAAAAACCTAACCTAGCACACAAGTGAAAAAGAAAGAGAATTCGGCCACCAAAGAAAGAGAGAAAAGAAAAAAAAAAAAAAATTTCTGACTCTCCCCCCTTTTGCAGGATTCGGTCGACGTTCTTTTCACGTGACCTCCATCTCTTACCGTGACGTGCCCACACACACGTTGTCAGACCGCGGGTCATAGCTCGGAAGATCTGGTAGTAGATCGAAGAATCAGAAAAAGAAAATCAAGAAAAATGTATGTATGTAATTTCTAAAAATTTTTTCTGCGTCTATACAGGAACTCGTTCTTGATTGAAAAAGGTTTTCAATATAAGAAAAAATTTTGAAACCAGTTCCGCATGTTATACGATAATCAAAATTTTTTTTCTAAAATTCCCTTCAGAATCTCCCCAAGAACCTATAAGGTACACTTTTAACGTAACAATCCTTCTGACCACGTTAGGGGAGAAAATCGAGGAAATCCAGAAAGTTGGAAACATGGGAAGGCGGTTTGGACTATAAAGAGGAAGACAATGAGAATTAAAGGGTAAGTTATAGAATACTCTTACCAACCCTAAAAAAATATTTAATCTGTTCTTTTCTTCTCAAGGAAGAGCACTGACTTGATCGTCGGAGGTTGATAGCCGATTAAAGTCCGGCACTTCTCACCGATCTTTCTTTGTCTTGACAGGTAGCGGTTCGTGAAAACCTTTTTCGAGAAGCTCTTGATTCTTGCGAGAACTGTCTCTGCAGGCCCATCACAACCTAACGCCCATATTCGATCCAACAGACCACTAAACAACCCTACGTGGTCCAGTTGACCTTCGTTGACTACAGGATCCATTTTTCTCTGTCAACACACACACACACACACACACAACACACACACACATATATATATATATGATGGGGATTTTCAATTTGGTCCCTAATTTTTAGGGAATTATCAATTTTTAAACTAGTTTCGTTTATTGGTATCATTGGACCCTAACTTTCTAGAAACATATCAATTTGGTCTTTCTGTTAGTCAACTATTAGTCCTAAATTAACTGTTTTAGGGGTATTTTTATCTTTTAACCTACCCCTAATTAAAAATTAATTAAATTTAAAAATTTTAAAAAACATTAAATTAAAATCTCCACCGTCATCAATTGATTAAATCGAAATTTTTTTAAAAAAAATAAAATTAAACTTAATTTTTTTCAATTTAAATTTTTTTTACTATTTAAAAAAAAATTGATGTTCTTGGTTGGATCTCCACCAAGAACAGAAAAAAAAAAAAATTGAAGTCGAAGTTGAAGATGAAGATGAAGAACAGAAAAAATGAAAATAAAAAAAAATAGAGCTGGGTTCGATTGAAACCCAAACCCAGTTCTCTGGGTTCGAAGACGAACCCAGCTCTATATTTTTTTTTTTTTGGTTTGTTCTTGGTGGAGATCCAGATTGGACCTCCATCAAGAACATCAATTATTTTAAAACAGTAAAAAAAATTGAAGAAAAATTAATTTACAGTTTTTTTTTAAAAAATTGATATAATCTCCACCGTCTATTAAATTTGATGGACGGTGGCGATTCATTTAAAATATTTTTTAAGGATATTAAAAAATATTTTAAAATTTTTATTTAAAAATTAATCTAAAATGATCATATTACCCTTCTAATTATTAATATTCTTTTTAAAATTGGAGGTTAAAATTATAATTTTAACTTATTTAAATAGATTCAAGGGTAAAACAGTCTTTTTACCAATTTTGTTAAGTTGACTGGCAAAAATTTGGTCAGCGGGCCCAAATTGATACATTTCGTTAAAAGGTAGAGTCTAAAAATACCATTAACTAAAACTGGTTTAACAAATTAATAATTCTCTTAAAGTTAGGGACCAAATTGAAAATCCCCCAATAGTTAAAGGTACACCTTCAAATTGAAAAAAAAAAAAAACTGAAATATTTTTGTTTTCTGGTCTCCGTCAACTAGAAAAAAAAAAAAAATCCACAATCACCTCACCACCACGACCATCACGTCCACCACAACTACTACAACCACCATAACAACCACAAATAGAAAAAGAAATAAAAAAAAGAAAAAAAGAATGGGAAGCGATGGAGCCCAGCGCTCCATGCCATCTCATGAGTCAACATTTTCTAAATGAGGCTTGTGCAATAATAGGCAAATGTAACACCTCCTGATCTGACCCGTCTGAATCGACTCAGGGAGCATTATCGGGTTTTCAATTACTTTCTTAATTCTATTTATAAACTGAAAACCATATAATTTATAATTTAAAAATATTTTTCTAGTGAGCCCATTAAAATCATATTTCAAAATTTCGGTAGAGTTCCCTCTATTTTTTGTTTTCTGATTTCCCCAAAACCTGTTCAAATAAAACTCAAATCAAATAAAATCCATAACAACACTTCAAATCTCCTTTCAATCAAATGCGCACTCTGCCGTTTAGTGCGACTTTCCAACAGTTTAAAATAAAATAATTCATAATTCAATATTTATAGACCTTTAAATATGATAACAGAAATCATAAAATATATACAAAACATATATAATCATCGAATTTACAGACTTCTGTATATGCATGCTTATTGAATATAACATACAAAACTATATAACTACCCAATAAATGTGGTGACTCTGAACTCTTCAATCTGCAGGTACCTCATTTCTACTCTTTCTCTGCCTCGATATCCCTGTGACCTACGCGCGATAAAAACCGACGCGCTAAGCATATGGCTTAGTGGGTGTACACTAAACTCATTTATCAAAATCATAACATAATTTTCATAATATACATATCACACTGCGAACGTAAATAAAACATTACCATATTCAACTCAGTCACTAATTTAAATCATATGAAATCAGGTTAATAAAAACAACTAAATCAATTTAATAATTCGTACTAAATTAAATTCTCAATTCTTTTACAATCATTTTAACTTAAATACTGAAATAAACGTATAAAATCAATTTCGAAATTCACTTATAAACATATCATTCAATTCACTTCAATTCTGGCCCTTTGGTATACTCAACATAATCCAGGACTAGAATATGGGTCGTTCGACCTCAGTGGCTGTCTGTCGAACATAACTCCCAACCTAGGACGAATCCTTAGGTTGGTACGTATCTCCCTACCCTAGGACCGAGTGTTCGAAACCTAAAGAGGTACATATCTCCCTGTCACAGGAACGAATCCTTAGAAAGGTACTTGTCTCCCTACTCCAGGACGAATCCTTGGAGAGGTACGTGTCTCCCTACCCCTGGACGAATCCATAGGGATGTACATAATAAATCATCAATATCAATATCAATGTCGGTGCAGTACTGCTAAATGAACCCAGCTGGTATACCAACCTCCTATATCCATTTCTATGTCCAAGTATCCTAGGGCCGTTTCGATACAACATTTTCAAATAATAACTGTAATTTACAAATCGAGGTTCAACTCAACAAATATAAAATTCAAACGATATTATTAACAAATATACTATATGATTTCATGGAAATTTAAACAATTTATTCATACGATGTTCTGAAACAATTAATTTCAACGAGAACATAATAATCAAAATATGATTAAAGTAAAATCATTCAAACGAAAACAGTATAAACACATAATTACGAAGTTATTCAAATAAATCTCAGATTCAGACTAAAAATACTTAATACTTTCGTAAAGATTTTGAAAACGGGTGTATACCAACCTGGATACCGTTTTCTTTCTGACAAATCCCTTTTCCCCCCTTTTCTTCTCCTTTCTCTTTCCATTTTTTTCCTTTTCTTCTTCTTCTTCTCCTTCTTCTTCTTCTTCTCTCTCTCTCTTTTTCTTTCTCTCCTTTCTTTCTTTTCTTTCTCTACCGTTTTCCTTCTTCTTCTTTTCTGCTTGGTTTCCTCGAGAAGCTTTCTTCACCAACTTATTTATTTTTTTTATAGAAATTCAATCATCGCGACCGTCGTCGCGACCTGTGGTCGCGCTACCACCGCGTTGCTCACTGGAGCAATTCCATCGCCTTCATCGCGATCACCCATCTCGATACCATGGTCGCGCTGGTGGTCGCGTTGCTCACTGCCCGAATTTGATATTTTCACCGCGAGCTAGTCAGCGCGATCTGTGGTCGCAGTGACTGGTCGCGGTGCTCACTGCCCGAAAATACCATTTTTCACCGCGAGCGACTCATCGCGATCTCTGGTCGCGGTGAGTGGTCGCAGTACTCACTGTCCAATTTTTACTCTTTTTTTCATACATCATTTCTGAAATGTTCCATCTGGAAACCATAAAAATATACATACTCTTAATTACATTTTACAC